>CM024753.1:43212796-43650590 GCA_014218235.1 Colocasia esculenta
GAATTTGGTATCATGCTAATTGCAAGTTAGATTTGATTGTCTATTGTGATGCTGACTATGCTGGTTGTAAATTAGATAGAAAAAGCACAAGTGGCTTGTGTTTATACTTAGGTGAGTGCCTAATCTCTTGGGCTTCTAAGAAGCACATTCAGTTGCTCTGTCCACTGCAGAGGCTGAGTATGTTGCAGCAGGTAGATGTGGGACTCAAATCCTTTGGGTGAAACATCAACTTCTTGATTACAACCAAGAGTTAGGTTGTGTTCCCATCCTTTGTGATAACACAAGTGCAATAAATCTGTCTAAAATCCCATTCAGCATTCCAGAACTAAGCATATTGAATTAGGCATCATTTCTTGAGAGATGAGTAGCAAAGAAATCTTTGAACTCCATTTCATAGAAAACTGAAAAGCAAATTGCTGACATTTTCACTAAACCCCTTCCTGACAGTAGGTTCTCATCCTTAAGGAGAAACTTGTCTTTGCAAATGTCCATTGGGATTGGGTTGAGTGTTAGGCATCTTCTGAGGGGGAGTTCTTTGCATTATCTTACTCATTTGCTTCCTTGATTCATCATATCTCTCTCTATTTCAAGTCTATTTCTGTTTGACAATGAACTTTTCACCTAACATTGTGTTGAACTCTTGGTATATCAAATGGTGATTGAAGAAGACAAGTTCTGCTTGTCTGGACACTTTCACTATGCGAGAGTATGGTCTCCGCCAGTACCAGGACATGATATGCAATTGTTGGGGGGAGCTTTTATTGTTTAAAGAGAATATTTCTTGATTTCAAAAACTTGCATATCTTTATTTCTGATGAAAATGGTTGAAATCCTCATCTCAGGGGGAGCTAAAGAATTCACAAGTTATATCCTTTGCAAAATTCAAAACTTTTTCTTGCATTACATCATTTCCTTGCATGATGTCCGCATTCAGGTGTCTAGAGTCTCAAAGATCCCGTGAGTGATCTATTACATTCATTTGTCAACTCTCACCTATATTCTTCAACCTATAGAAATTCAGATTTCTTTCTAAGACTGAAGGATATGGTGTGTTGATCTTAAACATGTTTTTGTTTGCAATTGATGTGGATATAGATGATATCTTTTTGTCAAAACTCTCCCAAATCTATCCATTCAACAGAGCAATGGCACATGTGCTGAGAAACTGCACACCTTCACAATGAATGAAGTGCCATGTATGTCATGAGGCACTAATGCTATCTCTGTCAAGGGGATTAAAAATTAAAAATCATGTAAACAAAATAAATGTGCCCAATTTTGATGATGACTGAGTAACTGGAAATATTGCATCCAAAAAACGTATATTTTCATGTCAAAGGTCATCATTACCCTTTTTGAGACTTGATAATGGATAAATCTTCAGTATCATGGACTATAGTGTTTAAAAAGCATTAGTTCTTGGTGAACAAGATATATCTCATTTGATAGTTTGTTTCAAAACAAATATATATGTCATTGGAGAATTTGTTTTAAAGAATCATTCTTATCCCATCATCAAGTTTGTTCTTAAAAATGTTTGCTGTCAACACAATTGTTTTCAATCTAAAAGATTTTTTTTATCTCTTTGGAATTGAAGAATATGGTAGGTTTTTTTGTATTGATTGTTAATGTTTTTATATCCCTCAAATTAAGCATTTTAATGACTCAAGTCACTGAATGCTCATATCCTGTTGGATATTGTGTAAACTTGAATTATTTAAATTTTTGCAAATTTAACAAATGAATTTTTTTAGCTCTAAATATCCTTAAATGATCATTCCAACCCATTGCTTATCATGTATAAAGATATCCCACGTACTCACAATTTTTTTTCAAAACTCAATCCAAATTTTTTCATCAGGCCAGTCGACACTACTCCATCTAGTGTCGACACACTTTGACTCATGTCGACACTGCCTCCTCTAGTGTCGACACCTGACCCCCCTGCCAGACTCATTTAAACGTGGCGCGTTAAGCGCAAGTTCTTCCTGCGGGAGGTTATCCAAAACCCCTCTTTTCTCTTCTCAGGTCGACCCGACGGTCACATTCTTCCTGGAATCCGGCAGGATTTTGAATCCTTTCCACCTTTTCTCTCCTCCATACCATCTCCATTCCGTCGTCTCTCATTCCTCTCTCCCTCCATCATCCCCGATTCCACTCTGCTTCAATGGCACCTGTAGACGCGAGATTTGGCCCCTCTCCCGCAAGGCTTTTTGGCCATTAAGCCTCGTTTGACCATGTGTTGACCAGCCTCGGATCCCATGTAACGGCAGCATCGACTGCCGTCGACTACACTTTGGCGGCAATGCCCTGGACGTTGACCCATGTTGGCGTCCACCTCGATGACGTCTGCATGAGGTTGGCGCCTGATCCCTGGACGTCAAGGCGTTTACCTGGTCTGCGCACTAACCCGAGATTCCAGCCCACTAGCGCCCTTGTCTCGGCCATGCAACGCATAGCCGTTCCCAACGGGTATATGGCCACCTTGGCAGTCCCTTGACCCAAAAAAATCCCATTTGGCCTCTCCCTATTGGTTGGAGCTTAAACACATAGTTGCCACATGTGCAAGTGTGTTTCTTCACACTTGAGCATCCAATGCTCTCAACCCCGAGCTCACTGTCTATATAACTCCCCCTTGGTCCCTCTGAACAAAGGGGAGAGGCTGGACGTCCATATGCTCAAGCTTTGAGAGAGGAGAGAGAAAATCACCTCAAGCTTCACCAAGTCTTCCTCTACTTCCTCTCAACCTGTGGGACGTCCAAGGAGGCTTCTAAGGAGCTGAAGGAGCCTTTGGAAGGAGCTTGCAACACAACAACGAGGATCACCTCCCCCCTCTTCCTCCCTTCTCTATTCTCTCTTAGATACTTGCATGTCACACACTCTTTCCCACACACTCTAGGCACGTAGGTCACCTTCCTACACACCTAGAAAGGGGTTTCCCAACCAAAAACGGAGGGAAGAAGGGTGGTCACAACATTTGGCCACCCCTCTTCTCAAGTCCGCAACCGGTACGGGACTCTCCTTTTGGGCCTTCCACCTTTCGTTTTGAATATTTGCTGCACTATTTAGGGTCTAATTGAGTCTTGTTCTGTGGCAGGAACGATCCAAAGAAGACCGTGGAGCTCTCTTCCTTTGGCCGGCTGAAGGAGGAGAAGTTGGAGCTTCACCATCACCCGCGACGCGAGGCTACTACTCCGGCGTGATCACACAACTCCTTGGGCACAGGTAAGGCCCTGGCGATCATTAAAATCTCCCATCCCCTTCCGGTTCTCCTTGTTTTCCTTCAGTCAACTTGGTCAAACGAGGAGTCAACGAGGTCAACCGGTCCGTCATTCATCGCCAACGAAGGAGCGGCACGTCCGTGAACCACCGTCGGAGAAGGTCACATCAGTCGGCATTCGAAGACGGAGGCGGAACGAGACGTCCACAGTCTCTTTTCTGGCGATCACGGTGGGACAACAGTGCTACTGCGGTCTGAGTGCATCCAGGTAGACGGCAAGCGATCTTGCCGCCTACCCAGGTAAACGTCCAGTCTTCCTGCCGTTGAACTCTTATTAGCGTCCATCTAGGGTGCCGTTTACTGTCGGTTAGCGTCCGTCGATATTGTCGTCTACTTATTTCTGATAAACTTGGCGTCAACTTGTTTGCCGTTTAGTTTTACAGAAACCTGTTTTTTCTCTGTTTTCTGTTTGTTTTGCCTTGTTTTTATTTTGTTTTTGCTTACTGTTTGTCACTAACAGTTCTCAGTCTCCAGGGGGTCTCTTCTCCTCTTTTCTAGCCTCCCCTCACATTTCTAGGATCACCCTTCTTCGGTTTACAACCTTTTACTCGGGGATTCCCGCTCGGGTAAATCGGGTTGGCTCCGAAAAACTCTATAAGTCCCTAAATTCCGTGGATTCCCTCACGGTACGGGGCAGAGGACCTTTACCTACCTTGTCTAGTCACCTACTTACCGGGATTCGAGTGAACTTTGAGAGGACGGTCTTACCAATCAACTTAACTCAACACACAACTTTGGTAATTTTTAAAATTTTTGGGACGTTGATTGCTAACATTGTTTGGTAGAAACCCACATTTCTGTCTAAACAGTAAAGTTAATCAACTTTGACCACTTTAAAATCCATAGGTTGTGTGCTAATGGACACTTGGTTGGACCCTGTTGACATGGATAATAAACCGGCTTTTGAATATGATGATAATATCAATGAAATGGTCGGTATGATTAACACCAATGTCCAGCCTGAGGAGTCAGCCCAATCATCGTCTTAGGCTGATAATGAAGAAGTGAGTTTGAGGGTCAATCCCACTCATGACCAAAACAGTCAAGAAGACCCCGAGTTTGCTAAACTCATGTCCCGGTACTCGCCCGACGATATCATTTCTATGCTTTCAAACCATACTGTCCGGGCAGCTACCTCCCCTTCCACTCCATCTTTATCCCCATTCAATGCCTCCACATCTAGGCCCACTCCTAAACTAGTCACCCCATCCCGAGCTCCCGTCTCCACCTTCCTTCCTCCTGTCACTCCTGTTCCTTTGCATACTCCAATTCCCACTCCTCCTTCCACCTATTCGCCACCTATCCAAGTCGCACCCCCCGTTCAATCTAAATCTGTTCCCCTTTCGGAGGTTGAAGGCCTCGTTAGGAAGCTTGTAGCGGATTCCTTATCCCACTCTAAACCTCATTCGTTACTAAACTACTGCAAGCTCCCCAACGCTTACTTTCCCCCCGACTTCAAGGCCCCAAAATACCGCAAGTATGATGGGACCTCCGACCCCCAATTTCATCTCGCCGGCTTCACCATGGATTCCCATCGGTGGTTATATGATCGGGTCCTCTTAGTTCACCTTTTCCAACAGTCATTGGAAGGGGAAGCTTTGAGGTGGTTTACCTCTCTACCCGCATCTGACCTTGTTAATTTTGACATAGTCTCCGAGCGATTCATCTCGCACTTTTCATACATGGCCACTCAAGTCCCCACACTTTCCGACTTGATGGCAGAAAGATGAAGTCGAACGAAGACTTTGTAACTTATGCCAACCGATGGAGGTCCATGGCCTCAAGAGCCGACATTCCTATCCCGGAGTCTCAAGCCATAACCCTCTTGGTTACTAACACTACTCCTGTGCTCCATTCTGTCTTAATGCTAAGTGAGTTCCACTCCTTCTCACATCTTTACAATAGAGCCAGGGTAGTTGAAAATCAAATCAAGGACTCCTCTCTTCCCCACTTTTTTGAAGGAAAGCCAAAAGCACGCAAGGCTCCCGCGGCACCTACCACCGAAGGGGTGACCGTCAATGAGTCTGTAAATGCTTGCAGCCAGCCTTTGAGGCCTCCCAACAAATCCTCTATCCCTCCGTCCAACCCTCCCTCTAATCCTCACCAATTCCCGTCACATCCTTCCAAGCCTTACTCTGCCGTCCCTCCCCCTTCTTCCGGCTACACCCGACCTGGCCCCAAAAGGTCGCACTATCCTCCCCTCCCGGAGACTCTTGAGGACGTGTTCTTCGCCCTCATGTCATGTGATGCCATCCAACTCCCCCCACAAAGGGAGAATAACAACTCGAGGATTGACACCTCCAAATATTGTCCATACCATAGAGCCCATGGTCATTTTATCACCAACTGCTTTACCTTTCGTGACTGGGTCTATGATATGAATGACCAGGGTAGAATCAACTGGGAGGATGTCAAGGTGGCCATAGCCAAGTCTAGGTACACCAAAAAGGACCTCGGCATCTTTAGCAACCCTCTCCCCAATCACCAAAACAGCAACCCCTCCTCCTCAAAATCCCAGGAAAATGTCCACACCATGACTTGTTCGGAACCCCGGGTCGTGAGGAGAGAACAACAATGGGGGGTAGAGGGCTTTGATGAGTGGTATCCATGTCCCACTGTAGAATCCCAGGAACCTTCCACCTCGGTGGATGCCATCCTTGAGGAGAGACCCTTAGTGCTGATTCGCCCCCCTCAAGATGCCTACACTACCATCCTCACCCCCTCTGCCTCTGAGTCATCTACTAGACCCCTTCAGCTTATCCGCCCTCAGTCTCAGGAGGCCGTCCATGTCACACTTCGGATCCGGATCGTTCCTCCACCTCCGCGTCCTTCCCAGGATGAGGAGGATAATGTTCCTCCGCCCCTGGCTGGCACCGAATATGATATTCTCCAACATCTTGATAAGACACCCGCGAGGGTGTCTATTTTAGAGTTGATTCGGAGGTCGCCGTCGCATCAATCCACTCTCCTCCAGTTCCTTCAGAAAATCATGGTTAATGATGACCTCCCTCCTAGCGGGGTCACCGGCGCCATTCTCTCCCTCACCCAAGGTCCCTCAATCTCTTTTTCGGACAAGGATCTCGCCACCCCCGAGTGTCGTTCTCTCCCTCTTTGTCTCACCATCAACCTTAATGGGGTTTCGGTGGACTCTACTCTTATCGACACCGTGGCCTCTATCAATGTTTGTCCGATGAAGACCCTTAAGCAATTGGGTTTAGGGGAAGAAAATCTGGAGAAGAGTTGTTCCACCATCGCCGCCTACGACAACTCCAAAAGGGTTGCCAAAGGCAAAATTGCTCTTAAGCTGGAAGTCGGACCCGTCACCATGTCCACTGACTTTCTAGTTCTAGATGTCGATCCGGCTTACGAAGCCATCCTCGGTCGTCCCTGGCTAGAACAGACTCTAGGAGTCCCTTCCACCGCCCATCAATGTTTCAAATTCCCTTACAATGGGAGGATTATCAATATCAAGAGCATTCCCACTCTAGAGACTCTTAATGCTATCACCTCAGAGCAGATGCCACACCTTTTCGTTCCGGATAAGGGGAAGAAGCTGGTCATGTCTCTCTTTGACTTCCCCACACCCTCTGAGCTTAGCCAACCTCCCAAGCCCGCCGTAGAACCTCGTGTCCCATGTCTCCCGGGAAAAGGTTGGGAAGTGATGGCAAACATCGGCTACGTTCATGGCCGCGGGTTGGGTACGGATGAAAAAGGGCAGACCCAGAGTGTCCAGGCAATTAGGAGGTTGTTGCCAAAAGCTGGACTAGGTTTCCACCCAGACCCTGTCCATCCCGATCCATTCATACCTTACCAACCTCTTACTTGGACCTTGAATGAACATTTTGTCCAAGGGGCCACCCAGCTGGGAACCCGAGAGCCATTAATAGAGGAATTGCCTTGCTCTGAGAGTGAGGAAGAAGAAGAGGAAGCAGAAAAGGAAATGACAGAAATAGAGGAAGTCTGTGATGACTTCAGCCTCCTCTCACTCTTTGGGTCCGAATCCCCCTCTTCACCATCTCTACCCTCATCTCCTTCTGATCTTCCATCCGCATCTACTCCACTCCTATCACCATCTCTATCTCTCATCCATCCAGTCGAAGCCACCTTGAGTCAGCAACTCATGGTTCTTGGCCTTGATTCCCAAAAAAAAACGCCAATTATCAAAGTTGGAAATGCGAGATCTCCATTGAGCACCCTTCCTCTTTGGAATCTCTTCCGCTCGGCCAAGGGCCGACGCTCTCCCCATTAGATTTTCATTCCTCTGGGACCCCTTCCCATGTACATAGTTGTCCTGTGCATAGCAGTCTAGACCCTAGTTTAGATTTGGGTTTAGAGTCAGGTTTAGGGTCCAGTCCAGAGTCAGGATTAGGAGAGTCTGGTCCCTCTCAACCATGCATTCGCAAAGGAAAAGGTAGGCAAGTTCCTGCCCGATATGTCATGGCCTTGGCCGAGAGGTGCGCCAAATTGAGTCAAGTCCCGGAATTTCTTGAGGAACCTGCCTTAGTAGAAACCATTTCAGACTTTGAAGAAGGTAATTTTGTAGATGACGGTCTAGGAGTCTATCTGCTAGATTTCAGTGAGAAAGATGGGCTAAGAGAATCTGGGTCAGAAGAAGAAGAAGACCCAGTGAGCTCCTATGTGGATGGCACAAAAAGGTTCGACGAGCCCACCACGGCTGCAGACGAACCTACTAAAGAAGTCAATCTTGGCACCAAAGAATCCCCGAAGACAGTGTTAGTCAGTGCCAACTTGAGTGAAGAAGAAGAGCATGCATTGGTAGCGATCCTTAAAGAATTCTCCGATGGTTTTGCTTGGTCCTACGAGGACATGCCGAGACTCGACACCTCTTTGGTCGAACACCGGTTAGTCCTAAAAGCCGATGCAACCGCCGTCAAACAAAAGCTAAGGAGGCTACATCCCAAGCTAGCACTCAAGATCAAAGAGGAGATTGACAAATTGCATAAAGCCAAATTCATCAAGGTTGTGCTATATCCACATTGGGTAGCTAATATCGTCCCCGTAATGAAGAAGGACGGTAAGGTTACGATCTGCATAGATTTCCGAGACCTTAATCGTGCTTGCCCAAAGGACGATTTCCCTCTCCCACACATAGATGTCCTAGTGGACAACACTGCCGGGTTTGAAATGTTATGTTTCATGGATGGTTTCTCGGGGTACAACCAGATCCGTCTAGCGGAGGAAGACCAGGAGAAAACCTCTTTCACAACACCCTGGGGGACCTACTGTTATGTCGTCATGCCTTTCGGATTGAAGAACACTGGAGCAACTTATCAAAGGGCAATGATGGCAATTTTTCATGACATGATGCATGTGCACATGGAGGTCTATGTGGACGATGTCTTGGTAAAATCAAAGACTCGACATGGCCATGCTGAGGTCCTCAGGGCAGTTCTCCAATGGTCTAGAGAACATAAGCTTAAAATGAACCCCAAGAAGTGTGTCTTTGGAGTCTCTTCGGGGAAATTGCTTGGGTTCATAGTTAGCAAAAAGGGGATTGAGATTGATCCCAACAAGGCCAAAGCAATAATCGAAATGCCTCCTCCTAGGAACATCAGAGAAGTTAGAGGGCTGATTGGCAGACTTCAATTCATTAGGAGATTCATTTCCCAGCATTCAATCCGTTGTAAGCCCTTCTACGAGATGCTAAAAGGAGAGGCAAAATTTGATTGGAACGATAAATGTCAAAAGGCCTTTGATGAGTTGAAGAGTTACCTATTCAATCCCCCTGTCCTCGCTCCTCCGGTCCCGAGTCGGCCTTTATTGCTCTATGTATCAACTACTGAAGATTCAACTGGAGCAGTTTTGGCCCAATACGACGACGAGAAGAAGGAGAGAGCGGTGTACTATTTATCCAAGTTGTTCAATGAGGCTGAAAAGAGGTACACCGCCATGGAAAGAACATGTGCAGCCGTCGTCTGGGTGGTCCAGAAGTTGAAGCATTATTTCCTGGCGCATGAAGTGAAACTTCTGGCACGAATGGATCCAATTCGGTTCTTGCTAGAGAAGCCCGTCCTAACTGAGCGGTTGATGCGGTGGCAAATTTTTCTCAATCAATTTGACATCACCTACGTCAACCAGAAGTCAATCAAGGGGCATGCCATAGCCGAACACCTAGCCCATCACCCCTTACCTTCGTATTCTCCTGTCGACGAAAGCTTTCCCGATGAAGAGTTAGGAGCCATCATCGATGGTGAGCCTTCATGGGTGCTTTACTTCGACGGGGCTTTAAATTCCAAAGGGAGTGGAATAGGGTCAGTCCTCCTCTCACCGGAAGGGGTAGTCATCCCGCACGCCTACCAATTAACCTTCCGTGCCACGAACAATGTGACCGAGTATGAGGCTCTCCTAGTTGGGTTGAAGATGGCATTGTTGCTCGGAGTCAAGGAATTAAGGATTATTGGAGATTCGCAGTTGATACTCCGGCAATCTCTCAGCAAGTACCAAACCTGGGACCCCAAGTTGAAACCATACCAAGAATTGGTAGGAAAGGTAATCCGGCAGTTTAGGAAGCTCACCCTTGTCCACACTCCTAGGGCCCAAAACATCCTAGCAGATTCCCTCGCCTCTCTGGCCTCTTCCATTCCCATCCCTTTAAAAAGGTCATCCGAAACCATCTCTGTTCAAAGGCTAAGAATCCCGTCTCATGCTGATCCCTGGTTTGTCCAACTTCAATCTCCCTCCTATCAAATCAATGCACTCTCAAAAGAGCCTGAAATCGACCTCGATGATGGCCATCCCTGGTATTTTGACATCGAGAACTACCTCAAAGATGGATCCTTCCCGGATTACGCCACTTCTGCCGATAGACGGGCTATTCGCCGTGTCTCCGAACGGTACAAGATCATAGGTGGCGTTCTCTACAAGAAATCCCTCAGTGGGGTCTATCTCCGTTGCCTTGATGAAATCGAATCTGAAAGCATTGTTGAAGCTGCTCACTCTAGTGAATGTGGTGGCCATGTCAATGGTAGAGCAATTGCCCAGAAGTTGCTACGACACTATTACTGGCCTACCACGGAAGAAGATTGCACCCATTTCGTCCGTCACTGTGCTAAATGCCAATTACACGGTGATAAAATTCATGCTCCTTCTTCCTCTCTTCATCCCCTTATTGCTCCATGGCCTTTCGCCATGTGGGCATTCGATGTGGTCGGTCCTCTCGCGGATAGAACCGGAGAAGTCCGGAAGAAATCCTTCATTCTGACCGCCACAGAGTACTTCACAAAGTGGGCTGAAGCAGAAGCGTTCATAGAAGTCAAAGCATCAACGGTTGTCAAGTTCATCAAGCGCAACATCCTTTCAAGGTTTGGCGTGCCTCGGGACATCGTCACCGACAACGGACCACAGTTCACTTCACAGGAGCTTCGCGACATGTGTGGTAAATATGGTATCAATTTGCATCATTCATCACCATACTATCCACAAGGTAACGGACAAGCGGAAGCTACTAATAAAACTCTCATCAAAATCATAAAGAAAACATGCAAGTCTCATAACAATGCTGACTGGCCAGATCGCTTGGTTGAAGCTCTTTGGGCTTATCGCACCTCGGTCCGAACTCCTACGGGGCAAACCCCCTATGCTTTGACATACGGATCGGATGTGATACTACCATACGAGATCTTCGTCCCCTCACTTAGAGTTCAATTGGATTCCGAACTTGATCTTGATCGACGTCGGGAAGCCTTATTGGCACAACTTGAACTCTTAGATGAGAGACGAATGATAGCGGCTGACCATGCTCAAGTCTATCGTCAGAGAATTGCACGTTTTTATGCCAAAAGAGTTCTTGAGAGAAAGTTCGAAGTGGGTGAGATGGTCCTTAAGCGTAAAATCATAAAGGCACCAGGTCCCAGGAGCAAATTGCAAGAAAATTGGGAAGGTCCGTTCGTTGTCAAAGAGGTTTACTCAGGGAACGCTTATAGGCTAGTAGATGCCGAGGGAGTTGAGCTAACGCATCCCTGGAATGCAGTCTACCTCAAGAAGTTCTACCCTTAGTCAGTCGGTCAATCCGTCAAGTCAGTCATTCATCACTTGTTAAGGTGTGGGTCTACTTTCTCTACTCCTCCATGTGGCCACTAGTAAGGAAAGGCTTATCTACACACCACACGATGTTGAGATATTGCCCTTTGGCTAGAAAATCACTAGTACACTCGGGCGGTCTCATCCGGTCAATGTATTTCCCCTATTCTTCTCCCACTCGGTCGTGTCTAGAAGCAGAACAAACTACGAGTAAGGGACCACCCACTCTCTTTTAAAAGGACAAGGTCACCATAAAACAGGGACAACTAATAAAAGCAAGGGGCAAAATGTCAAAATCAAGCCTCAATGGGGAAAAGAAAAGCCAAAAGGTCAAAAAAGGGTAGCAAAAAGTACGTACCCAGAAAAAGGCTGACCAACTCAAGGAGGTAGCAAAAAGTACGTGCCTTCACCCCAGAAATAAAATAAGAAATGAAAAATTCCCCCTAAAAACGATAGTTGACCAAGACTGCTTGATATGAGATGTCGGTTTGGAAACAAAAAGTAGTTTGAACCAAAAGCCCTACATGACTTCCTATACATTTCTTCCCATTTCTCTCACTAGGGGCAAGTTGATTGCATAAGATCCACCGTAGCGGAAAATATCAAGAAGGCTAGGGGCAATTTCCAACATCAAGGAATTCATGTACGTCCCTCCTCACTCTTGGCCTCTGTGGTTAAGTAGATCGTGTAAACCCTACACTGCAACATGTAATGAATGTGTGTTTTAGAGTCCAAAAATTAAAAAATACAAAAAAAAACAAAAACAAAAACAACAAAAAGAGAGTCTTTTAGTGTACATATTTCGCGCTGTACATATTTTTTTTTTTCAAATTTTCTCCCTTATTTTCAAAAGCCAAAAAAAAAAAAAACAACAACAACAACAACAAAAAAATCAAAAAAAAAAAAAACAAAACACAAAAAATGCATGTGCATATTTCCCTTTCGGTATTTTATGTTCCCATCTTTGATTAGAAATTAGCCCCTTGACCAGATCTCAAGAAAGGTACATCATTGAGGCAAGGGGCTAAAGCAGATCTACACTAACGTTTTTCCTTCAAGTGTTGTGAACGCAGGTATCAAAGCACAAAGGAAATCACAAAAGTGACAAAAGTCTGCGAATATCCACTGTAAAGATCAAATCCATGTACATCTCATAAACAGGGGCATACCGCTGGTGGTACAAGTAGGAGCCTCGCTCCTCACTCTCTCTCTCTCTGCTCCCCCTCTGTAGGCCTCTGCCTACGAGAGCTGCTCACCTCCTCCTCCTCCCTCTGCCGATGCCGGTCTGGGAGAGGGGGTCTCGAAGCCGTAGAAGCCTCCGGCCGCGGCAGCCCTCCTCGCACTACGGAGGGGTCCCCTAGTGACACGATGTCGTCTAGGGAGGCGAATGCCGATGCGGTCCTCGCCGGGGCCTCCTGCTGGGCTGTCCTCTGCTGCTCCCGGCGCCTCCGAAGGACCCGATATTTCAAGATCTCATAATCCCTCGCGATGTCCGCCCGAGCCCTGTCCGCGTCTCGCTCGCGGTCTCTCGCCTCCATCTCCCGCTCCCGTGCCTCGAGCAGGCGACCCTCCACCCTCACCAACTCCAGCCGCAGGCTCTCCATCTGCGACTGGAGGGTCGCCACCCCTCTATCTGCCCGCTGAAGAGTTATGCGGAAGTACACAATACGGTAATCTAGAAGGGGGGGGGTTGAATAGATTACGGCAATTTTAAACTATCGATGGCTTCTTTTAGATGCTACAGCGATCTTAATGAAATTTGATTCAAATTCAATTAAGTGTGAGATCGCTTGAGTTGATTTAAGTGAGAACAGAAAATCAAACGTGCGTATGAACACCGTGCCTACCAATCATCTATCGCAAAACGCGAACAAACCACAGAACACGATGATTTAAGGTGGTTCGGAGTACACAACTCGTGTATCCTACATCCACCGTCCACACACACACGCAGAAACGACTGCTTATGAGCGAGTTCAACACTACAACTCAACCACACACACGTTGTCTGATGAACCACGATCAGAACAACCACAAATACGTGAATCAAGCACAAGGGATGCTCGAAACACAACCACACACACACACGATGGAATGGAAATTATGAAATGGAGAAGAATTGGGAATTAGGGAACAAATCCGGTTGGAATTCTTCTCGTGGATCGTCCAAACACTCTTCAAACTTCGATTGGATGTAGATTGATCGATGTAGAAGGTTGAATTGATGACGATCCGGCTTCAGCTCCGCATAGATGGTGATTCCACGTCGATCTGGGCGGAAAGTTGAAGCAGAGCAGCAATTTGGGGCTTTTCCTCTTGGTCCCTTGGAGGCTCTTGGATGGGAGGCTGCTCTCTGCGAAATTGGCTCCAAAAGGATGCTTATATAGTGTTAGGTAAAGGTGGGGGTCGTGGAGGAAGGAAACACCCAAGTGGGGCCGGATTTGGAAACCCAAAATCTGAAGTTTCCGTCGGCTGTCGACAGGTGCACTTGCATCTGTCGACAGGCAGACTCAGGCTGAGAACTGGGTTTCAGGAAAATGAGTTTCTGAGTGTATCTGTCGACAGGCAGTTTGCATCTGTCGACAGATGCACTCAGGAATTGAAAACCTGAGCTCTGTCCTGGGTTGTCTGTGTGTATCTGTCGACAGGTACATTGCATCTGTCGACAGATACACTCAGAGATGCAAACCTGAGTTCTGTCTTGGAATGACTGTATGCATCTGTCGACAGGTAGAGTTCATCTGTCGACAGATACACCTTTTTGACAGATTTTTGTGCTTTATGCTCATCTCTTCAATGCTCCATGTTTCATGCTTGTGCACCTACATGCAAATACATTGTTAGTGATATACATTGTATGATTTAGCAATGTTTAACTCAATCACTTTCATGGTGTTTTTCATGTTAGTTAGCACATCAATTTTGCATTAAATCAATGTTCAAGGGTGTTAATGTGATCATCAAAAACATGATATATGAAAAACCCAACAATCTCCCCCTTTTTGATGATGACAAAAACATTCAATTGATGCATATATTGATGTTCTCCCCTTTTTGACAACATGCAAAAGGTCAAGTCAAGCACAAATAAACATGAACTGAGTTTTCATTGATTGATCATTGAAATTTCACAGTACATTTGATAATCATTGCATGACTCAATAAAAAAAAGGAAATAACATGAACAAGCAAAAGATGATAAGACAAGTGAGACTAATTCTCATCTAAGACTCTTAGTGACCTCTAATGACCCTGAGACCCTCTATTCATTGTCATGTCCAGCAGAAGGAGGGTGACGGGATCCATCTCTCTCGGAGTAGAGGTGGTCAAGCCGGTCATCCAGAGTGTTGAGGCGAGCATCCACTTGATCAAATCTTGAAGTCATCTGAGCAAATCCTGAGATCATTTCTTGATGGATTTGTGCCAAGTAATCATGAACGGATTGTTGTGGAGGCACAGGTACATCATCAAACTCTTGAGCTTGGTCAGGCATTTGCTCATCTTCAGGTTCTTCATCACTGCCTTCATTTGCTTCATCGCCTTCATTGTCTTCTTCACCAGTTGACACGTCAGCTCCTTGTGGTTCCTGTCCCTTGAGAGTCCTAGTGACGACGCCGTCTACAATCTTGTAGCCCATGCGGTTGGCGGCAGTGAGGTCAAAGGCACTTCGGGATTTTAGTGAGATGAGCTCACTTGGAGGGATAGGAATGCCAAGGAAAATAAGAAGAGAAGTGATGGGGCAAGCATATGGCATTGATCTTTTGGTGTTAGAGAAACACCGACGGATGAGGCTTATCATGAGTTCAGGAAGATTGATTTCTTGACACTTGAGGAAAAAGATGAACAAGGATTTGTGGACCTCGGTGACTAACTCTCGACTTCCATCCTTCGGGACGATCAAGGTAGTGAAGATGTGATGGATCATCCGGATCAAGGGAGGAAAGGAGTTGGCGTTGAGACGAGCAATCTCCTTGGTAGTGTCATAAGGTTCCAACGTGAGAAGCTCATAGTACTCAGAAGCAGAGGGATTGTAGTTGAAGATTTCAACTCCTGAGTTTGGAATTTCAAGGGCTGTGGAGAGAAGATTTGCGGTGAGGCGAAAACGAGTGCCTTTCACCGAAGAGTAGATATCTCCCTGATCGGAAAGCCCTAAGTTATTGTAGAACTCGGATACGGCAGTTGGAGAGTATTGCAAGTGGGAGTATAAGAAGGATGTCCACCCTTGAGTGTCAAAATAAGGTAGGAGTGAGGGGAACATCGGTGCTAAGGACTCGAAGTCCACATACCGGGATTGGACAATCTTCTTGAAGGTGCCGTTGGGTCGGATAAGACGGAGACCTTGAGGAACGATGAGTTCCGGTAACCGATCCTCACGATGCTTGCTGCGGCGTTCAGAAGGAGCCCTGGAGCTTTCTCCGGCGTCCGTCGGAGCGCGACGACGGCGAGCGAGAAGCTTCGATTTGGGTGCCATCGCAGGAGGAAGGATGAGAATGGTGTGAAGGCAGAGTGGAGGGATCCCAGACGAGGAGCAGGATCGTCGGAGACGGAGCCCTGAAGGGGGAAAGAGAGGGGGTTTGGAGAGGAGGAGGAGGGAACAAGAGAGGAGGGGTGAAAAAGGGTCGTGGGTGGCCTTAGAATGGACTTGGAGGGTTTTAAAAGGAAGGCCCCACAAAAAGGAGGTGAACCGGCGCGAGGGTTTTCTGAAAAAACGGATCTGGGCCGTCGTCTGTCGACAGATGCCAGTCTATCTGTCGACAGATAGCTCCTTTTTGGTGAAAACTTGATTTTTGTCAAAATTTTCAAAGGGACAAGTGTTCATTTGTTGTTTTAAGGCAAAATGGGTGTATGTGCAAGACAAAAATCCATATCCATTAAGATGAAGACATGACACAAATCTAAAAAGATTTTGAATTAAAAATGATAAGATCTTTAATTAGATCATGAGGAACACATTTCACAAAAGCCAGTGAAAATTAAATAACTCTTTTGATTAAGGCCGTTGAAGACAAACATGCATTTAAATAGAGATGATAGTCAGATGACAATTGAATTAAATGCCCACAAGAATGTCTTACCGAAGAAACACATTGGACTTGACAAAAAATTTCGGAGGCTTCACTCTATTTCTGGTATGATCTTGGAAGATTTAAGCAACGAAGATGGAAAAGAGTGGCAATGAGGAGCACTTTCACTTTTTCATGTGAAGGTAGACATTTGTGATGCCAATACCCCCAGTTACTCAATGTGAGTGTCCATCAAGCCATTGTATAGAGATAATGAAACAACCTTTTGACGCGAAGACTGACATTTGTGATGCCCATGTCCCCGGTTACTTAGTGATTTTCATCATTGCTCTACCTCCATCCCACAAATGAAAAACAAATTTGTTGATTGAACTGAAGAAATAGGTAGCTTTTCTCCTTTTTTTTTTTTTTTTTTTTTTTTTTTTGCTTTTTGTCAAGTACATGAGATTTCTTTAGGCAAGTTGTAATGTGGAACATTAAATTCAAGAGTTTTCTGATTTTTCAAATCATTTTAGATTCATGTTTAACGACAAGGGAGTTATTCAAAGGAGATGTTTAAAAATCATTTGGTTTGCTCATTATGTTCAAAATGATCTAAAAAGACCTTAATCAGGTCATGCATCAAACAACATTTAGACTTGGTTCATGACTTCGACATGAAGTGGATATGAAGGTTATATTGCACACAAACAAACCAAGGTTTACCTTTAAATCAATTAAGGAACACTTTTCCTGAAAAGTATGAAGAAGGATTTGAAAATAAAGAAAATGGGTGTATCTGTCGACAGAAGAAGTCTGTCTGTCGACAGATGCACACAGACTGAGGAATTGAAGTTTCTGCCAGAACAAGACTGATTGAATCTGTCGACAGATGGAATGTGTCTGTCGACAGATAGGAACAGAGTGGATTTTTCTTGTTTCAGATTGATTGCACTTTTGAGTTCAAGGAAGTGAGAATTCAACAAGTAGATGTATGAGGAGTTTCCTCAGAAAATACTCAACAATCCTTAACTTACTCCCCCATAGTGTGTGCACGTGTTGACACGACATCTAAGCAAGGATTCACACAAGCATTTGATACAAAACAAACATGATCATGAAAGGAAGGTCATACACAAGCACATGGTCACAGAAAAAACATTGTCTCATGGAGTTAACATGATAAAATGTAAGGAAACTAAAAATCCTATGTGAAGTACAGGACCTTTATATGTAATGGGACTATGGATACTTGGCGGAGAATGTTTTCTCACGCATGATGATAGTTTCCAAACAAGCCGAACTTGTTCTTCCACAGTTCACCATTTGATATACCACATAGTCATTCACACATAAAGAGCATGTATTCCAAAATGGATAGTCAGTTTCATTGCATTTTACACAAACCCAATTCTCTTCTTAAGGATGTGAATCTATCTTCAGACAAGGGTTTGGTGAAAATATCAGCCAATTGTTTTTCTGTGGGAATGAAAATGAGTTCCAAGGTTTTATTGGCAACTTCATCTCTCAAGAAATGATGACGGATTTCTATGTGTTTAGTCCGTGAGTGTTGGACAGGGTTTTTTGAAAGATTGATAGCACTTGTGTTGTCACATAGGATAGGTGTGCATCCAATTTGAACATTATAGTCAGCTAACTGACTTTTGATCCACAACACTTGAGCTGCACAACTTCCTGCAGCGACATATTCTGCCTCTGCAGTGGAGAGTGCAACCGAGTGTTGTTTCTTGGATGCCCACGAAACCATGCAACCGCCAAGGAATTGGCAATATCCACTAGTGCTTTTTCTATCGATTTTACATCCAGCATAGTCAGCATCAGAATATGAAATCAAATCAAAGCTACTGCCTGCTGGGTACCAAAAACCCAAATTGCATGTTCCGGAGAGATATCGGAAAATTCTCTTGACTGCAATTAAATGGCTTTCCTTTGGACTAGATTGATATCTAGCACAAAGGCAAACACTAAATTGAATATCCGGTCTACTTGCAGTAAGATAAAGGAGTGAGCCAATCATACCTCGGAAGTGCTTTGCATCTACCGGTTTACCTTTCTCATCATTTTCCAATTTGATGCTTGTGCTCATTGGGGTGGAGGCCGGTTTAGCTTGCTCAAATTGAAATCGTTTGAGAAGCTCTTTGACATACTTTTCTTGATTTATGAAGAATCCGTCTTTATGTTGTTTCACCTGCAAACCAAGAAAGAATTGAAGCTCCCCCATTAGACTCATCTCAAATTCACTGTGCATGTGTTTAGAAAATTCTTCACACAGTGAAGGGTTAGTAGAACCAAATATGATATCGTCCACATAAACTTGAACAACAATTATGTGATTGCGAACTTTCTTAGTGAAGAGTGTTTGGTCTACTTTACCTCTTGAGTAGCTCTTGCTTACCAGATAATTGCTTAGTCTATCATACCAAGCTCGAGGTGCCTGTTTCAAACCATAAAGAGCTTTGTGCAATTTATACACATGGTTAGGCATTTCAGAATTTTCAAAACCTGGTGGTTGAGAGACATAGACTTCTTCTTTGATATAGCCATTTAAGAAAGCAGTTTTAACATCCATTTGATAGAGTTTAAACTTATGGGAGCATGCATATGCCAATAAAATTCTGACTGCTTCTAACCTGGCTACAGGAGCAAAGGACTCTTCAAAGTCTACACCAAATTCTTGACTATATCCTTTTGCTACGAGTCTTGCTTTATTTCTTATCACTTTTCCTTCTTCATTAAGTTTATTCCTAAACACCCATCTAGTTCCTATGATAGAGATTTCAGGGGTTTTAGGAACTAAACTCCATACATTATTTCTTTGAAATTGACCAAGTTCCTCATGCATAGCATCAATCCATGAGTTGTCTTTTAAGGCTTCTTCAACATTTTTGGGTTCCACTTGAGAGACAAAGGCAAAAAGATCATGTTCAATTATTTTTCTTACTTGAGACCTCGTTTGAACAGAATCATTTAAACTACCTATCACATCATCAAGTGGGTGATCTTTGGAATACCTCACATTTGTGATTGTTGAAGGGCCGGGAGTATCTTGTCCTTGAGGAATTTGATCTTGTGAATGTTGTTCTTCAGGAGGATCACTTTCTGGTGGATTCTCTTCAAGTGTTTCATCTTGTTTTCTGAATGCTATTTCATCATCTTCATCGTAGTCCCGGTGAAGATATCCACCTTTGGTCTTGGAGTCTACTTCAGATTTGTCTTTTGCTTTGACTTGTAGATCCTTAAGCGATGTTCCTTCATCCTCTTCTTCAATCCTGTTAACATTCAATCTGTTAGACTTGGCATAAGTCTCATCAAAAATGACATGTGGAGTTTCTTCCACAGTTCGTGTTTTATTGTTAAACACCCTATATGCCCTAGAGTGTTCTGAGTAGCCTAGAAAAACACCTTGATCACTTTTGGCTTCAAATTTATCTAAATCAGATTTATCATTGTTGTGAATAAATACCTTTGAGCCAAAAACTCGGAAGTACCCAAGGTTGGGTTTCTTACCTTTCAATAACTGGTAGGGGGTTTTCTTTATCACAGGTCTTACCATGGCTCTGTTTAGAATGTAGCACGAAGTGTTCACTGCTTCTGCCCAAAATCTTTTGGAGAGTTGGCCTTCAACCAGAAGAGTGCGAGCCATTTCCACCAATGTTCTGTTTTTCCTCTCCACTACTCCGTTTTGTTCTGGAGTCCTTGGGGAAGAGAACAGATGTTCAATCCCTTGGTGCCTGCAAAAATCAGAAAATGCATTGTTATCAAATTCTCCCCCGTGATCGGTGCGGATTGAGCATATTTTATTCACATTGCCATGCTCAATCTTGTTAAAGAATTCTTGAAAGATTGTGAGTGTTTCACTTTTGTGTGCCAAGAATTTGACCCATGTGAACCTAGAGAAATCATCTACAATGACAAAACCAAAACGTTTGCCATTGAGACTTAGAGTTCTAGTTGGTCCAAACAGGTCCATGTGCAACAGTTCAAATGGTTTAGATGTGCTTACCGGTGCTTTAGATTTGAAAGACTTCCGGGTTTGTTTTCCTTGTGCACATGCATCACAAAAACTTTCGTTGTTGCTAAAAGAGATGTCAGGAAGTCCACTTACCAATTTGAGCTTCATGATCTTGTGCAACACGTTGTAGCTCGCATGGCCAAGCCTACGATGCCACAAGGTCAATTCATCCTGTCTATTTGCAACAAGACACAAGTTGTCATTTTCTGGATCATCTAAATCAACTAAGTAAATGTTATTCACTCTTTTTCCAGAAAATTTTACACTTCCTGTTTCTTTATCAACAATTTGACATGAATTTGATTCAAAAATGACGTTGTGACCTCTATCACATAATTGACTTATGCTAAGCAAATTGTGATTAAGGCCATCAACCAACAGTACATTTTCAATTGAATTGGAGGAACACTTACCAACATTACCTGTGCCAATGATTTGGCCTTTGTTGTTACCTCCAAAAATGACTTGTCCTCCGTCTTTCTCCACTAGGAAACAGAATTTACCTTTGTCGCCCGTCATGTGCCTCGAACAGCCGCTATCCAAGTACCATTTGTTTTGATGTTGGGCTGCTAGGCATTCCTGCAAATGTGGATCAGACAAGAGGTTTTGGTACCCAAATTACTTTGGGTCCCAAAATTTCATTCATGCAACAAAGTAGATGTTTAGGAATCCAAACTTGTTTGACTTTTTGTTTCTTTGGATTATTCCAACATTGTTTTTCATGATGACCAATCTTTTTACACACATTGCATGAAGGAATTTTCTTTTCAATTTTCTGTTGCTTGATAGACTGTTTATTCATTGAAATTGTTCTTGTCTGTCGACAGGCACCGTTGTATCTGTCGACAGGTGGCTTTTTCTTTTGTTTGTTGGGAACATTTTGTTTGTGTAGTAGTGGCTTGGTCTGAGACTTTCTTGAATTATGCTTTGTGGGAGCATGCTTGGTTGTGCTTGGGCTAGGATCAACAAATGAAGTTATCAATGACTCTCCTATTTTCTTTTGTTTGACAGGTTGATATCCTAATCCATGCTTGGTTACATGTATTTTGGCGCCCAAAACCGCATCTAGATTTTGCTTCCCTTTTACAAATTTCATTAAGTCCTCAGATTTTTCTTTCAATTCCTTTTCAGTTTGTTCCAACTTTTTCTTGGTTTCCAATTGTTCTTCTTGAAGGAATTCAATAGAATGTCTTAAACAGTCTTTTTCTTTTTGTGTTTCTTGCAATTTCATTTTCAAGCAATCCATTTCTTCATTATGAGTCTTTTCATCAACTTTCATCATTTCTAATTCTTTTGTCAGGAATGCAATTCGTTCATCATTGTTCTTATCATGCACAAGGGAGTTGCATTTCTTTTTTAATGCTCTATTCTCAGATCTATATTCACGAAATTTTTCAAATAAAGTAGTGTATGCTTCCTCCCATTCACTTGCAGTGAAATCATCAAATGAGAAATTTACCTCGCTGGAGTCATCACTCCTGGCCATCAAGCATTTCACTTCTTCATCATCGGATGTTTCTTGTGCATCTTCATCTTCATCTTCATCACTCCAGGTGGCCAACATTGCTTTGGCCTTTTTGGAGGTGAATTTGTCTTTCTTCAGCTTCTTCTTGAGTTCCGGGCATTCTCCTCTCATATGCCCCTGTTTCTTGCATTCATAACAAACAATGTCAGATTTTTTGTTTGACTCATATTTCTGTGAAAAATTTTTCTTAGGAAAGGATTTGGAATTACCTGTTTCTCTCCTCTTGAACTTCAAAAATTTCTTGAATTGTCTAGTGAGCATTGCCATTTCACCATCATCACTCTCACTAGATGTTTCTTGCTCATCACTATCTTGTTGAATAGATTTCTTGGAGCTTGTTGATGTTTTATTGGATGCTTTTAAAGCAATTGACTTTCTAGGATTTTCTTCTAATTCTTTTCTTTTGATGTTGATTTCATATGTCATTAGAGAGCCAATTAGTTCATCCAATTTCATTTTGGAAAGGTCTTTGGAATCCTCAATGACAGTGGCCTTAGTATTCCAAGATGAAGTAAGAGATCGAAGGATCTTTCTCACTAAGTCACTTTCAGAGTATTCCTTCTTAAGACCTTTTAGCCCGTTAACTATTAGCATGAATCTTGCAAACATGTCTGATATGGTTTCATCAGTTTTCATCTTGAACATTTCATATTCAGACACTAACATGCTAACTTTAGTTTCCCTTACCTCGGACGTACCTTCGTAGATAAGTTCAAGCTTGTCCCACATCTCTTTTGCTGTTGAGCATGTGGAGACTCTTGAGAACTCCTTTGGATGCACCGCACATTGCATCATGTTTAGTGCACTCCAGTTGAGAGTTCCCTTGGCTATTTGGTCTTTCGTCCAGGTGTCTTCGTCCTCGGGCAATACATATGGTCCTTTGCTGACTATCTTCCACAGCTCGTAGTTTTGAGCTCTCAAAAATACCTGCATACGATTTTTCCAATAGGAATAGTCAGTGCCATCAAAATAGGGTGGCCTGGTTACTGAATGTCCCTCGGCCATATACCCTTTGCTAGAATCCATAAGATCGAAAATCTCCTGATCGCTAGATCAAATTACGAAAAGCTGTAAATCGGAGAAACCCGCTCTGATACCAATTGAAGAGTTATGCGGAAGTACACAATACGGTAATCTAGAAGGGGGGGGGTTGAATAGATTACGGCAATTTTAAACTATCGATGGCTTCTTTTAGATGCTACAGCGATCTTAATGAAATTTGATTCAAATTCAATTAAGTGTGAGACCGCTTGAGTTGATTTAAGTGAGAACAGAAAATCAAACGTGCGTATGAACACCGTGCCTACCAATCATCTATCGCAAAACGCGAACAAACCACAGAACACGATGATTTAAGGTGGTTCGGAGTACACAACTCGTGTATCCTACATCCACCGTCCACACACACACGCAGAAACGACTGCTTATGAGCGAGTTCAACACTACAACTCAACCACACACACGTTGTCTGATGAACCACGATCAGAACAACCACAAATACGTGAATCAAGCACAAGGGATGCTCGAAACACAACCACACACACACACGATGGAATGGAAATTATGAAATGGAGAAGAATTGGGAATTAGGAACAAATCCGGTTGGAATTCTTCTCGTGGATCGTCCAAACACTCTTCAAACTTCGATTGGATGTAGATTGATCGATGTAGAAGGTTGAATTGATGACGATCCGGCTTCAGCTCCGCATAGATGGGCGGAAAGTTGAAGCAGAGCAGCAATTTGGGGCTTTTCCTCTTGGTCCCTTGGAGGCTCTTGGATGGGAGGCTGCTCTCTGCGAAATTGGCTCCAAAAGGATGCTTATATAGTGTTAGGTAAAGGTGGGGGTCGTGGAGGAAGGAAACACCCAAGTGGGGCCGGATTTGGAAACCCAAAATCTGAAGTTTCCGTCGGCTGTCGACAGGTGCACTTGCATCTGTCGACAGGCAGACTCAGGCTGAGAACTGGGTTTCAGGAAAATGAGTTTCTGAGTGTATCTGTCGACAGGCAGTTTGCATCTGTCGACAGATGCACTCAGGAATTGAAAACCTGAGCTCTGTCCTGGGTTGTCTGTGTGTATCTGTCGACAGGTACATTGCATCTGTCGACAGATACACTCAGAGATGCAAACCTGAGTTCTGTCTTGGAATGACTGTATGCATCTGTCGACAGGTAGAGTTCATCTGTCGACAGATACACCTTTTTGACAGATTTTTGTGCTTTATGCTCATCTCTTCAATGCTCCATGTTTCATGCTTGTGCACCTACATGCAAATACATTGTTAGTGATATACATTGTATGATTTAGCAATGTTTAACTCAATCACTTTCATGGTGTTTTTCATGTTAGTTAGCACATCAATTTTGCATTAAATCAATGTTCAAGGGTGTTAATGTGATCATCAAAAACATGATATATGAAAAACCCAACACCCGCTGCAAACAAACAAAAGAAACGAGCAAGTCAGTGCAAGTCTAAACAAATCATATGCAAAGGGTTTGGTTCAAATGTCTTACCTCAGTCTCGAGCTCTCGAACTCGGGCCTCCGCCCGATCTAAGGCCTCCTGCAGACGGGTGGCCAAATCTCCTCTCGCTGACTGGGCGGACGAGCTCGCCCCAGCGTCGCGGCTAGCATGGGCCCTCGCTAGCTCCTCCCTCTGCATTCACAAGAACCTTGGTCAATTCAGTTCAAAATCAAAACAAATCAAGGTTTAATGGTACTCACCAGGGTCCTGACCTCAGTGCGGAGCCTCATCAGCTCCACTTCCTGCTCGGCCAGCCTCCCCTCCAGGAGGCGGACCGCCTGTGACTCGGGCATCTGCCATTCACATTTCAAGGTTGGAAGCAATTCCAAGCAATTCAAATGTCAAGGGTTCAAAAGTTCAAAAGTTACTTACCGCTCGCCGGTCTAGCCGAAGACGGCCAGCGTACCGCGTCCTATAGTCCTCCAGGTATGCTGAACTGTCCTGGAGGCCCTCGTGGCGGAGCACCTGCTCGCCGCCCGCCCGCCAGTAGGCGACGGTGCTCCCATGGTCAGCTCCCCAGTCGCGGTCCTCCGCGAAGAACCGTCGACGTGAGTGCCCCTCTCTCCCGAGGGAAGGCACCTCGATGGCCGGCTGGTGCCAGCCCAATGTCCGCACTACCAACTCCAAATACAGTACCTCGCATGTCCCGAGGCACAGCAAGAGGAGGTGGCGGTCGAACAAGGGGCGACCCGCCGCCACCGCCGAGTGCGAGGCATCCGTCTCCCCTGCATAGGGGGTCCACACCACCTGCAAATAAAGAAAACATCTGGTCAGTCACAATCCAAGGCAGTAATTGAAGGAAATAAATGCACAAGTTTAAGTTCAAATTTCATACCTGCTCGTGGGGGAAGTGGTCCAGGGCCAGACGCACATCCTCCGCCCGTCGATCGGCGACCCGTGGGTCCGGGGTCACCTCCCACCTCGCCATGAGGGGGACCATGGTCTGGCTCTCCTCCCTCAGTGACCCGCGTCCCATCGGGAAGCGGGTATATCCCCAGATCTGCACCAAGTCAGTCAATCAATCAATCAATCAAAATGAAATTCAAGTGACGTGCATTTAATGAAAAGTTGCGTACCTGAAGAAAGGGGGTGAAGCCCCCAGTGCTCTGGGAACGCCGCGAGCTGCTAGGAAGAAGCGAGAAGAGGTGTCCTAGCATCGCGGCGCCCCATGCGTAGCGCCCGGCCTGCTCTAGATCCTGCAGCAACAACACAAACTTGCAGTTCATCTGGGATGACTACGTCGCGAACAGCAGGCGCCCGAACAAGTAGCTGACAAAGATCCGGATGCAGCGCTCCTCGCTCCGTCCTCCCAGGTCAAGTAGACCTCTCACCCGGGCAGCAAACTCCTCTAGGGTCTCCACTGGACCCCTCCGGCCTCCCCTCAGCCCCACAGCCTCAGATAACGATCCGAGCAGAATGCTCCAGATCGGTCTCCTCCTCCCAGCCACGAACTCGGCCCCCAACAACTCTACGACATCGTCGTAGTAATCCCTCCTCTCCAGCCCGACTACCGGCTCTCCCTGAACCGGCAGTCCCGTCAGATACGCCACGTCCTCCAACGTGGGTATCATGTGACCCCAAGGCATGATGAATGCCTTGCAGTCCTCCTCCCACCTCTCTCGCAGGGCCTCTAAGTACGGAACATCTAAATGAAAGGGGCGTACCGAGAATAGATGTCCGAACCCCATCCCCGCGATCCGCGTCTGCTGGGCCTCCGGAAGAGCCCGATACCATGCCCAGCAGAGGTCCCAGGTCACCCTGCTCCTCATTCGGCCTTTGCCCTGCAAGAACACAGAAATATTAACGTCAGTATCGATAGTCGTTTACCCAAAGTTGGCGGCAAGGGGTGGCCGTTTACTTAAAGTCGGTGTCCAGAGGCGGCCGTTTAGTTCCTGTGTAGACGTCCGGACCATTGCCGTCAAGTTCCCCTTGACGGCAAAGGGTTGGACGCCAGCAAGAACTCGACGGCAACCGATGTTGCCGTCAAGTTCCTGCCTGACCCGACGGCGCCTCCCCTGTTTTCCCCGTCTTTTCACCAAATCAAAATGCATCCTCAGAGGGTTTAGGGTACTCACCCGGGGTCGTCGAGGTGCCTCCGCCTCCGTCTCATCTCCTCCCTCGGTCTCGTCCCCCTCCGGTACATCCTCCGCCGCAACTTCTTCTTCTTCCCCCGCCGTAGCCATCTCCACCTCTTCTTCTTCCTCCTCCGAGTGGCGATGCCCCCGGATGATGCCTCTCTTTGCCCTCGTCCTCATCTTAGTCTTGAGCAAGGTTTTCTTTCTTTCTCCCGGCGCTTGGGAAGATGGAATGGCGCCGGGAGAAAGCGTCGGTTCAAAAAAAGGGCATTTTCTGGTTTAACGTCAACCCCTGGACGTTTAACTTTAGCTGGCGTCAATCTCTGGCCGCCGACGTACCTTCCGCGGCCTGTTCCTGGACGTCAATGTCCTTTCAATATCAGGCCTTGAAGTCTGGTCAACGGCCATATCTGGACGTCCAATTTGAATGTCGATGGCTACTTATGTTGACGTCGACACTTAGTCTCAGTGGTTGGTGACCAGATCGTGGACGTTAACAAGAGGTTGGCGGCCATCGATGTGGACGCCAACTACTCCGCACTCAGTCCTCACAACACTGACTTTTGAACATACTTTGAGGTCATTTCACACCCATTTCACCACATTCCACATTCCACACATCAATCAATCAATGCAAGTCAATTGAACACAAATGCAAAAACATCTTTATTCATCTAATTGTGTTGCACTTATTCAAATCTGAAAAGTACATCACTTTGCCCTGCGGGCCATGAAATAACCACAAGCAACGGGAAGAATGCTATAATTGTATTCATCATACTTCAAGATCTCTTCCCGTTTCTCCTGAACAGCCAAACCCACCTTCCTGCTCACTATATGTCTCGCCCAAACCTTCATCGCTTTCTTCATCAGCCTCTCATTTCTTCCAGTGACTATCATATCGATGCTGTTGAATGAAATGGGAATTCCCCGTGGAATCCCAAGCTGACAGTGGCACCGATGTGGTTGATACGCCACCATCCGATCTGCTCCAATCAACCATAGATCATTGTCTTCCCTGGTCCGCGCTTTGAACTCGATAGTCCTCATGAACAGTGGCCTCACGATGAACTCATCCATGCCCAGATATGCTAAGTGATCTCTCCAAGCATCTCGGCCATTCAAGTGCGCGGTCATGCCCTTGATCTCATCCTCTGGCTCGTACCATGCCCTGCTGCAGTGCACTGAACTCCGAAGGAAGACTCTGGAGGGGGTAGGTTGTGCATCAGCAAAATCAAACTTTAGATGAGCTTCCATCCATACCTGGAGCAGAAACAAACTCCCGCACGTGCGTCCGCCTAGGCTCATGGTGGTGAGCGAACTATACAGGTGAGCCAACACTGCAGGGGCAAGTGACTGCTCGCGCCACAACAGAGACAGAATCCCAACATGCTCATAGAGGATGAAGTCACCACTCGTGGGGAATAGGAAAACCCTGGCCAGGCAAAGAGTCAGTCCTCGCGTCGCCCTCTCTCCGCCAATCTCCCTCACATGTTGGATCAACCACCAGGCCAGCCGGTCCAGGAAGATCCCGTTCTTGTTCGTCATCCGCAGCACCTCCTTCTTGTCTCGCACGATGTCAGCAAGAATCTCTTCCCACGGGAGGAGAGGAGTCGCTGCATCATACCCCAGGCACCGCTGCCATCCCAAGAACAGCTCCACCTCTTCCAGCAGCACGCTCGCCTCGAATCCCTGGAACACGAAGGTGTGCGTGTGCGGATGCCATCTCTCCACCAGCGCCCCCAGGGCATCGAACCCCCACCATATCTCTTTCATGTTCTTGGCCAGGACCACCATGAAGTTCAAGTGCCACATGCCAATGAAGCTCCGCATGTCTAGTGTTATCGCGCTAACCAGATTCGCGAGCCAGGAAAAGGCCTGTACCTGGCCTTGGCTTGGGAATGCCGGGATCTCCTGCATGAGGGCGAGGTTTTGTGAGAGTGTTGTTTGGGGCGTTTTCAGCCCTGAAAAGAGCAGAACAATCATCACTTACCTCTCCATTGGCCAGACGTGCGCTCAGGTGTCCCGGTATTTCACTCAGAACTCCGGGATTTGCGCATGTGGATTGTCCGGTTGATGAGGAGGCCATCTTGCTGTTCTTTTCTGTCTCTTTGCTCTCTGGTTCGCAGCAGGAGCAGGGAGGGACGGAGGTAGGAGACGGTAGAGTCCCTATGGACTCCCATCACCTATATTTTCGGTCTGATCCGCTGTCATGTAGACGTCCAGGTAGGTGGACGTCAGTTCACGGTTGGCGTCCACATCTGTGGACGTTAACAAGATTACTAGCGGCCATCGATGTGGACGTTGACTGACCGGAAATGCTTAAATTCTTAATCTTTATATGACCATTATCCATTACCTTGTGCTTCGAGTTGTTTTGCAGATATCTTAAACACAGGTCGCGCTTCAAACTTCGGAACGCTCATGCGACCTTGAGCGTTACAGGTATGTCTAACATAGGACCCCACCAGAGGCGAATAACTTGGCGACCGTGAACCCTGAGTTCCCCTTCATCAAAGACCGTGACGGGTTTGCGATCTCTCAGTTATTCGTATGTCCTTTAGAATTTCCTCTGGTGCTAACTTGCATTTTAGATAGGCAACCCACACCAGCATGCATCTTCACTGCTAACATTCTCTTACTAACACTCAAAAAAAAAAATGGTGATTTTCCTCGATTATTTGATTGCTCCATGGCTCCCCAGCTCAGGTAGCCTACTGGGTTCGTCCTTCGTGACTATCCAGGTTGATATCGGGTCTTTGTTGCCCCCTTCTTTACTTGTCCCACCGTGCTTTCAACAAATGATCATTCCAGCCTTATTGAGTTCATTTGAGCCTTCGCCAGCCACGAGCTTAATTCCGGATTTCAGGATTTCCAGGCATGTGATTCCAGTTAGAATCTTTTGATAATCCTTTGAGAGATCAACCAACTCCTTTTCTTCGTAACCTCCTAAATTCGGGACCGACGTCCTGATTAGGCCAGCGAGCCCACCGGCTCCGGTTATGAGACCCTCCTGATTCAACCGTCATATTACAACTCCTTTGACTTAGACACACTAGAAACTAGTCAAAGTCCGACACGGCCATGCCAGGGACCCTACCATTGGGTCGCAGTTGTAGTTACACGGGTAGATCACCCTTTTTCTTACCCCTATTTGTCTCTCAGACGATTCGTCATCTGTTTCTAGCTTGTCTCTTTCGTTTGGTTTGCTAGAATTCCTATCCTCGGAGATGGCCCTCTGCGTCCTTTGTTTACCGAGACACCAACCTTTCAATCCGCTCTGCTCCCTTGCAAGGACGGATGTCTCGGAGGGGCATTTGTAGACGCGAGATTTGGCCCATCTCCCGCAAGGCTATTTGGCCCATTAAGCCTCGTTTGACCATGTGTTGACCAGCCTCGGATCCCATGTAGACGGCATCATCGACTGCCGCCTACTGATTGTTGGCGTCAATCCCCCTGGACGCTGACCCATGTTGGCGTCCACCTCGATGGACGTCTGCATGAGGTTGGCGGCCTGAACCCTGGACGTCAAGAGCGTTTACCTGGTCTGCGCAACTAACCCGAGAATATAGCCCACTTGCGCCCTTGTCTCGTCCATGCAACACATGGGGCCATTCCCAACGGGTATATGGGCCACCTTGGCAGTCCCTTGACCTAGTAAAAATCCCATTTGGCCTCTCCCTATTGGTTGGAGCTTAAACACATAGATTGCCACATGTACAAGTGTGTTTCTTCACACTTGAGCATCCAATGCTCTCAACCCCGAGCTCACTGTCTATATAACTCCCCCTTGGTCCCTCTGAACAAGGGGGGAGAGGCTGGACGTCCATATGCTCAAGCTTTGAGAGAGGAGAGAGAAAATCCCACCCAAGCTTTGCCAAGTCATCCTCTACTTCCTCTCAACCTTTGGGACGTCCAAGGAGGCTTCTCTGGAGCTGAAGGAGCTTCTGCAACGAGCTAGCATCACCAACAACGAGGATCACCTCCCCCACTCTTCCTCTCTTCTTCCTTTTCTCTCTTAGATATTTGCACGTCACACACTCTTTCCCACACACTCTAGGCACGTAAGGCACCTTCCTACACACCTAGAAAGGGGTTTCCCAACCAAAAACGGAGGGAAGAAGGGTGGTCATAACACTTGGCCACCCCTCTTCTCAAGTCCGCAACCGGTATGGGACTCTCCTTTTGGGCCCTCCACATTTCGGTTTGAGCATTTGCTGCACTATTTAGGGTCTAATAGAGTCTGGTTCTGTGGCAGGAACGATCCAAAGAAGACCATGGAGCTCTCTTCCTTTGGCCGGCTGAAGGAGGAGAAGTTGGAGCTTCACCATCACCCGCGACGCGAGGCTACTACTCCGGCGTGATCACACAATTCCTTGGGCACAGGTAAGGCCCTGGCGATCATTAAAATTTCCCATCCCCTTCCGGTTCTCCTTGTTTTCCTTCAGTCAACCTGGTCAAACGAGGAGTCAACGAGGTCAACCGGTCCGTCATTCATCGCCAACGAAGGAGCAACACGTCCGTGAACCACCGTCGGAGAAGGTCACATCTGTCGGCATTCGAAGACGGAGGCGAAACGAAACGTCCACAATCCCTTCTGGTCACTCCATTTTGATGGAGCTCTCAATTCTAGGGGACGAGACATAGGTTTTGTCTTGCTCACCCCAGAAGGGATCACCATTCCACTTGCATATCAACTCCAGTTCCCTGCCACCAACAATGTCTCCGAGTATGAAGCTCTCCTAGCTGGTCTTAAGCTTGCCTATTTTTTAAGGGCGCGCCATCTCAAGATCATAGGAGACTCCCAGCTCATTCTCCGGCAGGTCCTTTCTACCTACCGTACTCATGACCCCAAGCTCAAGCCCTATCAAGATCTGGTCACACTCCTAGCCAAGCAATTCCGTAAACTCATTTACATTCACACCCCTCGCTCTAAGAATATCCTGGCCAATGCCCTTGCGTCCCTGGCCTCATCTCTCTCTTTCCCTCTCAGCCATAGTGCTGAGACAATCACTGTTCAAAGATTAGAAGCTCCCTCTACCTAGGACCCTTGGTTCAATAACCTTAGGAGCTCTTTAATCTTAAAGGCAGAGAGAAGAGAAGCGAAGGAAGTAATGCTTGTAGAACTAGGAGAAATGATGGCAGAAGAAAGGCCATGGTACCATGAGATTGAGTTGTATTGTAGAGACGGTACCTTCCCAGAAGAAGCAGAAGCAGAGGATAGGAGGGCCATCCATAGAGCAGCGTTAAGATATACCATTGTTGGAGAAATGCTATACAGGCTCACTCTAAATGGAATGCTCCTTAGATGTTTGTCGGACGAAGAAGCCTGGAAGGTAGTGGAAGGAGCCCACTCTAGTGAATGTGGAGGGCATGTGAATAGTCAAATGTTGGCTAAGAAGATTCTTAGGCAGGGCTATTACTGGCCAACCTTAGAAGAAGACTGTGCCATCTATGTCCGTAGATGTGTCAAGTGCCAAGTTCATGCCGACAAAATCCATGCTCCATCTTCCTTTTTGCATCCACTATCTTCCCCTTGGCCTTTCTTCATGTGGGCTTTTGATATCAACGGGCCTCTTGGTGATCCTAACGCTCAAGTGAAACAAAAATCTTTCATTCTTACTGCCACTGAGTACTTCATCAAGTGGGCTGAAGCTGAGGCGTTCGCAGAAATCAAAGGCTCGACCGTGTGTAGGTTCGTCATGAAAAACATCATCTCGCAGTTTGGAGTACCAAGTGGCTTCATCACCGACAATGGACCTCAGTTTATATCCCAAGAGCTTCAGGACCTATATAAGAAATTCAGTATTTCCTTACATCATTCGTCTCCATACTATCTATAGGGCAACGGCGAAGCCGAAGCCACAAACAAAATGCTTTTGAAAATTTTAAAGAAAACTTGTGAGTCTCATAAGTTCGTTGATTGGCTTGAAAATTTGATTGAGGCTCTGTGGGCCTACCGTACCTCCGTTCGCACGCCCACTAGGCATACTCCATTTTCACTTACATACGGGATGGAGGCCGTGTGCCCACATGAGATCCTCATTCCTTCGCTAAGAGTTCAGCTAGACAAAGAACTTAATCCCGACGAACGTCGAGAGGCGTTACTTACACAGTTGGAACTCCTAGACGAACGACACCTAGCCGCAGTCGATCATGTGCTTTCTTATCAAAATAGACTCTCAAGATCTTTTCAAAAGAAAGTAATTGAGTGCAAATTCCAAGAAGGAGACATGGTTTTGAAGTGAATTTTCATAAAACCTGGGGGTCCTAGGTCAAAATTGCAACCAAACTGGGAAGGGTCGTACGTTGTTAAGGAAGTGTACCTTGGAAACGCGTACATGTTAGTCAATGCCGATGGTGAAGAGCTTTCTCACTCGTGGAATGGGCTGTATCTTAAAAGATTCTACCCTTAATAAATGGTTTTCAATAACAACATCATTTTGCAAAAGAATGTTAGTATCTATATGTCTTACTTCCTTTCATCTGTTGTCAAACAACCCTTATGCTCAGTCACACACACCACACGGCACCACAAGGCTAACTTGTCTTTAGTTGGTAGTATTCCTACCTAGCCTTAGTATGGGACACAAAGGTCAATTTCCCTGTTACTTGGACCAGGTCTATGGGCAGAAGGACACTAACTTGAGGACTTAGCAAGGTGTAGCTCAAATGTATGAAGTCTCAAAGAGAGACGGTGTGTTCAAAAGAAAGAAAGGAAAGAAGAGTAAAGTGAAAATTGAAAAGAATATGAAGCAGAAAATTTGAAAACATGGGCATGTCAAAGAGTGGCAGTACAGTTCCCCACGGGACGCCCTTGAGCCCAGTCGTACGCATGCCCTGGATAAAATAATGACCACAAAGTCTCTAGACAACAGATGGATTCCATATGAGATACACCTTTGCGAGTCATACAAGTCAGTCTCCCAAGCACCAAGTCCAAGTCTTGTCTCCTTTAAGTCTTCTTATCCCCGCTAATGACTGAAGAACCCCGTACCTGGTCTATGTTGGAACGCTAATGACTAGGGGCAAGCAGCCATAGCGAAGCTAAGAACAAATGCACACTGAACATAGAGGATGTTTGGCAAACATAAGAGGGGAATAAGATCCATAGCCCATCACTCAAGAGCAAAAGATGTCGTTATTTGAAAAAAAAAAAATAGAAAATCCTAAAAAATCCAAAAAAATGGTTTGTATATATCGCTTTCCTTTTGCATGCATTGTTTTCATTTATTTATCGCCTATTTGAATAAGGCTCAGCCCCTTGACAATTACGAAGATAAAATCATTTTTACTTACCGCAAGGGGCTGAGGCAAAGAACAGATCTAACCTATTTTGTTAAGTGTACAGGGACAACGAATTTTGGGGCAAGCACATCTGTGTACTCGGAGTACTCTCGTTCTCTCCCTCTCTTGTGATTGGATCTCCCTCTCTCTCATATTCGGATCTCATCTCACACGTATGTTAATTGCAAAATCATTCATTTCACATGCATTCACATAAAATAAAAGATTCACTAAGTGATAAGTCATATGTATAAAGATAAGGGGAGGTGGCTCTCAAGCTCCTCACTGTCCAGCACCACTCTCCCCGGATCCCTCCTGCCTCTCTGGAGGTGGTGGCATCTCTCCACCACCCCTACCACTCTGGGCGCTCGCCTCGCCACGATGACGTCTCTCCTCCTCCTCGTTCCTCCTACGACTGGAGGAACCTGCTAGATACTCTCTGACGGAGGCACCACTCGCCCCGCTCCTCCTACTCCGAGCCGCCTGGCCTAGGGTCGTCACTAGACCCCGGACCTCGTCTATTTTGATCTGCTGCGCCGTCACCTCGGTACGGAGCCTCGCCATCTCCGTCTGGTCCACTGACGACCCCTGCACCTACAGTGTCGCCATCTCCCGCGTCATCTCCGCCACCAGTAGCTCCGCTGCCTCTGCCCAGATGCGCAACCGGTCCCTCTCGCTCGTAGCGGCGTCAACCTATCCCTGAAGCTGGGATGTGCGGTTAGTGGTGGTCCTCAGCTCCCTCTCCTACAAAAGAATTCAACTCAGTTTCATGTTTAAATAATCCTTAAATTAAAGCCACTGTCTTACTTACCCGCTCGGCCAGCTCGGTCTGCGCCTCCTCGGCCCTCCTCACTGCGGCTACCAGTCGGTCTTCTAGATCCGACTGGGAGCCCTCCGCTGCCCTAGAAGAGGAGGCTCCAGCTCCTGCCGCTTTCCTCACTCTCTCCAACTCCTTCCGCTGCACATGCAACACACGTCAATTCCTCAAATCAGCTATGAGATTGGTAAAACACCGAAGTCTGAGTAGGTGCTTACCAGCTGCTCCGCCTCCTGCTGAGCTATCTCTCGATCTTGCATCGCCGAGTAGAGCTGGGCCCTAAGCGAGGCAGTCTCACCAGCCACATCCACTTGCAATTTCATTTCCAAATCATTAGCTCAATTCCATAAGAAATAATTCACAAGGTCATGGTTTAAGAATTTTACCTGTCGTCGGGCGCCCTTGTAGACATTCACCCCGTACTTTAAGGCGAATGCCTGAAGGTATGCATCGTCTGTGGTAGTAGAAGACTTGACCTGCTTGCCTCGGCGCTCCGAGTTCTGGATCTGCTCCTTGGCTCGCTCGCGCCAGTCGTTTGTGTCGTGGAGTCCCCAGAAACTCCGACTGGGCCTCGGGGGTCCGGTCTCGACTGGGAAACTCCACCGCGCTCTGACGTAGCCCGAGCGATCTCTGGCACAGATACAGGTGAAGAGGTAGCACAAGGTTAAGTGCATGCACCCACACCGACCTACAGAAGTAGGGGCGAGCCTGCACCAACCAAGGCTATCTCTCATCTCCCTCCTCTAGGTATGGCCGCCACACCACCTGCACATCAAAGCACATCTGATTAGTCGCCAAGAAATTAATTCGAACCGTTGAACTTAGAGAGAAGGGTTAGATCACTTACATCTAGCTGAAGGTTGCTGTCGATGGCATCCTGGAGAGAGGCCAGATGGTCGCTCAAGGTGTGCGTGTCACGACGCCAGTCCCAACGTCGAGCTATGGGCACAAGGCCCAGTCACTCTAGGATCCCTCTCCTCAGGACCGGGAGATGAAGGTAGGCCCAGACCTGCAAGAGTGAGAAGGCAGTTAGATCACAATTCATAGAAATGCAGTAAGTAAAGGGGTAAAAGGAAAGGAAGGGTACCTGAAAAAAGGGGAAGAAGCCACTCGTGGATGTCTGTCACTCGGAGGCACCCAAACTATTGAACTGGTGTGCCAAAAATGCGGCCCCCCAAGCATAGTCGCCCACCTCGTCCAGGTCCTATAGGAGAGGCAGAAACTGGCAATGGACTGCTTCACCTCTCATAGCAAATAGGAGTCTGCCCAAGAAGAGGATGAGAAAACGACGCAGGTCCTGGTCTGCTTCTGCCCCTGGCTCCTCTGCTAACATTGCTCGGCATCCCTGGGTCAACCTCTGTAGCTGCCCATCGACCGTCTACCCCACCTTCTTCCCCACTTCATAGAGTCCCAGGCTCTCCTGCAACTCGACCCTAGAAAGAAGGGAAGACCTCTACCCTACGGTCAATCCTAGGAGTCAGCGGGCTAGGTCCCGGTAACATGGGTAGGTAAACCCACTCACTGGCCTCCCATACACCCTTAGCCCCGTGATCCGACTCACATCTTCCAAGCTGGGGATCATATGACCCCATGGGAATACAAAGGCAGTCACCTCCGCATCCCACCGGCTGCGCAGGGCCTGGGTGAGCGTGGGATCCGCCCTCATCCTGTCCATGCGAAGAACCTCACCGAATCCCATCCCCTCCAACCTCTCTCTCTGAAAGGCCGGGAAGGCTAAATAGACAGCTAGCACCAGGAGCCAGGAAACTCGGGCCCTCATTTCTCCCTGCAATCAAGTTAGTAAAAAAAAAATCAGTTAAAACTCTCCTCAGTTTGGAACTTGCCTTGGAGCTTTTTGAACTGATACTTACCTTGGCATTTGTGCATTTGCTGGAATCTCCTCTTTATGTGAGGAGGCTTGCCATGAGGGGAAGGAGGTACCTTTTGGTGGCTAATGACATGATGTGAATTTGGAACTTGCCTTGGAGCTTTTTGAACTGATGGAGAAGGTAGATGAATCTTCTTGACAGTGGCATTCTCCTTTTTCTCTTTCTATTTCTGAACAAGACCTTTCACTAGTTTTCCATTAGACATATCAGGGTTCTTGTTCACCGTAGATTTCACAAATGTTATTGTGCTTTTCTTTTCATTTTTCTTAGTTTTAACAGAAGCAAGACTTGTGTTCTTCAATTCATTTTGAATCTTCTATTTTTCAGCTTTTAATACAACAACTTCTTTTTTTGAAGTTTGAAGCTTGTTTAGCATGACATCCAAACTATTTTTCATCTTATTCTTTTCATTTTCAAATTGAGCAATTTGTTTTTCCAAGTCAAAAATTTTATTACTCAAATTGCTACATTCATTCTCCAATGGTCTGTCATGGAACAAGCCTTCAATCTTCCTTTTTAAGTGACAATTTTCTTCAACAAGTTGTTTGCATCTCTCATTTATTTGATGATCATGAGCCATATTAGAGATTTGTTTGTTTAATTGATCATTATCAAATTTGAAATTGTTATTGAGATCAATCAATTCTTCTTTTTCATTTTCCAGATCAATGACTTTTGATTTCAATAGCTCATGGTTTTCTTTCAATCCATTCAATTTAGTTTCACAGATTTGGACTTCATCTTCTAAATTCTCTTTTTCAGAATTTAATTTTTCAACTTCATTTTTCAAATTCTCAATTTCTTCTGAAGGATCTTTGTCATTTTTCTGGAGCAATTCAAGTGTATTTTTCAAGTTTTCACTTTCTTTATGGCAATGTTTTAAAGTCTTTTTCAAGTCTTTATTTTTAGTGTTCAATTGTACATTAAGACTTTGTATCTTTTCACAGAATTTAATCAATTCAGCATAAGACATGCCCTCATCTTCATCAGAATCAGAATTGAAATACACAAATGGATCTGGAGTTGATTTACCTGACCTTTTAGACCCATTTGAACTCTTGTGTTCTGAAGAGGATGTAGAGTGTTCTGAACTCTTAGACTTTGCTATGAGAGCCATAGTTTTCTGAATTCTTTTTGCTCCTTTTCTTTGTGAGTTCTTTCCATCACTTCTGTTAGCCATGAAGCATAACTCCTTATTTGCTGAACTTGAAGAGTTCTCTTCATCATCCTCACTTTGGTCTTCATCTGACCAAGTTGCAATCATGGCTTTTGGCTTCTTCAATTTGTTGTTCTTCTCATATTTGTCCTTTTTGATCTCAGGACACTCACCTTTCATGTGTCCTTTCTTGTTGTACCTGTAGCAATCAATATCTTTATTAGTTTTCTTATTTCTGCTATCATTACAATTTGAAGAAGAAGCATTCCTTTTATTAGAAGAATATTGTTTCTTTTCATTGAATCTTCTTCTTCTTGATTTTAAAAATTTTTTGAATTGTCTAGTCATGATGTCAAGTTCATCTTCATTAAACTCAGACTCATCAGAACTTGATGTTTCTTCATTTTTCTCTTTGATGCTTGATGAAGCCTTAAGTGCTACTGGTTTAGCCTTAAGCATGTGTTCTTCATTTCTCTTCGGATTTATTTCATAAGTCATTAAAGATCCTATGAGTTCATCCAAGGAGATTTTGGATAAATCCTTAGAATCTTCAATCACTGTAGCCTTTGTGTGCCAAACAGATGATAGTGAGCGCAAAGTTTTTCTTACCAGATCAGCATCAGTGTATTCCTTACCTAATGCCTTCAGTCCATTGACAATTATCATAAACCTAGCAAACATTTCAGAAATCGATTCATCAGATTTCATCATAAACAATTCATATTCAGAAACAAGTATGTTTGCTTTGATTTCCCTAACTTGAGATGTTCCCTCATACATCAATTCAAGTTTATCCCACATTTCTTTAGCAGATTTACACATGGATATTCTTGAATATTCTTTAGGGTGGACTGCACACTGAAGCATGTTCATGGCACTATAATTAAGAGTAGCTTTTCTAATTTGCTCTCTAGTCCAATTCTCCTCATCTTCATGATTTTCATAAGGACCCACTTCAACTATCCTCCAAATTTCATAGTTTTGAGCCCTAACAAAGACTTGCATGCGATTTTTCCAGTATGAATAATCAAACCCATCAAAATATGGTGGTCTATTAATGGAATGGCCTTCGGCTACAAATCCTCGAGAATCCATCAATGAGATGGTGAATGAGCAAGCAAACAATTCAAGCAATTAACACAGAGATCAAACAGAAGCAATCAAATCAGATAAGAGATAGACGTTAACCCGCTCTGATATCAATTGTTAGGAACGGATGGGTGGAAGGATCAGATCTAGAATGGGGGGTTGAATAGATCTAATGCCAATTAACGCGGAAGCTTAAGCAATTAAAAATTACTTCTAATCAGAGATCAAATCACCCAATTAATTTACTGATCTGAAGTGTGATTTGGGTGTGTGAGCAAATCAATTAGTAGTGTGAACGAAATCCATATGCATGCATCTAGCGAGACACAAAGGCAAACCACAAATCAAACCAATGCACAGAGGATTTTTAGGTGGTTCGGAAATCACCTCTAGTGACTCCTACGTCCACCCCTCACACAGTGAGGCCACACTACTCGAAAACCTTGAGTACAACTCACACAGGAGCGCGGCGACTCCAAACACCCTTGAATACGACGACTCAAGAAACACCTGGAGCACAACGACTTCAAACTGAGCACGACGGCTCAAACAAAAAACCGGAGTACGACGACTCTAAATTGAGCACGACGGCTCAAACCACACAGTGAGTACGATGACTCACAACCCAGAGCTCGACGGCTCACAGTACAAAAGCTAGATCAAACACAAAAGAGATCAGATCCTCTAGCAATGATCTGATTCAAGACAGATTCGTACACAGAAATTTCTGCAGAACTTCATGCACAAATATCACAGACGAAATAAGGAAGAACAAACTCTGAGATGAGGGAAATGGATGTAGAAAGAGTGTTCTTCGATGAAGAGGCCTTGCAGACACTTCAATTGAGGAGGCTTGATGGAAATCGATGGAGATTCTCCTCAATCGGCGATGCTCTACTTTGATGGCATCTGAAATGCCAGAAATCCTTCTTCTCCTTAGCCTCTTCAGTTGGATCTGCTCCCTTGCCTTGCACAGCAAGCTTCTCTCCAGGGATTCCCCTTGATTCCCTTGTACTTCCTCTTGAATGGATGGCTTGTAGCTTCTGGAGATGGAGACAGATCTGGAAAGCCCCTTTCAGCCGCCAAAAAGGTTCTTCAGGAAGTGTATGGGCTCTCTTGCCTTTGGGGTACAAGGAACATGGGTATTTATAGCCCCATATGTCCATAAAGTGCCTTGGGGTACATGGGCACAGAACCCTAGGTCAAATCCCCTAAATCCCAAGCAGCCACGTGTCCAGGAGAAACTTTAAGTCACAGAGTTTCCGGAGTGTGTCGACCTGCCCTGAACTAGTGTCGACCTGCTGTCCCATTTCTGCAAAATTGGTCTGCTGGAAACTGGGTCTAGTGTCGACCTGCCCTGAGCTAGTGTCGACCTGCCCTTCTGGAATCTGGGACTAGTGTCGACCTGCACTGAGCTAGTGTCGACCTGCCCTTCTGGAATCTGGGACTAGTGTCGACCTGCCCTGAGCTAGTGTCGACCTGCTGTCCCAGTCTGGCAACTGGGTCTTCTGGAATCTGGGACTAGTGTCGACCAGCCCTGATCTAGTGTCGACACTACCAAGACAAAAATGTGTGAACCTGAAAATATAACACATAAACCATTAGTACAAGATATTATAATTAAAATATGAGATATTAAACATCAAAAACATGTTGTTTAAGCATTATTGTGATATGTATAAGATGTATAACATGCTCAGCATATCATCATCAAAATCAGAACATGTCATCATCAAAATCACAATATGTCATCATCAAAATCACAATATGTCATTATTAAAATCACAACATGTCTTTATTAAGATCATAATATCTCATTATTAACATCATGATATGTCATCATCAATATCACAGTATGTCATCATTAAGATCACAGTATGTCATCATCAAAATTAAGGTATGAGTGATGTTCATTGGATATCATTAAAATACAACTTTAGAAAGTTGCAAAACACACTCAACCCAACAATCTCCCCCTTTTTGATGATGACAAAACATATCTCCCTTGACTGCAATAACTCCCATTGACCATATGCATCCTTTGAACTTTCTCCCCATAAAGAACATTCTCCCCTTAGAAACTTTTACTTTCTCCCCCTTTCAAAACTTTTACTTTCTCCCCCTTTTTGACAGCATCAAAAAGATGGATAAGAGAGAGACACAATGAAGGTCGGAGACCAAAAGATAAAAAGTGGGAAATGAAGGTTCAGAAATGATCAAAATAAGTGAGGCAAAGTGCTATTGTCAAATGAGAGAACAGATAATGTTTTTGTTATTGTGCAACAAAGTTTAATCACAAAGACACACTCAACACAAAGAATAGCAAATTATAAGGAGCTGAATGTGGTTAAAATAATGATGCAAATGTGAAGAAAAGTGACCTATATGAATGAGCAGAAATATTTAACAAGGATGTTAGGAGCTTTAAGTTTAACACAATGTAAAATAATAGATCTAAACTCAGTAGACATGAACTTAATTAAGGTCTTAAGCTTTTCTATCCTGCCTTTTTGATTTTCTTTCAATTTTAACTGGGAAAGAATATAAGAATAAATTAGTTAAATCTCACTTTTCAGTGCAAGAGATCACATTGATCGGATGCAAGACCTCCTGATTACTCAGTGGTTTAACTTTCATTATCTTATACAGAGTTGGAAATTTTGATTTCCACTTTTTGACGCGAAACAAATCACTTGTTAGGTGAAATGGCCCGATTACTCAATGGTTCAAGCATTTGCATTGCTCTGTTTGTATCTTTCCAGATTGATCATTTTTCTTTTGATATTTTACAGGAATATGTTTGCTTTGACCAGAGAAGTCAAGACTATGAATTTAGAAAGATTATTCTTAACATGTGGTAAAAATAAGGCTTAAACATACACAAGTGAAATATTAAAGCCACTCATGTGCTTATAAGAGTGTTTTGCAAATCATTTTAAAAACATTCAGTATTATGATTGCTTAACCTTGAAATGATACTGAATCTTTGAAATTAAACTAAATGCACAATGAGTTTAGTTTTTATGTCTTAATTCTCTCATAAGAAAATAGCACAAAGACTCAAAAATTCTGATGAATTTGGGGTTCAAGATAGACAACAATTGTTCAAGAGATATGACAATGACTCCCCCTCAACAAATACTCCCCCTCAACAATTGCATAAAGGAATCTTGATACTTGGCGGAGACATATACTCACGCATAGTGAAAGTGTCTAGACAAGCTTAACTTGTCTTTCATCAAATCACTATTTGATATACCAAGAATATCAATGCAATGTGAGAGTGAGGAATTTATGAGCAAGAATATTTGTCAACAAACTGAATGGGAGTTGATGATGAATCAGATATGACAGAATATTTATCTAGCAAATTTCTCCAGCATTTCACTTAAAGATTCTCTCAAGTTCACTCCCCCATAAGATATGCATGATATGAAATGATCATTTAAGCAATTCAGATATGTTCATTTCAAGCAATTTGCACAGAGAGAGTATGAACATGATCAAGCATATTTCAACAGGCAATTTATAGAAGGAGAAGAATTTTGCAAAGACTCAAAATAAAGTTTTTGAGATTTTCATTTTGCTTGATGACCTTTATGCAGAAAAGACTATTGATACTTGGCGGAGAATTTTTCTCACGCATGATGATAGTTTCCAGACAAGCCTAACTTGTCCTTTCACATTTCACCATTTGATATACCACATAGTCACTGCAAAAAGGGTCATTTACGCTTTATTTTTAGCATGAAATTCATTGCATTTATTGAAAAATTTTTTGCACTTTTTCAAATTTACTCCCCCTTAATATGTGAATGGAATGAAAAAGCTAGCAAACAATTCACACATGATCATGAACACAATTAGCTTTAAACATAACATGACTTTTGGTACTTGGCGGAGTATTTTACTCACGCATAATGATATTTCCAAACAAGCATAACTTGTTTTTCCATATGTCATCATTTGATATACCAAAAAGTCAAATCAGTTGGCATGCACACAGAATCATGGTCATAGTTAAGCAAGCATGATAACACAAGCATGATTCCAATTGTTATGACATAAAGTTCATTGTTGGGAGTAGCATTGAAACTCATTTCTCATTTTTCAGATAGAAATTAAACATTCATTTCAATTCAGGCAATTCAAAATTGAAATAATAAGGAAGTTTTACCTGAATGGTCTTCATTTCTTTTTCAAAGATTTTATGTTTTCTCTAATCATTTCTAGCCTTGCACAACCAATATCTTGAATTCATTTACAGTATATGGCTGCAAGACTTCTCAGCTTGCTGATCAAGCTGGTTTTGGGACCCACACTTGCTTGGGTCCTGCAATGAAATCAATGTTAGATTGCAACAAAGATTTCTGAATCCAAAATGCTTTTAATTTTTGTATAGATGCATTTCTTTCATTGATAGAACTATGAGCAGAATTAGTTCCAGATTTTCTTTTTGCCTTGATCAATGCATCTATATTTTCATGAAGTTTTCTATTTTTTGGATTTTTAATATGAGCAGAAACAAAATGATTTTGTGCAACATTTCTATGCCTATACACGTGGAATTTTTGAACATTTTCAGTATGAACATGATGTTTATTCCTATGTGTATGAGCATGTGCATTAGACTCAAATTTCTGAGCATGCACAACAAATTCATTTCTGTACCAACAGTTCCTAGAAATATGACCAATTTTATGACAATGGAAGCATTTGACTGATTTGGCATGTTTATTGAAATTTTGATTTCTATTCCAGCAATGTTTGGCAAGATGACCAGGTTTATTACAGTGAAAGCAAATGAGAGCATTTTTTACCTGATACTTACCTTGGCATTTGTGCATTTGCTGGAATCTCCTCTTTATGTGAGGAGGCTTGCCATGAGGGGAAGGAGGTACCTTTTAGTGGCTCTTGGCATGATGTGAATTTGGAACTTGCCTTGGAGCTTTTTGAACTGATGGAGAAGGTAGATGAATCTTCTTGACAGTGGTATTCTCTTTTTTCTCTTTCTGTTTCTGAACAAGACCTTTCACTAGTTTTCCATTAGAGATATCAGGGTTCTTGTTCACCGAAGATTTCACAAATGTTATTGTGCTTTTCTTTTCATTTTTCTTAGTTTTAACAGAAGCAAGACTTGTGTTCTTCAATTCATTTTGAATCTTCTGTTTTTCAGCTTTTAATGCAACAACTTCTTTTTCTGAAGATTGAAGCTTGTTTAGCATGACATCCAAACTATTTTTCTTCTTGTTCTTTTCATTTTCAAATTGAGCAATTTGTTTTTCCAAGTCAAAAATTTTATTACTCAAATTGCTACATTCATTCTCCAATGGTCTGTCATGGAACAAGCCTTCAATCTTCCTTTTTAAGTGACAATTTTCTTCAACAAGTTGTTTGCATCTCTCATTTATTTGATGATCATGAGCCATATTAGAGATTTGTTTGTTTAATTGATCATTATCAAATTTGAAATTGTTATTGAGATCAATCAATTCTTCTTTTTCATTTTCCAGATCAATGTCTTTTGATTTCAATAGCTCATGGTTTTCTTTCAATCCATTCAATTTAGTTTCACAAATTTGGACTTCATCTTCCAAATTCTCTTTTTCAGAATTTAATTTTTCAACTCATTTTTCAAATTCTCAATTTCTTCTGAAGGATCTTTGTCATTTTTCTGGAGCAATTCAAGTGTATTTTTCAAGTTTTCACTTTCTTTATGGCAATGTTTTAAAGTCTTTTTCAAGTCTTTATTTTTAGTGTTCAGTTGTACATTAAGACTTTGTATCTTTTCACAGAATTTAATCAATTCAGCATAAGACATGCCCTCATCTTCATCAGAATCAGAATTGAAATACACAAATGGATCTGGAGTTGATTTACCTGACCTTTTAGACCCATTTGAACTCTTGTGTTCTGAAGAGGATGAAGAGTGTTCTGAACTCTTAGTCTTTGCTATGAGAGCCAGAGTTTTCTGAATTCTTTTTGCTCCTTTTCTTTGTGAGTTCTTTCCATCACTTCTGTTACCCATGAAGCATAACTCCTCATTTGCTGAACTTGAAGAGTTCTCTTCATCATCTTCACTTTGGTCTTCATCTGACCAAGTTGCAATCATGGCTTTTGGCTTCTTCAATTTGTTGTTCTTCTCATATTTGTCCTTTTTGATCTCAGGACACTCACCTTTCATGTGTCCTTTCTTGTTGTACCTATAGCAATCAATATCTTTATTAGTTTTTTTATTTCTGCTATCATTACAATTTGAAGAAGAAGCATTCCTTTTATTAGAAGAATATTGTTTCTTTTCATTGAATCTTCTTCTTCTTGATTTTAAAAATTTTTTGAATTGTCTAGTCATGATGTCAAGTTCATCTTCTTTAAACTCAGACTCATCAGAACTTCATGTTTCTTGATTTTTCTCTTTGATGCTTGATGAAGCCTTAAGTGCTACTGGTTTAGCCTTAAGCATGTGTTCTTCATTTCTCTTCAGATTTATTTCATAAGTCATTAAAGATCCTATGAGTTCATCCAAGGAGATTTTGGATAAATCATTAGAATCTTCAATCACTGTAGCCTTTGTGTGCCAAACAGATGATAGAGAGCGCAAAGTTTTTCTTACCAGATCAGCATCAGTGTATTCCTTACCTAATGCCTTCAGTCCATTGACAATTATCATAAACCTAGCAAACATTTCAGAAATCGATTCATCAGATTTCATCATAAATAATTCATATTCAGAAACAAGTATGTTTGCTTTGATTTTCCTAACTTGAGATGTTCCCTCATACATCAATTCAAGTTTAACCCACATTTCTTTAGCAGATTTACACATGGATATTCTTGAATATTCTTTAGGGTGGACTGCACACTGAAGCATGTTCATGGCACTATAATTAAGAGTAGCTTTCCTAATTTGCTCTCTAGTCCAATTCTCCTCATCTTCATGATTTTCATAAGGACCCACTTCAACTATCCTCCAAATTTCATAGTTTTGAGCCCTAAGAAAACTTGCATGCGATTTTTCCAGTATGAATAATCAGACCCATCAAAATATGGTGGTCTATTAATGGAATGGCCTTCGGCTACAAATCCTCGAGAATCCATCAATGAGATGGTGAATGAGCAAGCAAACAATTCAAGCAATTAACACAGAGATCAAACAGAAGCAATCAAATCAGATAAGAGATAGACGTTAACCCGCTCTGATATCAATTGTTAGGAACAGATGGGTGGAAGGATCAGATCTAGAATGGGGGGTTGAATAGATCTAATGCCAATTAACGCGGAAGCTTAAGCAATTAAAAATTACTTCTAATCAGAGATCAAATCACCCAATTAATTTACTGATCTGAAGTGTGATTTGGGTGTGTGAGCAAATCAATTAGTAGTGTGAACGAAATCCATATGCATGCATCTAGCAAGACACAAAGGCAAACCACAAATCAAACCAATGCACAGAGGATTTTTAGGTGGTTCGGAAATCACCTCCAGTGACTCCTACGTCCACCCCTCACACAGTGAGGCCACAATACTCAAAAACCTTGAGTACAACTCACACAGGAGTGCGGCGACTCCAAACACCCTTGAGCACGACGACTCAAGAAACACCTGGAGCACGACGACTCCAAACTGAGCACGATGGCTCAAACAAAAAACCGGAGTACGACAACTCCAAATTGAGCACGACAGCTCAAACCACACAGTGAGTACGACGACTCACAACCCAGAGCTCGACGGCTCATAGTACAAAAGCTAGATCAAACACAAAAGAGATCAGATCCTCTAGCAATGATCTGATTCAAGACAGATTCGTACACAAAAATTTGTGCTGAACTTCATGCACAAATATCACAGACGAAATAAGGAAGAACAAACTCTGAGATGAGGGAAATGGATGTAGAAAGAGTGTTCTTCGATGAAGAGGCCTTGCAGACGCTTCAATTGAGGAGTCTTGATGGAAATCGATGGAGATTCTCCTCAATCGGCGATGCTCTGCTTTGATGGCATCTGAAATGCCAGAAATCCTTCTTCTCCTTAGCCTCTTCAGTTGGATCTGCTCCCTTGCCTTGCACAGCAAGCTTCTCTCCAGGGATTCCCCTTGATTCCCTTGTACTTCCTCTTGAAAGGATGGCTTGTAGCTTCTGGAGATGGAGACAGATCTGGAAAGCCCCTTTCAGCCGCCAAAAAGGTTCTTCAGGAAGTGTATGGGCTCTCTTGCCTTTGGGGTATAAGGAACATGGGTATTTATAGCCCCATATGTCCATAAAGTGCCTTGGGGTACATGGGCACGGAACCTTAGGTCAAATCCCCTAAATCCCAAGTAGCCACGTGTCCAGGAGAAACTTTTAGTCACAGAGTTTCCGGAGTGTGTCGACCTGCCCTGAACTAGTGTCGACCTGCTGTCCCATTTCTACAAAACTGGTCTGCTGAAAACTGGGTCTAGTGTCGACCTACCCTGAGCTAGTGTCGACCTGCCCTTCTGGAATCTGGGACTAGTGTCGACCTGCACTGAGCTAGTGTCGACTTGCCCTTCTGTAATCTGGGACTAGTGTCGACCTGCCCTGAGCTAGTGTCGACCTGCTGTCCCAGTCTGGCAACTGGGTCTTCTGAAATCTGGGACTAGTGTCGACCTGCCCTAATCTAGTGTCGACACTACCAAGACAAAAATGTGTGAACCTGAAAATATAACACAAACCATTAGTACAAGTTATTATAATTAAAATATGAGATATTAAACATCAAAAACATGTTGTTTAAGCATTATTGTGATATGTATAAGATGTATAACATGTTCAACATGTCATCATCAAAATCACAATATGTCATCATCAAAATCACAATATGTCATTATTAAAATCACAACATGTCTTTATTAAGATCATAATATCTCATCATTAACATCATGATATGTCATCATCAATATCACAGTATGTCATCATTAAGATCACAGTATGTCATCATCAAAATTAAGGTATGAGTGATGTTCATTGGATATCATTAAAATACAACTTTAGAAAGTTCCAAAACACACTCAACCCAACACAGTAGCTGCAGAGGAGAGACCAACATATAGATAGCCAAGAAAAGCTTGACCAATGCTCATACCTTCCGAGAGGGAGTCAATAATGCCCAGGTTGGCAAAGGAGATGGCGTCGTCTTCTGCCGGGAAGAGAATGACGCCACAGATGCAGATGGCGGCGGCCTTGGCAATGGCAGCGTGATTCCCAGTCTTGCGCTTGCACTGGGAGATGATTCATTGGGCGATTGGAAGGAGATATACATGCGTTCGGCCAGTCATGCTATGAAGATTGGTCTTCCTAGTAGTAATCTCCCCAAGTATGCTCCATGCATTAATTAGTGCCACGGTGTAAGAAAGGGCATGCTCCTACCCCCTCTGGTACCTCGGAAGACCCAGCATCAACTCGAGCTCTTCTAATAAAATAGTTGCCTCAAATCCCGGAAAGATGAAAGTGTGCGTCTGAGGGTGCCACAGTTCCGCCAGGGCCGTAATGTTGTCCCACACGTGCACAATCTTGTGATATTTTTTGGCGAGGACAAGCATGCTTTTGGTCTGGCATAGGGTGGGATGTCCTCTTGGAAAGCAGAAAAAGACCTCTTCATTGCTACAGGAGAGAGAAAACAAAGATAAATATGAGAAGGAGAAAGAGTTGTGGGATTAACTCCCCTAAGCTGCCCTATTTATAGAGTTTTAGGGGGGGCAATCCAAGCTAATCCCGTACCTAGGAGATAGAGTCATAATAGGATGGGTTTAGGAGTCCTAGTGTGAGTCTAGATGGTCTTAGGATGGGGATAAGCACATATGTTTTGTGTTTATCGCTTCTGTCGGTGTCACGACGCTGCGATATGCCGTGTTCAGGTCGCAACATGGCGGGCATCGTGATTATGTCGCGACCCCCAGGGACGTCGCCTCTTTAACTTGTGTGTTATTTTGGGTCTGTGTATAGTTTATTGCTTATTTGATTGTATGTATGTATGTGTCATTGTTGTGCTTGTTGCTTTGATTTATTTATTTTAAAAAAATTAGAAGAAAAAAAAAAACATCACCACAGGTAAGTCAGGTAAGTATTTCTATCCCTATTCCCTCGCACTACTATATGGTAATCCACTTATTATATCGTTTCAAGGACCGGCTGGTTCTTAATGTGTTCTGGGATTTTAGTTCCCCTTTACTAAAAACGGTGATAATCTAGGTGCACATTGTTAATCGTTGGATAGGCCGTTAAGTCAGGTAAGTCTAGGAACGACGGATTCAGGCCTACACTGTGGTTGCAGGTAGTCTCTTGACCCATTCTTGTATGGTTTAGCAATATTATCCTTGATATATTTTCTATTTTCTCTTTTCTTTGCATTTGTGTTAATGATTTCTTTTCCTATAGCCCAGCATGCATTATGTAGGACTTTAAGCTTTCATGTCTCATCCCTGGCTAATGGTGAGCCCTTGTCGAGTGCCCAACCATCTTTCATGTTCAAACAAGAAATCTCGTTCCACTCCGAATCAGAAGGTCTGCCTCCAAGTGAGTTGTTCTTGCCAGTCTGTCAAAGAATTTCCCTGTCTGGATTCTCTATCCAATTTTTGTCCTGTCCCTTTGATCCGTTTTGGTTGCGAACTACTCCCAGGACAGAGTCATGAGTTACCTGCCTAGCACGCACATGTCCCTCCAAAATGAAACCTGCAGGCCAATCGGCTAGGGTACCTTTCAATCGAGGGGTTGATCGTCCTCTTCTTCCTCCTTCCCGTCCAGACTTGTACATTTCTTTGCATTCTGCTCGAGCAACTAACTCGGGGCTTTCACGAAGATTCTAATTGCTTATTGGTTAGGTCAGGTGTCTCTTTACCTTGGCTCTCCACTTTTCAGTCCACTCCGCATCATCTCCGCTTCGCCGTCACTTCATGACACCTCCGCTACACCTCCACTTCGCTCCCTTGCAAAGTGGAAGACAAGGAGGGGCAATTTGTAGACACCCATTTCTGGCCTATGAGTTGAACCTCACTTCTTGTCATCTTAATGAGCCCCAAGTTGGTCACTCACCTTGAGCATACTATTAGCCTTGCTTTGAGCCAATTAAGAAGCCTAATTTCATCTAATCCCGTCCATTACCCCTTTTAATGAGTCCATGAGCCATATGTCCATTATTCTTCATTCTATTGGCCCATTAATAAAACTAAATCAATTTTCCATGACGCGATGTATCGTAGTGCCGCATTATCAAAGACACACCCCCTATGTGTGTTGTGACAGCCCATGCATACCTATGCACGTGGCCTCATAATCGCGATGGCTTAGGCCGCCACGTTAATCCAGATCACGCCCCTACGATATGTCGCGACTGCAGCCACGGTAGCAGGTCTCCGCAATCACCTCGTATTTATCCTCCTATGGCCTTATTCTTATCTCCAAGTAACCTCTCAACCCCTTGGGCGAGGTTTGGGGCTGAGGGTCTCCTTCAGAGCCCCCTTAGGACTCTCCAATCCAGAATTGGTCAAGTATATCCTCTAATTTGGGTGATTATCACTAAAAACATGATTTTTTCTCTATTTTCCTATATAAGCAAGGCCACCTCCTTCAGAGCAAGGGGAGCCCCATTTTTCACCCCGAAGGGCTGCCGAAATTTCCCCTAGTTTGGACTTAGCCTCGCAGCCCTCCCATTCCCTCTCTTTTCCTCACATTTTCCACCTCAAAACTTGTTCATTTCTTCATCTAATAAGCGTGGAACGTGAGGAGGGCGATTCCCCCTTGATCTTGGAGCATTTGAAGCACCTAAGCGCGCCATTACACACCAGGGAGTCGCCCCATTGGGGGCTCTTTCTTCCTCTCTATCCTTTCTTTTCTCTTTTAAGCATTTTATATTATTTCTTTAGATAGGTTGCATTTCCATCCTGTCCTACATTTTCCATCACCCTAGGGGTTTAAAAAAACCACCCCCCTAGTTCGTTCCCACCATGTTCCTTCTTACTCTTTTATTGTTTAATAGATACCACACTTAACTTGTTCTAACAGGGTTCTTTCTTTGTGTTTTTTTTTTCCGTTGTTTTGGCAGGCATTCAAGCAAGTTCTTGTGAGGAGCTCTTGTCCTCTGGCCGGCTAGAGGGCAGGAAGAAGGTCCTTCCACATTTCTCCCGCACTACTGAGAACGCAACAGACAAGTACGATGCGACACGGAGACACACCCTGCCAGGGCATCACGATATCAGGTTCGTGTCCCGTTCTCTCTCCCTCTTTCCTGGTATAGTTAGCCCTCTTCATTCTATAATTAGGCAGCTATATTCGGTGGCGATCACATCCCTTTCCATATTCCTATAGTATGCATATGTTCGCGTGTATTGGGGGTCGCACAATCCCCGTGATTAAACCGGTCTTGCACTACCGAGTGCAGCAGGGCCTGGAGTGAAGCAATCTCACCGGTCACGTCCACCTACAATTCATGCAGATCTGTCAGCTCAATTCAATAAAGAACAATTCATGGAGTCTGAGTTTAAAGATTTACCTGTCGCCTCGCGCCCCTATAGACCCTTGCCCCATATTTCAAGGTGAATTCCTGCAGGTAAGCATCGTCGGACACAGCGTCAGACCTAACCTATCTGCCTCGGTGCTCCCAGTCATCAATCTGCTCGTGGGCCCTCACATGCCAGTCAGTGGTGTCATGGAGTCCCCAGATGCTTCGGCCAGGCCTAAGGGTCCGGCCTCGGCTAGAGAACTCCACTGCACTCTGATGGAGGCTGAGGGACCTCTGAGTCAGATGCAACTGGAGAGGTAGCACCAGGTTGAGAGCAAGAACCCACACCATCCTACCAAAGTAGGGTCAAGACGGCTCCAACTAGGGCTATCCCTTGTCTACCCCCTCTAGATATGGCTGCCATACCACCTGCACATCAAAGCACATCTGATCAATATTCAATTCAAATCCAATCGAGCTATAGAGAGGGGTAGAATACTCACATCTAGCTGATGGTAGACGTCGATCGCATCCTGCATGGATGCCAGCTGATCCTCCAGCGGGTGCGTGTCACGACACGGCACCTAGCGCCTAGCCAAGGGCACGAGACCCGGTCTCTCCAAGGTCCCTCTCCTCAAGCCAGGGAGGTGAAGGTAGGTCCAGACCTGCATGAACATGAAGCTGCAGTCATATCACAATTATAATATCAAAAGGCAGTTTAAATAAAAGGGGCAAGAAAAGAAGAGTACCTGAAGGAAGGGGTAGAAGCCGCTGATGGTCTGGGTCACCCCTCGTGGTAAACAAGAGTCTGCCAAGGAAGAAAGTGAGGAAGCGCCACAAGTCCAGATCTGCCTAAACCCCTGGCTCATCAGCTAGTACCTCCCTGCAACCCCTCGCCAGCCTGTGCAGCTACTCCTCCACAGTCTCAGCCACCTCCCTACCCGTCTAGAAGAGCCCTAGACTCTCTTGCAGCTCCACTCTAGAGATGAGAGAAGACCTGGGACCTACAGTCAAGTCTAGAAGTCTACGTGCCAATCCCTGGTAACATGGGTAGGTGAACCCACTCACTGGCCGCCCATGCACCCTCAGCCCTGTAATCCTTCTCACGTTCTCTAGGCTGGGGATCATATGTCCCCATGGAAGCACGAAGGCAGTCGCCTCCGTGTCCCACCTGCTACACAGGGCTTGACTGAGTGGTGCATCCGCCCTCATCCTATCAATGCAGAGCACCTCCATAAACCCCATGTCGTCCAACCTCTCCCTCTGGAATCCTGGGAGGGCCAAGTAGACCGCCAACAAGAGGCACCACAAGACCCGGGCCCTCATTTCTCCCTGCAACCACAAAAGAGCAATCAGTCAGCACATTCATGCACTTCTTTAGCTCTCGGCTGACGCCAGGCCGGTCAGGAGGGCCGCGACCTTGTCGTGACGCCCCAATGCGTCACGACAGTGTCGCGACCATCCTGGTGACCGCGACCTTGTCGTGCCAGCCTTTGGCGGTCGGGACAATGTCGCGACCACTAACTCCATCGCAACAGTTGATGTCGTGCCGGGGGACCCCATCGCGTTATCAGACGCAGACCGACCAGAACTTTCTTTGTTCGGTGGCCTTTCTCATGGGACTCACGCCCTACATAGGCCCATAATGGGGCATCCACACTCATTCAACACCCCGAAGAGAAAGGATTTAGGGATTGGAGGCCTACCTTCTTCATGGCTTGCTCATGGGCCATTGTCGCCGCCCCCAAGTCAATTTCCAGTGCCTCCGCCTCCGCCATTTCCACCTCCAGCGCCTCATCACTGGGATTTCCTCCGCGAGCCTCTGTGTCCTCCTCACCTGTCGTTTCCCCTTCCTGCCACCGCCTCTTCTACCACCGGATCCCTCCATTGCCACCAAGAACGAGGGTGAAAGAGAGAGGAAGGAAGAGTGAGAGCAAGTGAGAAAGATTGAGATAGAGTGCAAAGAGGAGGTCGGAGCAAGGGAGCAAGATCGCCGGAGCTCGGGGAAGTTTCGCACATTTGAATGCACAAAAGAAGGAGAAAGGGGGGTTTCTGCGTTTTGAATGCTCGGGTAGAGTCGCGACGCTTATATGCGTCGTGTTTAGGTCGAGGTGGTCGGATATGCCGCGACCTTGTTGCGGCTCGCCGCCACGCCGCTACCTTAAGGCGACCTGTTGCATGGTCGCGACATCCACCGACCTAATCAAACCCCCAATCAATTGATCAAGAACGTCGTGTTTATGTGTTTAGTGCTAATTGGGTATCAATTGATCAGGAACGTCGTGTTTATGTGTTTGGTGCAACGTCGTGTTTATGTGTTTGGTGCTAATTGGCTGTCTACTTGTGTATGTACATAGTTTGTGTGTAATATTGTTGTGCTTATTGTTTTGCTTGTTGTTTTGTTTGTCAGAAAATTACAAAAAATTAGAAAACTAGAAAATTTAAAAAAAAAATATATATATATATATATATAGAAAATAAAAAAAATTCCAAAAAAATTACAAAAAACCACAAAAAATTTAAAAATAAAAAATTCTCAAAAAAATGGAACGTGATAGGTAAGTCAGGTAAGTATCTCTACCATTACTCCCTTGCATTATTATATGGTACCTTACATATTATATCATTTGAAGGACCGGCTGGTTCTCAATGTGCTCTGGGATCTGAGTTCCCCTTCATCAAAAACAGTGATGATCTAGGTGCGCGTTGCTAATCGCTGGATAGGACGTTAAGTTAGATAAGTTTGGGAACGATAGATTCAGGCTTACACTGCGGTTGCAGGTGGTCTCTTGACCCATTCTTATTCAGCTTAAAAATATTATCCTTGATATATTTTCTATTTTCTCCTTTTCTTTGCATTTGATTTAATGATTTCTTTTTCTTTAGCCCAGCATGCATCATGTAGGACTTTGAGCGATCACGATTCATTCCTGGCTAATGGTGAGTTCTTGTTGAGTGCCCAACCATCCTTCATGTTTCAGAACAAGAAATCCTATTCCACTCCAGATCGGAAGGTCTGCCTCCGATTGAGTTGTTCTTACCAGTCTGTCAAGAATTTCCTTGTCTGGATTCTCTATACAATTTTCATCATTGTTCCTTTAGATCCATTTTGGTTGCGAACCGCTCCCAGGACAGAGTCATATGTTACGTACCTGGCACGCACATGTCCCTCTAAAATGAAACATGTAGGCCAATCGGCTAGGGTACCCCTCAATCAAGGGGTTGATCGTCCTTTCTTCCTTCCTTCTCGTCCAGACTTCTGTCTTCCTTGCATTCTGCTTAAGCAGCTAACTCGGGGCTTTCAAGAAGATTCCAATTGCTTATTAGTTAGATCAGGTGTCTCTGTACCTTGGCTCCCATCTTTTCAGTCTATTCCACGTCATTTTCACTTCGCCATCATTTCATGACACCTCCGCTACACTTCCGCTTCACTCCCTTGCAAAGTGGAAGTCAAGGAGGGGCAATCTGTAGACACCCGATTCTGGCCCATAAGTTGAACCATATTTCTTGTTATCTTATTGAGCCCCAAGTTGGTCACTCACCTTGAGCCCATCATTAGCCTTGCTTTGAGCCCATTAAAAGCCTAATTTTTAGATTATCCCATCCAATTATCCTTTGAAGAGTCCTTATGCTTAATTGTCTAATTATTCTCCTTGGTGATTGGTCAATATTTTGAGAATAATCGGTTTTCCGTAATGCGACGGGTCGTAGCGCCACGTTAAGCTTATCACGCCTGCCTTGGGCGTCGCGACAGCCCATGCATGTCCATGCACGTGGCTTTATAGTTGTGACCCATGTGGTCGTCGCGTTAATCCCTATCGCGCCCCTACGACCCGTCGTGACTACAGCCGCGGCAACAGTCTCCGTAACTACCTCCTATTTATCCTCTCATGGCCTTTATCTTTATCCCCATGCAACCTCCCAACCCCCTGGCTGCGGTTTGAGGTTGTGGGTCATCTTGGGGGCTCCCTAAGGACTCTTCCCACGAATTTCCTTCAAATATATCTTTTCATTTTGAGGATTATCTCCCATGGACGGATTTTTTCTCTCCTATCCTATATAAGCAAGGCCTCTCCTTCAGAGAGGAGAGAGCCCCGGTTTTACCGCGAAGTACTACTGAATTTTCCCCAGATCTCATACTTATCTCGTGGCCCTCCCTTATCCTCACATTTTCCACTATTCTCTTCACCAAGCCATGCTACATTCTTCATCCATGGAGCTTGGATGTGGAGGAGGTGACCTCTAAGGCTTTTGCACCCACTGAGAACATCATCAGCAGCCAGGGAGTCGCCCTATTGGGGCTCTTTCTTCCCTCCCTCCTCATTTCTTCTTTCATGCATTTTATTGTTTCTTTTAGATAGGAATCTATTCCATTTTTCTCCCACATTTTCCCACAACCCAAAGGTTTTAAAAACCACCCCCCAGGTCTGTTCCCTCCATGCTCCCCTTTTTCATTTCATTCATGGATAGCATCAGTCTACGAGGGGCTCTTGTTCATATGCCGCCCGGAGGACAGGAAGAAGGTCCGCCTACATTTCTTCCGCACTGTAGAGAACGAAGCAGGCACGGGGGTCGCAACAAAATTAACGCACGCTGGTAGGGCGTCGCGACATTAGACCCGTCGCGACAAAGGTGTGCCACCCGTTCTCTCTCCTTTTCCTAGCACAGTTAGCCTACGTAGTTCTTATCCATGGCAACGTGTTAGGTGGCGATCACATCCATGTTTTCATGCCCCTTAGTTAATTTTAAAATGTGTTTAGAGGGGTGCACAACCCCGTGATTACACAAACTTTATCCTTTCAATAATTACCTGAGCCATGTTGATGCTTTGATTTTGGATGTCCTAGAACATCAAGTATGAATCTCCTTTTAGGCATGTAGAAAAGGTGGTGCTCCTTGGCACCAAAATCTGACAAACTATAAAGTGAAGAATTCTGTTGAATGCATTCAGCTGGTTGATGTCGATATTTCCATCCTTCAATTTGTACTCTGTTCCGATAATTCCTAGCCCCTTGGCATGAATGTCTACGGAGTCCACTGTACTGTGACCCACTGTAGATACTCCAAATAGCCTCTCCAACAGGTCATACGTGATATGAATGGATGTACCTTTTACTGTGGAGGAGAGGTACCCATCTTTTTTTGTCTTCAAACATGTGTAGAATGCTTTTGCTAGGTCTGGATAGCCTGATTCTGAGATGGTCACCATTTGCGTCCACTTCATCCTCTCAATGGCTTCCACAATACTGTGTGATGGGCACGGCATTGTTGACTGTGCCCTCTCATTGTTCAAAGTTCATTGCACAGGTCAAAATGCTCGCCTTTTCTAAACTGTCTCTCAAACTGAAAATTGCAAAGATGAACTAGCATAGTGGTGAGAGTAGGTCATTTCCACAAGGAAGCTGAATAGAATCTGACTTAAACTACTTTGATTTGAAAACACTTTTTACCAAAATAACATTGTAATAGAATCACTTCTATGAACAACACCAATCTAAAAAAAACACTACGAACTATAAGATGAAGAACATGATGTAATAAACTCTAGATTAAGAAACCATGAAAGACATTAAACTGTAACCCTAAAACTCTGGATCTGATCCCCTTATCAATATTGAATTATCTATCAATGCTCAACCATTAAAGCAGAAACAAAGGGATTAAACAAATGCAATGGATCGAATTCTAAACACAACAGAATTGGAATTTGCAACACACTAAATCTATTTGTTCTAAGTACAGAGGAAATGAAAATTAAAGACAAACAACACCACTGAATCGATCTCTGCACACCAACCTCACAGCTCTCACAGTAACCGAACTCCCAGATGCCGAACTCCAATTCCAAACATCAAAAGTAAAATTCAGAAGAAATGTTCCAATCTCTCAGATACCTAGAACAAGCCAAAGATGGATTCCCTGGGTTGCTCTGGACCCTTCTCCCCAACGCAAAGAAATGAAAAATAGATGCTGTCAAGCAAGAACAAAGCCACAAACCTGGACCCCAAAACCCTATGATCTCTGGAAGAATAGGAAGAAGCTAAAATCCCATATTAATCAAACTAACCAACCCTTACATGCTCTGCTGAATGAAAGAATTCAAAAAACACAAATGGCATTGGATCGAACTATCTAAACAAAGAAAAAAAAAATATAGAGAATTAAACTAATGTACTGGATTGAATCATCTATGCACAAGAGAAAATGGAAAACAAAAAGCTCACAGACATCAATTAATCTCTCTCAGCCCCCCAACCATCTCACAAATCTCCACGGAAGATGGGAAGACAAAGCTGATCTCCCCTCAACAACAGAAGCAAACCTCTACAGAACTGATCTCCGGCAGAAATAGGAAAGCACTAAAAACTCAAAAAAATCAAACCAGCCATCATCCGCACACAGAAGAACAGTAACAACTAAAAACCCCAAAAAATTTTGAACTGGCGAAGCCGTCTCCCTCCTCTGCAATCGAAATAGAAGAATAAACAGAAAACAAATTAAAATTCCACAAAAATCGAACTCACAACCATCAAGAACACTCCACTACTCTCACAAGAAAAGAAAAGTACATGAAAGTAAAATGGCATAAGACTAATTCCTAAATCTCTACTGGCGAAGCTTTAAGAACTATGGAAGAACAATGGAAGGGACTGGCCCAGCCCTCCGAACTGTGGAAGAACAAGAAGAAGCTAAAAAAAAATCTCTCAAAGTCGAACTCCTTCCTTTGCTCTGCTTTGCTCAAAGAAAAATTACAGAAGAAATAAATGGCAAGAACTAAAATCCTAAAAACTCCACACCTGAACTGGCTCTGGAAGAACAGAAAATTGGAAATTCCTAAAAAAAATGAACTAGAGTCTAACTAGAGAGCCCTCCATTCCGGAGGACCTTGGGTCCTTTCATAAGCTTCCAAGTGCCCAGATCCACACGAGCAGTCTGCCTCCAGTGCTTGCCTCGCACACCCCAGCCAACTCACATACCTGGCTCGCGTACACACCTCAGGTCCAGCTCCGGCCACCTCAGCAGGTCGCATGCACTCCACACGCCCAAGCCCCTGGCCTTCACACACCGCACACACGGGCTGTACACAGCATCTGCACCTCCTCGCCATCTTCACACGGCCGGATCGCCAGCCACCTCAGCTGACCACCAGCTTCAGGTCGCCGCGGCCTCATGCCCAGTCCGCTTCAGCGCACAGCCAGCAGCACCAAATCGCCTCAGTTCTGCACCTAGGCACCTCCACACCTGCCATCGCCAGCCGCACAGCCGTACGCCGCACCGCCATCGCACACAGGAGCTCCAGCGCACCTAATCGCCAGCTGCCGTACACTGCCAGCTCCAGATCTGGGTGCTCCCCAGCCGCAACACCAAATCGCCAGCTCCCCTGGCTCTGCTGCTTGCCTCCTGCTTCTTCGTGAAGCTTCCAGTGGGCTCCTGTTGGGGAAGACAAGAAAGGGATTAAGAAGGGATTAAGTGGGGTACGTGGAGATGTGGTTGGGGTGGGATATAAAAAAATGATTTTTGTTTTATTTAATGAGATTTGGTTGGGGTATGTGACATAGTTTATTTTAAAATGTTATTTATTTATAACTAATATGTACAAGAATTATTAAAAGATGTGTATGAAAGTATAAAAGTAATAATAAGACTAAAAATTATTTATGTACAATGTATTTACAAAAAAAAATGAGAACATGTTTATTAGTCAAAACTATTCAAGAAATATTGATTTTATTAAATGAAAATAAGCTATGTGTTGTATCCGAAAATTTAACTAATATGTTCAAAAACTTATTTATGGGTGAAATGACAATTAAAGTCAGACTGCACGTTATTTATGGACAACTAATGTCTAAAATTATCTATTTGTATGAAATTTAACACTAAAAATTATGCAGTTATCACTGTGCATACCATACTTCGCTAAATCTTCAATGTCCACTGTCTTGTTTCCGCATAGCTTGATCCTGACAGCTGTAAATCGTTCATGCTGCTCCGTCGTGAGGAAGGCGATACTGTAACCTCCTATGCTACCGGAACTCCCAGAAGCGGCCATGGAATCGAACAGGGAAAGTCTCTGGAGGATCGAGGGGAAGAAAGGAATAGAAGCCCTCAAGAAATTTTAGCGGGAATAGAGAGATCTTTCGAAACTGCATTGAGGGGATTCTGTAATCGATGAGGGTTTGTCGCACCAGGGAAGTCAAAAGAGATAAGAGAGAGAGGAAATCGATGAGGCATGGATTTCAGACTTAACGGCAAGATATAAAGCACTTTTTGAAATGCCAGAGCATTAAAAGTAGATAACGACAAAAGAGGAGAAGATAGCACAAACAATAAAGAATTGATTTCAAACACCATAGCAATTTATGACGCAAGCAATAATGGATTTACTCAAATTCAGTAGGAAGAATAAATATTATTCTGAATTTTATTATTTCAGTTATGTGCAGTCATATCTATTACAAATTACACATGCCTAATTCCCTTCTAAGAGACGTAAATCTCTCTTCAGATAAGGCTTTTGAAAAGATGTCTGCTAACTGATTTAAAGTATCTATGAAAGAAATATTAATGTTACCATTAGATATATGATCTCTAATAAAATGATATCTAACCTCTATGTGTTTCGTCCTAGAGTGTTGAACTAGATTTTTCGTGAGATTTATTGCACTTGTGTTGTCACACAGCAGCAGGATGGTCTTGATGTGCAGTCCATAGTCCTCAAGTTATTATTTTATCCATAAGAGTTGAGTGCAACAGCTCCCAGCAGCTACGTACTCAGCTTCAGCTATTGATAGTGCTACTGAATTTTGCTTCTTTGAAGACCATGAAATCAAACATCGTGCAAGAAATTGACAACCACCACTGGTGCTTTTTCTGTCTACCTTGCATCCAGCATAGTCAGTATCAGAATATCGAACTAAACTAGTTTCACATGATTTTGGATATCATTGTCCTAGGTCATGAGTTTTAGCTAAATATCTAAAAATCCTTTTAACAGATATTAGATGGGATTCTTTAGGATCAGACTATTATCTAGCACACATACATACACTAAATAAGATATCTGGTCTACTAGCTGTTAAGTAAAGCAATGACCCTATCATACCTCTGTAAAAATTTTGATCAACTTTCTTGCCTTCCTTATCACTGTCCAACCTTGTGGATGTGCTCATTGGAGTGGACAGTGGTTTAGCATTGTCGAACCTAAATTTCTTCAACAATTCTTTGGTGTACTTTGCTTGACAAATATGTGCACCTTCATTGCTTTGCTTGACAAATAAGTGCACCTTCTTTGCTTTGTTTGATTTGTAATCCAAGAAAATAGTTGAGCTCTCCCATCGTGCTCATCTCAAATTCTCCCTGCATGAGCTTTTCAAAGTACTTGCACAAAGATTCATCAGTAGATCCAAATATAATATCATCTACATAAATTTGCACAAGTAATATGTTCTTGGCTTTTGATTTAATAAACAATGTGCTATCTACCTGACCTCTAATAAAGCCATGATTTAGCAAGAATGCACTAAGTCTTTCATACCATGCACTAGGTGCTTGTTTTAAACCATATAATACTTTATGCAATTTAAAAACATGGTTTGGAAAATCTAAATCATCAAAACCAGGAGGTTGTTCTACATAGACTTCCTCCTTTATATAACCATTTAAAAATATAGATTTTACATCCATTTGAAAAAGTTTTAAATCCAATGCACATGCATAAGCAAGTGCATAGGTTTTATCGAAATCTATGCCTTCCTCTTGGGAATAACCTTGAGCAACGAGTCTAGTCTTGTTTCTAGTGATAACACCAACTTCATCCAATTTGTTCCTGAACACCCATTTGGTGCCAATCATAAAATGATCTGATGGTCTCGGAACAAGGGACCAAACTTGATTTCTCCTGAACTGATTAAGTTCATCTTGCATGGCTAAAATCCAAGATTCATCAGACAGTGCTTCATTGACTGTCTTCGGCTCAATTTGAGACACAAATGCTAAATAATCACAAGGAATAACATTACCTCAAGTTCTTACCCCAACCGATGGATCTCCAATGATGTTGTCCTTTGGGTGATCCTTCCTGTATCTCCATTCCTTTGGAAGATCATCATGAATGATTTCTTTTTGTTGCAGTTCTTCCAATGGTGGATCTTCATTATCTTTGATAGATGTTTCCTTCAATTTCTTGGAGAGATTTTCTACATTTTCATCATCACTATCGACTTCCTTTCTCAAGGAAGGGTTAGACTCATCAAAGATAACATGAACAGTTTGTTCAATTAATAAAGTACTTTTATTAAAAAGTCTATAGCATTTAGGTTTAGAAGTGTACCCCATCAAGATTCCTTCATCACATTTGGAATCCAACTTACCTAAATCTCTCTTACCATTGTTGTGAATGAAGCATGGACATCCAAACGTTCTGAAGTGGCTGATCCTGGGCTTCCTCTGCTTGTACAGCTCATATGCAGTCTTCTTCAGGATTGGCCTGATCATAACTCTATTTATAATGTAACATGCTGTGTTAATAGCCTGTGCCCAGAAGTATCTTGGAAGGTTGTATTTGGATAGCATGGTCCTAGCCATACCCAACAAGGTTCTGTTCTTCCTCTCAGCTACTCTATTTTGCTGTGGTGTTCGAGCTGCTAAGTAATTGTGTTCTATCCCTTGATCATTACAAAATTCTGTAAAATTGTCATTTTGGAATTCTCCTCCATGATCTAAATGAAAACCTACTATGCTAAACTTTTTATCCTTTTGAACCACTTTACTGAACTTTACAAAACTTTCAAACGTGTCATCTTTGTGCTCCAAAAATGATACTCATGTGAATCTTGAAAAATCATCGACTATTACAAACCCAAAGTTCTTTCCTCCCAGACTAGTAGTTCTTATTGGTCCAAACTGATCCATATGCAGTAATTCTAGCAGTTTGGAAGTAGTGACTATTGTCTTTGATTTGAAGGAGGATTTTGCATGCTTCCCTTTTGCACATGGTTCACAAAAACTTTCCAATCTTGAGTTTATCTTCGGCAGTCCTTCCACTAGTTCATGTTTGATAAGCTTTCTTATTCCATCCAAACTGCAGTGACCTAACCTTCTGTGCCATAACTCTGCATTCTGATCTTTGCATGCTGCTAGATAAACATCTTGATCTTTGAGTTCTTCTAGATGCAGTACATATAAGTTCTTTTCTCTGCTGGCTTCGAAGACAATTGCATCACCTTTGATTATCAAACACTTGGATTCTTGAAACTTGATTTGATGACCCTTGTCACATAGTTGACTAATGCTCATTAAGTTGTGCTTGAGTCCTTTGACACATAGAACATCTTCTATGAGGATTCTATCTTGACTACCAATAGATCCACATCCAATTACTGACCCTTTTCCATTATCGCCTTAGGTAACAGTGCCTTCTTCATCTTTGATATAAGAGAATAATTTCTTGTTACCTGTCATATGCCTTGAGCACCCGCTATCAAGATACCACTTTGATGCTCTAAGGCTTCCCTGCAATAAGTCAATTAGATTTAGGTACCCAAGTTCTTTTGGCTCTTGGTTGGTTAGTTTCTTCATGGTTTTTTTTTGGAATCCATTTTAGGTGTTTGGTTGTGCAAGTTATTTTAGTGTGACCTAACTTGTTACAGTGTGTGCAGCAAGGAATATTATTTATTACTGATTTGGCTTATGGTTATTATTTTTATTTATTTTATGATTAGGATTTTTTTCAGCTACGAATTTTAGAGTTGAATAATTTTTAGATGAATTACAGTTTCATCGTTGTCTGGTGGAGTGTATCCTAACCCATACTTTTTCTTACCTGATCTTCTTGCTCCTTTTAATATTAGAGAGGATTTACCATTAGTAAAATTTTCAACTGTAGCCATCAGATATTCATTATCTTTTGTTAATGTGTTAATGTGTTAATTTCACTTTTAAGTTTACTTATTGTTTCCTGATCTTCTAAGTTTAATATATGTTCATTCTTAATTTTAATATCTTCACATAGCAGTTCATTTCTTCTTTTAAGTTTAGAAATGTATTTCCCTAATTGTTCAGTTTTCGATTTTAAATAAGAGTTGGTAATTTCCAAGCATGGATAATTTTTCTTAATTGTTTTTAACACCTTACAAACATCTTTATACTTACTGTACAATTCGTTAAACGCATCTTCTAGACTATCTGAATCAGATTCATTACAAGAGGTGAAGGATGAGTCAGAAGTTATCTTTTCATCAACATTTGCCATGAAGGCTAGGTTTGCCTTTTCTTCTTCTTCTTCGATGGAGCTTGACTCGCTGTCTGAGTCGCTTTCATTGTTCCATGCAGCGGCCATGGCTTTCTTTTTGTGTCTTTTGAATTTCTTTGTGATGTCTTTCTTCTTGAACTCAATTTTTTTTAATTTTTGACACTCAGCTTTGATGTGTCCAGACTTCTTGCACTCGTAGCAAATAGGTTCAGGTTTCTTGACTTCTTTCCCTTCAGCTCTTTTGAAGACTTTACCTTTCTTGAAGTATCTTCTTCCGTATTGGTATTTCTTCTTGGTTAAAATGCGCTGCAGTCTTTTGGAGAGAAAGGCTTCTTCATCTTCACTGCTCTCATTGCTTTTGTCACTTTCTGACTCGCCATCAGATGTGCCTTCTGTGGCCTTGAGAGCATTGTTGTGCTTCTTCTTGCTAGAGGATTCTCCCAGCCTTTCCATATTTATCTCATGAGCCATTAAAGACCCAATGAGTTTCTCAAGTGACATTCTCATAAAGTTGTTGGCTTCTTCAATGGCTGTCACCTTTGGAGTCTATGAGTGTAGCAACCTGAATTTTTAAGAAAAATAAAAAATTTAAATAAAGAATTAAAACCTAGCTAAATGGATATTTAAACGAAAAGAGTATTAAATAAAACCAATTAAATGGAAAAGAGTAATGAGCTTTGCTTAATGGACCCTCTAGAATTTATTGGGTCAAAATATGAATTTACAAAGAGAGAATAATAAGAGAATACCCTAAATTCGGAGTTTAATTATCTCATAATTAGAAAGGAGTTATTAAAGCAATAAAAGTGTCAATTAGAGTAGGAATTGGATTCCTAAACCTACCCCATATAGTCTAGCACGAATTTAGATACTATCCTAACCCAATTGGAGATTGGAAAGCAAGAGAGGAAAGGTGGAGTTAGGAAATCTCAGAATTAAGAGGAATTTGAGTAGTAGTAGGAATATGAACTTGTGTTTACATAAATACACCTCTTAAACCCTCTTGGCCGACCCAAGCTCGTGCCAAGGGATTCTTGGACCAGGAGGAGAGGCCAAGGAGGAGGAGATTTCGTGGGAAGAAGAACCTTTCAAGCTCTCAACCCCGTTCTTCAAGTTCTAGCCCTAGAAGAGGAAATCGAGTCAAGGTAGGCATTCTCACAATCATAAACCATGAAACTTTTTCTGTAGGTTCTTCCTACCCTCTTGAATGAAACCCCCAAGTTTCGTATTTTTCCATCCATCCTATCTTTTGTTCTTAATTTTTGAAGAACTGCAAACATGATAACCCCGAGGTGTCATGTTTAATTCAAATCTCTATGTATACTTGATCCCATGCTACGAAAGTTTTACTGTAGATACTTCATGTTGTTGGGGATCATTTGCCCCTAAAAAGCTTAAATTTCATTGAGCATGTTGCTCGAATTAAATCAGTCTTGCTCTCTATGTCATGTTCTATGTTACTCGTCCTTGTTCATTCTCAAACCATGTTCAAACCATGCTCTCTCTCTAATTCCGATTTACTGGGAGTACCCTTACATGTCTAGTTTAATTTGCAACTGATTTCATGATTTTTCATCGTGTATATAATTAGTTATGGATTTCTGAACAACCCTCTATCAAAAAATGAAATCCCTGGTCCGCAATCCAATGTCTGGTCTGACTCCTGTCAGAGTCAGGCGTAGACAACCAGAAGGTGACGCCTCGACATGTCGCTTTTTGGGGCCTGATTGCGACAGCCTCCCTGTCGTGACCAAGAAGGCGACAAGTGAGCCGTCGCGTTCTCAGTACCCGATTTGCATGCCCTGTCGCGACTTGTGCAAGACCCTGTCGCGTTCTGCCTGGCCATGTCGCCATCCTTACAGCCCTATGTCGCCTTCATAAGAATTTTGAGAAAAACCCATGAAAAATATTTTTGTCGCCTTCTTACTGTTATACCCCCAGTAAAAACCCTACTTAAAAATGGTGCTATATTGAATGATTTAAAATACATGTTCACGACTTATTTCTATCTATGATTTCTCTTGCACTTGCACACACTTGAACCATCCATTTATGGCTGAAATATTGTTTATAATACTGATATCGACGCTCCACTGTCCTAGAATTCCTCTAGAACGTCGAGCACCTGTTTTATATACACACTTTTCTTGGCTTGTGGTGAACTCTCCGTCGGATTTTCCTTTCTCTGGACTAGTGAACTCTTGCACAAGGCCTCCGTAAGTCTCCTCTGATCATGGATTCCCACATGGTCGACGAGCCGGTTGTACCCTAATACCTATGATACCCTTTAGGGATCTATATGATCCACACGGCTATTAGAGATTCACTCTCGTCTTAAATCACGCCGGACCTCTGAACCTGTGCATAACAAGGCCAGTGGTAGGGTCGTGAGTTCCACCTGACTGCCAACACCAAGTGCGCGTGTTGTGCAACTGATACTATCGCCTGATTACTCGACGTATTACGTGCAATGTCCACTAGCTCTCATCTATACTCTACTCGCTCACCTACTCACTTTCACTCCACTATCTCATCTATTCATATAGTGCTCTTATCTATTTCTTGGTACTCTATATTGGCCATTGACTGATTGTCTAAGGATAAACAATATAACCAATGCCTGGCAATATATAAAGGGCCCGATCTGGTCCTGGGATGTGCGCCCGAAAGTGCTAGTGCCCATGGGAGTTAAATGATCAGAGTGTTTGGCATTACACTCAAGTGCTATCTATCTCGACTATCTATATGACAATCAAAACACAAAAGTGCTATACTCTCTCAATGTCTAGAATGACAAACAAGTGCTATACTTGTCGTGCTATTACCATACTTGTGCTAGTTGTGCTATGGCCTTCCTGCTATTCGTGCTATATTCGATACTTGTGCTATTTTTTGGAAACTATACTCGATCTCGTGCTATTGTGCTATCCTGTTACATGTGTGCTATCTCTTGCTATATTTTGACTCTCTTGTACCTGCTCTCTTTAGACTCTCTGCCATTAAATGCGTTAATTATTTAAAGCCTGCTTGAGCCTGAGATTTAAGTCCTACTGGGCGTTATCGCTCACCCTACGTTATTTGATGTTGTGTTCTCAGGTGAGACCGAGGATGACACATACACTCACGAGGAAGGGAATGACCAAGAGTGAAGCCAGGAGTACCCTTGAGTCATTATGTTATCTTAGAGTTGTAGTTAGTTATTTCCTTATGTTGCAATGTAATTTTGCCCTTTAGAATGGCTCTGATATTAGTGGTTGTAACTAGACATTTGGAAAATTATTAATGAGAAAGATTTGCTTTAGTATTATTCAGTGTGCAATGGTTTGATGTCTAGTATACGCTCTATACCTTTTCTTGTAACTGCCTTCGCACTCCGATATTCCGCGTTGGGGCGTGACAATGAGGCTAGCAGGGATCTTAATATCTTTCTCACCATATCTCCAATATCATATGTTTATCCAAACCCAGCCAAACCGTTTGTAATGTCAGTGAATCTGCTGTACATTTGAGAAATGGACTCTCCAAATTGCATTTGAAATCTCTCATATTGAGATACCAAAATATCTATTATAGTTTCCTTTACCTTATGAGTTCCTTCATATGTGAGTCTTAGCTTTTCCCACATTTCCATAGCTGACTTGCAAGCGGAAATCCTGTCGAATTCTTTCCTACTGAGCGCACAACACAGTATGCTCTTAGCTTTTCCGTTTAGAGATATTTTCTTCTTGTCTTCATTGTCCAGTTCTCTCTATTGTTGAGTACCATAAGGTCTCCTTCTTCAATGATTGACCAAAGCTGGAAATCGAGACCTTGAAGGAAGTGTTACCCAGCTAGCAAGCCCAGAGTGGGAGTAAATGGGATTCTTTAAAATTTTGATTATATAAACCTGTGCACAAAAACGTTTAACCCAAAACACTACGATCGATTCTTAGCATTACTAAAAGGATAAATAACAACCACAAATAGACAGGCACACAACACATAGGTTTTATCCTGGTTCAGACCTCCTCTCCGCAGGAGTCCTACGTCCAGTCCCTGAGCAACAACTCAGGATTCCACTACCCAAGGGTACAGTCCCCCGCAAGGACACTTACACATCCAGTCGCAGCTGACCTTCTCTTCTCAACCGGAAGAGGTACAAAGCACCCTGATTCACAGGTCTTCCTTCTATACGAATGGAATACAGCCACCTGTTACCAACAGGTCTTCTCTTCTCAACACGAAGAGGAACAACATAGAAAAGTATTAAAGAGAAGACAAGCCCCTAGATCAAGCTAATAGAACAATGCTTGATCTGAAGCAAGACTGAGAGAAAAAGATCTACAAATAAGAATTCTCTTAGTACACAAAGGCTCTCAAAGACTAAGCTATGAATTCAGAGAGCTAAGAGCTACAACAAAACAATGGAGTGAGACTTGAGCTCTTCTATGGTGCTTGCGGATTTTGAATTCTCAAGAGATTCATCTTCATGTAGGCACCAGTCTTCTATTTATATCTTCTTTGAAAAAAAATAGTCATTGAAGTATCTATTGTCTCTGTGTTGGATGCTCGTTAGACTGCATGGTTTGACGTGTACGTCAGGTGAGCTTGCAGTCATTTAATGTTTTCTGATCCATGCACGCAAGGAAAGAATTCTTCCAGATATTCTGCGGCTTCTTTGTTGCCAACGTTAGAGAGTGGTTCTTTCAAGGATCTACACACAATAAATACCAAATAGTGGACAGCTAGATTGTCTCTTGGCTTATCAGTCAACGTTAGAAACCAGGCAGTAGGAATATACACCAGAATGGAAATACTTCTCTGCTATCTAAAAAGGTGTTTTCTATAGAAGCATAGGAATGGAAGATATCCAGATATTTATCGTCCAGTAAGATGTACAGATATATTAAATGCATGAGTATCGAAAAACACGTGAGAAGACTTTGACTTTTAACATATTTGAATATCAAATCTATGTGATTCACAAAATCATTATGAGTACGACTTATGAAATTGTTATGTGAATAAATCATTATTTATGTAAAATCATTATTCATTCACAAACAGATCGATGTGAATACAAATCGTTGTACAGTCATAAACAAGTCGATGTAAGAGACAAATCGTTATGAGAGTATAAGCAAGTCGTTGTTGTTTAATAGTAAACAAATCGTTGTGTACAGGCAAATCGATGTGAACAACCAAATCGTTGTTTAATAAACAAATCGATGTGCTCAGGAAAATCAATGTCAACAAATAATTGTTTCACTTGTAGAGTTGATACAGTGATCAAATCGTTGTTTACTTTATCGAATCGTTACACAGACCAAGTCGTTGTTGTGACTTATTGAGTCGTTACAGCAAGCAAATCGTTGCGTAACTTTTCGAGTCGGTATAATGACCAAGTCGTTATGTAACTTATCAAATCGTTCTATCTTACCAAATCGATGTGAAACTTATCGAATTGTTCTCACGACCAAATCGATGTGAAACTTATCGAATTGTTCTGATGACCAAATCTATGTGAAACCGAATCGTTGTGAGAGCAAATCATTGTTCTCACTTATCAAATCGTTGTGAGAGCAAATCGTTGTTCTCACTTATCAAATCGTTGTAAGAGCAAATCGTTGTTCTCACTTATCAAATCGTTGTGAATCGCTATGAGACGAAATCATTATGCTCACTTATCGAATTGTTGTGAGACGAAATCGTTATGCTCACTTATCGAATCGTTGCGGAATGATAGAAATCGATGTATACACTTAGCGAATCGTTCTGAGATCAAAATTGATGCGATACTTATGAAATTGTTATGCTATGATGGAAATCGTTATGCTTTCGAAGAGAGTCGATGTGTACTTAGTCAAAATTCATGCTTTGAACTCTAAATACTTTAATGTAAGAAATACTTACATAGTTGCTTTATTTCGCCTGATTTACTTCCTGTGCCTAAGCTTCATGAAACTTGTTAGATAACACTTAATTGATGTTTTGTTAATCACCAAAATAGATATATAATTCATGAAATTATATGGGGATGAGCTGATCATCATGAAGAACTCCATTCGAGTCTTCCAATAGTTGTAATCATCACCGTCAAATAGAGGAGGTCTGTGGACGGATTGACCTTCAGCATATCCTTAAGCTGCCATTTATTTTTGCTCTTGAGACCATGAGATCTTCTTTCTTGAAGAGACTTGGCTCTGATACCACTTGTTGCCCAGATACCAAGCCCAGAGGGGGGGTGAATGGATTGCTACTAGTTCTTTTCAAGAAAAATTCCCATAAATAAAATGCTTGACAGAAAACACTAAGTTTGATTGTTAGAGTTAGTGATAATGAAGACACAAAAGCAATCACACAAACAATAGGAGATTTTTATCCTGGTTCGGACCTCCTATCCCAAGGAGTCCTACGTCAAGTCCCCAAGTAACAACTTGCGTTTCCACTAAACAAGGGCACAGTCCTACTTATGGACACTTACATATCCAACAACAACTAGCCTTCTCTTCTCGACTAGAAGAGGAATTACACCACCTGATTCAATAGGTCTTCTCTTCACATCCGAAGAGGAATGCCCACAAAGAGTTTTGTTGAATGAGGAGGGCCCCAAGACCAAGCTTATAGACAATACTTGATCTGAGGCGAAGTCTAAGAGACATAAGTTAATCTTGAATAAACTCTCTCTCTCAGACCTACGCTAGCTCTCAAAAGGAATTGAATGAGATCTTTGAGAGCTAAGAGCTTCTAAAGGTTGGAATGAGCAAGCTCGCTCTTCAAGTGACTCAGATGTGCAACTTGTCTGAAGGTTCAAAAAGTTGTGTTGATAGGAGTCGCCAGTCTTTTATTTATCTTCTTTGGAATAATCGGACCGTTGAAGTGTCCGTTGAAATGTCTGTTGTCTCACGTCTTCATGCACGTTAGAGAGACTAGTCTGAAACATGGAGTAGGTGAGCCTGCAGTCATTAATACTAACATTGACCCTTACACCTTCAGGGAAAGATTGTCTGAATCTTCTATCCTCTTGATAGGTTGACAGATCCATCTTTGACGTAATTTACTACAAAAGTCCTACACACAATAATTGCTGACACATAGACAACTTCTTTTTGTCTAAACTGTTAGTCAACATTAGTGGTCGTGCAGTAAGAAGATATACTAAAAAGGAAATGTTATTATGTCCTTATATAAGGCAAGATTTCATGTGAGACTGAAAGGATATCTTGTATAAGATACTCAAGTCCATAGGATATTGTGTAGAGTGCGGGAAGGTTTTTGAAATCATTAGAGTTTTGAACTGATGCACTCAAATGTCATGAAGGATAAATATTCTCAAAATAGTATGAGAATATGATTATGGTATTTGCTAGTTTATTAACACTACAATTGTTATGAAGGGAATACGTGAAATCGATGTTAGAAACATAATCCATGAATGATATTTATGTGATTATAATTCATGTAAAAACATAGTGAAATCGTTGCATAATTGAAATCAATGATGAAATCGTTGTTTTAGTGAGGAAATCGTTGTTTGAGTGACATCGATCTTGAAATCGTTGTTTTAATGAAGAAATCTTTGTTTTAATGAAATCGATCTTGAAATCGATGTTTTTAATGAAGAAATCATTGTTCCATTAAATCGTTGTTTTAATGAAGAAATCGTTGTTTTGATTGAATCGTTCTTTAAGTGAATGCAAATCGTTGTTCTGATCAAATCATTGTTTGTGATCAAATCGTTGTTTAATTGAAGGCGAATTGTTGTCTGGATCAGATCGTTGTTTAAGTGAGAGCGAATCGTTGTTTCAATGAAAGCAAATCGTTGTTATGATCAAATCGTTCTTTAAGTGAGAGCGAATCGTTGTTTTGATCAAATCATTATTTAAGTGAAAGCAAATCGTTGTTTGCAATCGAATCGTTGTTTAAGTGATATGAAATCGTTATAGCGGTCAAATCGTTGTTTCTATGAAGTCATTGTTTAAGTGACTTATGAAATCATTATGATGACTGAATCATTGTTTACATGAAGGAAGTCGATGTGTACTTAAACAAAAACATATGTAGTGTTCTTCAGATAATAGTGGATGAGGATAACTTACTGGTTTCGCTATAATTATTTCTTGTGGATAAACTTTAGAAAAAGTTGTTAGGAGATGTTCTCAATGGTTTTGTTAATCATCAAAAAATACATATATAATTCATAATAAATTTTATATGGAGATGGACTGATCATCACATCAGCCACAACATTTCGCTTGCCTGGATGGTATTGAATGTTGAAGTCGAAGTCCTTTAAATATTCTACCCATCTCCTCTGCCTCATGTTGAGTTCTTTCTGAGAGAATAAATACTTCAAGCTTTTATGGTCTGAATAGACTATGAATTGCTCTCCATACAAATAGTGTCTCTAGATTTTTAATGCGAAGACCACAGCAGCCAACTGTAGATCATGCACGGGGTAGTTTACTTCATGGGTCTTTAATTGTCTTGAAGAATAGGCGATGACTTTCTCTTTTTGCATCAGTACATAGCCTAGCCCAATTCTCGAGTCATCGGTATAGACTGCGAAGCCTTCTCCCTCTATAGGAAGAGCGAGAACAGGTGCTAAGGTCAGACAATCTTTCAATGTTTGGAAACTTTTCTCACAGTCTTTACTCCAAGAGTAGGGATTCTCCTTCCATGTATGACGAGTGAGAGGAACGGCGATCTTGGAGAAGTCCTTAATGAACAGCCTATAATAGCCAGCCAGTCTAAAAAAACTTCTAATTTCTGTGACATTAGTTGGTCTCTCCCATTTAAGTACAGCTTCAACTTTGGAGGGATCAACAGAGATGCCATCCTTAGAGATGACATGGCCCACGAAGGACACTTGTTCGAGCCAAAACTCGCACTTGCTCAGCTTAGCATATAGTTGGTTATCTCGTAAGACTTGCAAAGCTATCCTCAGATGTTCTTCATGTTCTTCTTTGGTTTTGGAGTATATGAGAATGTCATCAATGAAGACGAACACAAACTTATCAAGATATGGTCGGTATATGTTGTTCATGAGTTGCATAAAGGCTGCAGGAGCATTAGTCAGACCAAAAGGCATAACAATGAATTCATAGTGTCCATACCTGCTCCTAAAAGCTGTTTTATAGATATCGTCATCCTTGATTCTCATTTGATGACAACCAGATCTGAGATCAATTTTGGAGAAGTATTGAGCTCCAGATATCTGGTCGAAGAGTTCATCGACTCGAGGCAATGAGTACTTGTTCTTGATGGTCAGCTGATTGAGTTGCCGATAGCCGATACATAGCCTCATAGATCCATCTTTCTTTTTAACAAACAGAACAGGTGCTCCCCATGGGGAAGTACTTGGTCTAATGAACCCCTTTTCTAACAATTCCATCAGTTGTGCCTTCAGTTCTTTCAACTCAGCAGGCGACATCCTGTATGGTTGGCGCGACACCGGTGGAGCTCCAGGGATTAAATCAATAGAGAAGTTGACGTGTCGTCAGGGGGAGTTCTTGGCAGCTCCTCGGGGAACACAACAGAGTAGTCCTAAACTATATGTATGTCTTCTATCTTGGACCCCTTCTTTTGAACTACTACGGCCGCAAGGAAAGCAAAACAACCTTTCCTAATCATGTTATGAGCCTGTATGGCATAGACTAGAGACATCCGTCTCTTGTGTCTAATCCCATTGAATGATAACTTAGAGTATTCACTAAACATAACCTTCCCTTTCTTACAGTCAACACTTGCCCCATATGTGGACAACCAATTGGCTCCAAGAATCACGTCATAGCCTTCCATGAGCATACATACCAGGTCCGCTCTTAAGTTGATATCTCCGATCATTACATCGGCTAATGGGAAGTATTTGTTCAATTTTTCTTTCTCTCCCAGTGGTGTTGTGATAGAGAATTCAAATCCCATAGTTACAAGTTTAACATTCAGGGTATCAGCAAAATTTTGAGATATGAATGAATGGGTTGCGCCAGTATCAAATAAAACAAATGCTGATAGAGAGAAAACTTGTAGTGTACCTTCCACCATGCCACCTTCCTCAGTGGGTTCTTCCTCTCGCAGGGCTTGCAGTCTTCCCTATTTCTTGGGCACGTTAGCATGCCTCTCATGCTCCTTCAATAGAGGGAACTCCGGAATATGGTGCTCGTGGCTGCCACAGCGTAGACATGCGCCAACTTTCCTCCAGCACTCATCAGCGGTGTGACCTGGCTTGTCACAATGCTTGCAGTTGCTTTGTGTCGGAGTAGTGGGGACAAATACCCTAGGCTTCTTTTCTTGACTTAGTCCTTCCGTGATGCTGAAAGGACGCTTCTTACCGATAACTAGTTTAGCAGTTGATAGACCAGGTGTCAGTTCCTTCTTCACGAACTTTCCCTTGATACTATCAGTGAAGTCCGTAGTATCTTCTAACAGTTGGGCCTTTTTAACCATCTCAACATAGATTTGGGTGTCGAGAGGGGCTAGTTGAGTAATATATTGCGGCTTAAGGCCGTTGAGGAAGCGCTTAGCCTTCATCCTCTCTGTATTCACCAGGTGTTCAGCATAGCGTGCCAATCTAGAAAATTGTGCTTCATAATCGGCCACAGATAGAATTCTCTGTTTAAGAGTAGCAAACTCTGCGGCCTTCCTTTCTTGCACACGTTCTGAGAAGTACTTGGAGTTGAAAGCTTCCTTAAATTCAGTCCAAGTGAATTGACCATTTGCTCTGGTCGCTTCTACCAACTCCCACCAAGAGCGGGCGTCTTTCTCCAGTTGGAAAGTTGCTAACAGCAGCTTGTCCCCAGCTGCACATTGCATAACACAAAAAATTCTTTCCGTCTCTTTAAGCTAGTGCTCGGCTACGTCGGGATCAGTGGTACCGCTGAATTTTGACGGGTTCAAGCTCCTGATGTTACGGTGTAGTTCGCCTGCATCGCGATGTCCTCCCCCTTGAGCAACTTGTACTAGGGCATGGGTAAGTTCTTGTATTGTTTGTTGCATGCCCCTCATCTGAGCATGTTCAGAAGTCATCTTAATTTCTTAAGTTCCTACAAAAGTAACTTATTGTTAAAACATTGATATGGAGTTTAATTTGTGTGTGTGTGAATATATTTTTCATCTTAACCCTGGTTCTACCCAATTCTCACATAGGTATGATGGTTGACTTAGGCACGTGTCATGGCAGTCCGTCCTAGAACATCCTAGACTTAATTATCCTAGTAAGGATATCCTAGGCTCTGATACCACAAAACTATTATGCTCCGATGCGGAATATCGGAACGTGAGGTAGTTGCAAGTAAGTGAGTACAAAGCGTATAATAGACAACAAACCATTGGACAATTAAATAATACAAAATCAAATACATTTCATTGATAATTCTCTAATGTCTATTACATCCACTAATACTGAGCCATAACATAGGGCCCGAATGACTCTAATACATGTAATGAAAGTAAAAGACTAAAATAGGACATCTATCATAGCACTAATGTGCCAGGTACTCATGGTTCACTCTTGGTCCTCCCCATCCTAATGAGTGTACTCGGTTTCCTCGATCTCACCTTAGAACACACTGAACAAATAACTTAGGGTGAGCGACAACGCCCAGTAGGATTTATATCTCATGGTGCGGGCAAACTTTACATGATTAATGTATTTTAAGCAGAGCCACTAATGATAGAGAGAGAGTCGAGTAAAGTAAGAGATAGCACAAAAGCATGGATTGAAATAGCACAAGTTTCAAATATAGCACAGAGAGCAGGATAGACATAGCACAAATGACTTTTAATTAAGGAAACATGTGAAATATATCAAAAGCTCATTAGCATGTTTGTTTACTATTCGCTACACAATATTACAGAGTATAATCATGATTACAAAGTCCAAAATAATCAGATTAAATAGAACTTAAAAGCTGCGAAAAACAAATAGTAGAATCGCGACAGGTCTAATGGTCGCGTTTAACAAGATCGATTCTGGACAGAAACGCGACGACTTTGATTGACGCATTCAGGATATCTAGACAGGGGTGAATCGATTTGGTGACACAGAAACGTGACGTGCAGGTCCGACACGTTCATGGTAATCGATACACAATCGTGACGGCAAGGTCCAACGTGTAGGATCGAATAGGTGGATGGATCATATATAGAAGGGGGGGTTGAATAGATCTAACACCAATTAATACGGAAGCTTAAGCAATTCTAAATTACTTCGAATCAGAGATCAATTCAGACAAACAAATTACCGATCTGAAGTATGGGTGTGTGTGGATTATGTGTGATTAGTGTGTGTGAGCAATTCAATTAGAAGTGTGAACGAAATCCCTATACATGCATCTAGCGCAATACAAAGTCAAACCACAATTCAAACCACTGCACAGAGGATTTTTAGGTGGTTTAGAAATCACCTCCAGTGACTCCTACGTCCACCCCTCACACAGTGTGGCCACACTACTCAAAACCTTGAGTACAACACACACTGGAGCACAACGACTCCAAATAACCTTGAGCACGACGGCTCAACACACAACCTTGAGTTCAACAACTCACAAACTGAGCACAACGGCTCAAACAACAATCGGAGCACGACGACTCCAAATTGAGCACGTCGGCTCAAACCACACAGTGAGTGCGATGACTCACAAACCAGAGCTCGACGGCTCACAGTACAAAAGCTAGATCAAACACAAAAGAGATCAGATCCTCTAGCAATGATCTGATTCAAGACAGATTTGTACACGAAAATTTGTGCAGAACATCATGCACAAATCTCATAGACGAAATAAGGAAGAACAAACTCAGAAGTGAGAGAAATGAATGTAGAATGAGTGTTCTTCGATGTAGAGGCCTTGAAGACACTTTAATTGAGGAGCCTTGATGGAAATCTATGGAGATTCTCCTCAATTGGTGATGCTCTGCTTTGATGGCATCTGAAATGCCAGAAATCCTTCTTCTACTGCTCCTCTTCATTGGATCTGCTCCCTTTCCTAGCACAGCAAGCTTCTCTCCAGAGATTCCCCTTGATTCCCACGTCCTTCCTCTTGAAAGGATGGCCTACAACTTCTGGAGATGGAGCAAGATCTAGAAAGCCCCTTTTTGCCGCCAAAAAGCTTCTTCTGGAAGTGTATGGGCTCTCTTCTTTTTGGGGTACAAGGAACATGGGTATTTATAGCCCCATATGTCCATAAGGTGCCTTGGGGTGCATGGGCATGGAAATCTAGGTCAAATCCCTTGATTCCCAAGCAGCCACGTGTCCAGATGAATCATAAGTTGAAATTTCAGCCGGAGTGTGTCGACACTACCGCTTAGTGTGTCGACACACTGTCCCATTTGCGCAAAAAGGGTCTTCTGGATGCTGGGTCTAGTGTCGACACGACCACTGAGTGTGTCGACGCACTGTCCCAGTCAGACAAACAGATCTCCTGGAAACTAGGTCTAGTGTCGACACTACCATTGACTGTGTCGACATACTTAACCCTATCTTCATAAAAAGGCTTCAGGGATAATGACCCAGTGTCGACAACATCAATGGATGTGTCGACACTACCATTATAAAAGCTGTATATCCCTGAGAATTTAACACATAGGACATTAGTACAAGGCATTATCATCAAAGTGTGAGATATTAAACATCAAAAACATGTTGTTTAAGCATTGTTGTGATATGTATAAAATGTATAACATGTTCAATATGTCATCATTTGAATATGTAGAAAATGTCATCATCAAAATCAAGTTATGAGTGATGTTCATTGGTCATCATTAAAATACAACTTTAGAAAATCCAAAACACACTCAACCCAACACAACACATTCATGCAAAACCCTAATTTTCAAAATAACACAATTCCCTAAAAGCGGGAAACAACTCAAAGACGTGACGACTGTGGTGGTCGCGGTTCAGACATCTTCTGACAGTGAGAGGGCACATAGTTTGAGGCAACATTATTTGTCAGAACCAAACTATGATGTGATGACATGGGTGGTCGCCTTTAAGGTAATCGCGATGGTCTCACCTGTCGCGATACTAGTCGAAGGAACGCGACGTTTGTGTCGGTCGCGATTCAACGTTCAAACTGAGAACAGTAAAACATGCAGCGATCTCACATGCATCGCTTATAACTCGAAATCTAGGGCTCTTGGGACAAAATTGTGAACATGAAACTTGTAGGGGACGATGAATAGAAGAGAACTATGCCTTTGGACCGAATCAATTTGGTCTCGGTAGGCGTGTAAAACAATATGAACATGAAAAGCCCTAGACTTGCATGATATTGGGAAAACGCTTATAACTCATAGCATGCTTGATGAAAACTAGGCAAATCTGTTGGGATCAGATAGGTGACTAAATTAAAGTTAATTACAAATGTGTGTGTATAGCAGCAGAATTAAAACAAGTGACACACACAATTCAATTAGATCAAGTTGTGGTGTGTGAGAATAGAGTGAAATGAGACAACAAACCACAAACAAGCCATAGTGCACATAGATTTTTAAGGTGGTTCGGAGAACAAAACTTGTGTCTCCAACGTCCACCTCCCCACAATGGAGGAAACACTAGCACTAGTTTGAACAACCTGGAGCACGACGACTCCAACACCTCTGAGTACGACGACTCAAAGAAACACCCAGGTGAAAGGCACGAGGACCTTCTCCACAGACCACTTGTGAGTTCAACAACTCACAAGCAATTGAGCACGACGGCTCAAACACCAGAGCACTATGGCTCCAAACCAGAGCACTACGGCTCCAAACATGAGTACACTGTACTCAAAACCTTTGGACCACGATGGATCCAAGTCCTGCTAGAACAAGCTTAATTAGAGAGTAGATCATCTAGCGCAATCTATCTCAGTACCATGGAAAACATAGAACAAACATAATTTAATGATCTGTGTAGAATGCATACACAGATCACCCAATTAAATGTAAACTAGATGAATTACAGACTCTGAGATGTTTCCAAGCTTTTCAGATCTGTCTTCATCATGAACTCCTCCTCTTCTTCTTCTTCATCTTCTCGTTCTTCTTCTTCCTAGCGGTGGTGCTCTGCTCCCTTTGTGTACCAGATCACCTTTTTCCCGCTCTCCTCCTTTTCTGGGAATTGTATGAGTTCGGTCACTTTGGAGTACGAGGATCATGGGTATTTATACTCCCATGTGTCCATGTGGAGCCTTGGGGTGTGTGGACAGAAAAATCTAGGTAAGAGCCCTTGATTCCTATAAGGCCTTGGGCCTTATTGGACCCTTAATGGGCCTACTTCTAGAACAGTGTCTATTGATGTCAAGGGTGTTGACGTCAATAGTGGGTTGACGTCAAGGTGGTTGAAGCCAACCATGGGGTTGACGGAAAGGGTGTCTCCGTCTATTGGGTCTTGACGTCAAGTGATGCAGACGTCTATCGATGTTTCCTGAGTCTTCCTGAACATGAACATGGCGGCAATTGATGTTGACGTCAAGTTCTGTCTGTGCAAGTTGACGAAAACAGATGTTGACGTCAACCTGCCCAGCCTATGTTTTTATAAGGGACCCGAGGCCCCTTCTCCCTCACTTCATTCCATCTCCTTCCCACCACCTTAACCCACTCCTTCTCCACTACATCTGGCGGTCGACGAGAGCTCGTGGGGAGGTCGTGGTGCGTGTGGCGGCGACGGATCGGGTGAGAAATCGGGGTTTGAAGGATCATCCTCGCCGAGAGTCTCGAGGAGAATGACCGGATTTGTGGTTCTTTTGGGAGTTTTTATTGCGTATTGAGGTAGGGACTCTACCCCTTAACTTCCCATTGTTGCAATGCCATGATGGTTGTGTGTGATTCGTGTAAAAATCGTAGTTTTGGGGGAGGGTTTCTCCATGCCGAGTTTTGGGGTGAAACCACCGATCTAAGCATTGGATCATTGTTTTTTGGCTTTACACTGGTGTATTATGATGAGGGAAAACATTTCCCATCATCCATCCATGGCTTCTTGGGCTAGATCGCCCGTGGGAATGGTCTGGGGCTGTTTCAGCTGCTGGAAGCTGAAGAACTTAACGTCAACATCGGTTGACGTGAAGTTCTTCAGGGAGGAACTTGGCGGCAAGATCCCTTGCCATCAAGTTGGGGTAAATGGCCAGCCTGTTGCCGTCTACTTTCTATAGACGCCAAGGGTGTTGCCGTCTACCCTAGGATTGGTGGAAATCGATGTTGATGTCAACCCCACATGTAGGTCCCAGCAGGCTGAGCCCTTTTCCGTGATGCTAGGTGTTGACACGGGGTGTTCGCCTCCAGGCGCGATGTGCCGGATGTTGAGAGCATCTCCATCTGTCCCTGTACTGAGTTTTACCAAGCTTGTGTTGTGTTGTGTTTCCTAGACGTTAAGGTGAAGGCTCCATTTGGATGACTGGCGTTGAGCTATTCCGCCGGTGAGCCTGGACGTCGAGTGCGACTCCGTCTTGTGCCTGCCCCTTGTGGTGGTTACAAGCCGGTTTCCCTGGGGCCCCTTCTCCACCGTTTGAGTCCGGCGTGGGGGAAAACTGGTCAAGGATCAGACGCGAGGGAGAGCGTCTAAGTGTGCACACATGGCTAGGGTTGGAGGACTCTGTGGTGTCGAGGCGCCAAGCCATAGGCCCTAGCTGGTCCTACCTTGTGTGTGTGTGTGTGCGCTTGTGTATGTGTACTTGTTGTACAATTGAGCCTGCGAGGTTCAAGTTTCTTGGCACACTCCTGTGAGGAGTTCCGTGCCACGCCACTGGTTTCTGTGTGTTGCGCAGTATGTTTACTTACTGTTGCTTTACTTCCGCACTACTTGTTAGTACTGCTACCGGTGGGGGTTAGTGTTTCTACTGGGTCTCTTCTTGAGACTCACTCCCTTCATTTTGAGGTGTTCGTCGTTGGCTCTAGGTGCTGAGGAGCCTGGTTACTCCTGTGTTGGTCATGCTTAGCTTCTGTGAGTAGTACTTACTTGTGTACTCATTGTACTATTTACTTTTGATGGATCTGCTATGAGTTGTACTATTTGATATATATATATTATATAATGGAATGTTCAAAAAAAAATTTTGTGGTGTCTACATTTTATTATATGTTCTCCTTAGACGTACTCTTTTTACCCTTCCGAGCTTCGGCTCGTGGGTGGCGGGTCAGGGTTCGAGTTACTGGTTGATAACTGGTAATTCGGATCCTGGGTCGTTACAGTTGGTATCAGAGCTTGGTCTTTCGAGACATATAAGGAAATGTTCGTCAAGGTAACTGAGAGCATGAAGAGTACAGTAGCAGCAAGCAAAATCGGACTTATTTTGTATATTAATTTGTGTGCATGTGCTGTGTAGATCCATTATGGCACCCAGGTGATGTCGTGTTGAGGAGGTGGCTGAGTAGGCACCTCAGCAGGAGGCTCGAGATGCCACGCCACCACCACAGGCGCAGCCAGGATTGCAGGACGCAGACAGTGGTGTTGTACCACCACCTCCGCCCCCTCCTCAGGCAGCTTAGGGGTTTGAGTTGACCCATTTTCTCGAGGGGATGGCATAGATTGGTTCTCAGCACCGTGACGTTCCGGCACCTCAGGGAGGTTCTGGGAGGGTGCTGAGAGAGTTCTTGCAGTTCCAGCCTCCTCAGTTTTAGGGACAGCCAGATCCAGATACAGCCCGGTCTTGGTTGGATGCGATGGAGCGGACTTTCTGTTCCATGGAGTGCGCAGCAGAGGAGAGGGTTTTGTTGGCTTGCTATCAGTTGCAGGGTCAGGCGCTGGCCTGGTGGACCTCAGAGTGGGAAATAACTTTCCAGTCTCGCCCGCTTACGTAGATCACATGGCAAGTGTTTTTTGTGGCCTTTGAGAGAGCTTTTTGCCCCACATATGTCAGGACTGAGAGGCTATATCAGTTCCTGGATCTGACTCAGGGCGAGATGACAGTGGTCCAGTACAGAGCCAGATTTGTAGAGTTGGGGCATTATGCGTCGTAGATTATAGCAGATGAGAACCTGAGGACCCAGCAGTTTGAGAGAGGACTGAGGCCAGAGCTCAGGCAGGCACTAATAGTTGCTCGCGTCACCGACCTCTATGTAGCCTATCAGATTGCGGCAGCACTGAAGGCTGACACCTTGTGGACCCGTTGTAGACACACGAATTCAACTCCACCACGGGCAAATTTCATATTGCGCCATAATGCCACAAATGGCCCTCCTTTTGCCTTGCAATAGTGTTTTCCCGACATTTCAGGATATCACCCATCCTTCCCCGGTGCTTCCCCTTCATTTCCAAGGCTGGTCGGAGGTCGTGGGCAGAAATCCTTGTCACGACGTGTATGGCGGTCACAACCTAAACGCGTCCGGCATGGTCGATGCGACTCCATCAAGTCGCGCCGGGCATGTTGGGCACGACCATGCCGACCAGCCCTTGTCGCGACGGGTCTAGGGGACGAATTCTGAAACGCGTCCGGCAAGGCAGACGTTATTCCATTATCGCGCCAGGCATGCGGGACGCGACAAGGCCAAGGGATGCTTATCGCGGCGGCCCTCCGTGACGCGACAAGGAATTTATCTATTTCATTTATGAAAATGCCCAATGCCATTTCATGAACGCGTCCGTTGTGAGCGCTGCGATTCCAATGTCGGTTTTGGAAGATTTTTATAAATAAAATTTATAAATACCTTATCGCGTCCTGCCATCCTGACGCATTTCAAATCAGAGATGCGTCGGTCCGTGACGACGCGATTAGGCCCGAGGCCCCAAAGTCATCGCACTCGAGCGCCCGTATCTTGGAGTCACACGAAATCTCTGAATTGCGTCCGCCTAAGCCGCCGCGATTAGCCTCTAGGCCTGACACGCAATTATGGCCCACGTGCCGAAAATGAAGTCGCAGAAGGGTTGGCCGACACGTTTCCATAACGCAGCGGTCATTCCCAACACGATTCTGAAGGCGAGTGCAAGCCTTAATCATCGCGCCTTTTAGTCAAATCAAATGCTTGCAAATCACGACGTGCCGCCTGGATGCGATCCAGTCATATTGTCACGGGGGCTGTAGCCGACGCATTTCAAAGATCTCACCCCTATAAATAGACCCCCGAGGGTCATTTGTAGGAGGGGGGCCTTCAAACACGGCAAAGCCCTGCCGAACTCCCGCCTCGGCTCTGGACCAAGGAGCGCCTACTGTAACGTCGCATGTTTTTCGGATCCTTATGGATCATGTGTGTAATGGTTGTGAAGGCCATTGTGAGGCCAGTGTGGTTTGGACGCGTGGTGTGTGCAGGTGTGGTGCAGGTTGGGTCCTAAAATAAAATAGGACCTGCTGCAGTTGAGTAGGAGTTGGCGGCCAGGTGTGGTCATTGACTTGTAGGCGTCCATATGTGTTGACGTTTACTGTATGAACTTGGCGACAAGGGATATGGACGTCTAGCCTAGGCGGTCTGATTGGCGACATTCATGTTGACGCCAACCTGTGTGACCTGCAGAATATAGTCTACCCGAGAGCAGTTTCCTCAGCCCAATTCCCCTCTCCCTTGCACTGTCTTCATGCCTCTTGCATCCCCACTACTTCCAACGGTTGTAAAAGGATAATTGGGGGAACGTGGAACGTGAGGCGCTGACGAATTGGCCACGGAAATACCGAGACGTGGTGTAATTGCCGTAGGAGCTCACGGAGGATTCGGTGTGGATCAGGAGAATTTAAGAGGTTTAAGCGTGTTCTGAGGTAGGGAATGATCCCTTTAGTCCCTATAGGTTATGATAAAACAATTGGAAAGCATGAATCTGCATGATAATAGTGTTTTTGGGTAATGGTATCCACGCGGGGTACATGGGTGGTTTGAGCAATTTAATGATGGAAACATGTTGTTTTGAGTTGATTAGGATTCATGCATGTTAGAGGAAGTATTTCCTCATGTTTTCTAGATAGTTTTGGGACTAAGAATGCCTGTAGAATCGATTTAGGGTTTCTGCAGGAACTGGAGTTGAGGATCATGGCGTCAATAACGTTTGACGCCAGGTTCTTCAGCTGGGAGATTAACGGCCAGATACCTTGTCGTTTATATCCCATCGACGGCAGTCGATGTTTCCGTCAGCATGCTTTTTGTTTAAATATTGATATGTTGAGTATTTGTTGGTATCGAGCGGTGCAACGATAATTGTGGTGCACCTAGCGCTCGTGGTTTCTGAGACTAGCGTACTACATACGCAGTTGTTTGGTTCGTTACGTGTTTTTGTGGTGTTCACGTGTAGTGGACTGCTAGTGCAAGTGGTTTACGTGAGTCTTCACATGGTTTGTGTGACGTGCACGTGGTTTTGTGTACGTGGCGAGTAGTACAACGCCTACCGTGGTTACCTCTCTAGTTGGGTGCCCCAAGTTCTTTGTGAGCCAGGCTGTTAGCTCGGGGCTTTGTCCCGGTACTTGTGTTGTACCGTCGAGGTCTGTGTCGTCTGACCTGGACACCTTCACTCTTGTGTTTGAGTTGTACGTCCGGCTGAGGGAAAGACGACAGTGGGACAGTGACACTTGTGTTTGTCTTTAGTCACTTGTAGTGCGCTCGTAGTTGGGGGTACAGACACCAGTAGTCGACAGTGGTCCCCAGCTAGTCCTTTTCCAGTGCCTCACTCTAGCGAGCCCAGGCCAGGGTCTGTGGAGGTGCCAGGCATGGGCCTGCCACCGTGTGGTCCGCAGGTGGTGGTGTTTAGTTGGTCTCCACAGTTGCTTGACCTTTTCTTGTGGAGCGACAGCTGGACCTTTCATCCGTGGCTGCGAGACTGAGAGGTAGACCTGTGTTAGCTTGTCCGAGTCAGTTTCTGGTGTCGCGAACCAATTCACGTGGCTCGTGTTTGGCTGTCTCTACTTTAGCTCGTACACCTGTACTGATTTGCCGTTTTATTATTACAGTTGTTTTTCATAGTAGGCAGACGGTGAGTACTTTTACAGCTTTCATATCCTGCTTAGCTGTTCTATATATTGTTGGTACTGTTTACTGCTTTTGTACCTGTGGTTTTGGTTTGCTTGGTTTTGGGGGAGTTCCCTACTGAGCCAGTGACTAGCGAGGTTCACACCTACCCCCACAGGTGAGAGCGAGGAGGACGTTTCTCGACCGTCGTCCCGTTCAGAGCCGCGTCGTAGCGGTGCATGGTCAGTACCTCCAGCTGTGTAGTAGTAGCTCCAGTAGTGTAGTCTCGGTTGTGCAGTGTTGTAGCAGCAGTGTAGTTAGTTGTTTACTTTCTTCAGTTGTACCTCGTGGTATGCCCTAGGCGCTTGTACTTTTTTCAGTTCTGGGGAAATATGACTATGTACACTTGTGGAATATATATATGAAATGGTGTGTTCCTTTGTGTTTACACGGACTGTGGTTTGGTATCCCTTGTGAGGCTTCGGCCCGTTCACGGGAGGCGGACTCGGATCAAGTACGCTATCGGTTTAACGGGCTTGAACGAGGTGTTCCGCCACTGTTGGTATCAGAGCAAGGTCCGTGTTAATATAAGGGAACTAGAAAGATACATAGCCTTATTTCGGTCTTTGTACACTGCTGGTAGGGGCCCTGGTTTCTGATAATTTGTTGTTTTGATTTTTGTTTGATGATTTGTTTATGTAGAAATTTGAAATGGCTAATAGAAGAGATTGGGGTGGTGGAGGAGATGATCGAGAAGAGAGTACTCAACGTATGATAGAGAGGATCTGGGAGAGCCTCACTGATATCCAAAGGAGGATGGATCAGCAGGCGCCGGTACCACCGGTTGCAGTGCCACCTGGGGATGGAGAGGTTGTACCTATTACTCTAGTCCCGCCAGGAGTAGAGGTGCCTTTTGCAGCACCTGTGCCACCGCCACCACCAGTGCTAATAGCAGAGGAACTAGTGATGCAGGTGGAGACATTTCTGAGATTGCAGCCACCTACTTACTCAGGAGGGCCGAATCCAGATACAGCGGAACACTGGGTCCATGAGATTGAAAGAGTCTTTGCGATCATGAGATGTCCGACAGCAGATAAAGTTGTGCTAGCTGCCTATCAGTTGAGAGGTTTTACATTAGAATGGTGGCGATTGAAAATGCAGACCACCTTTGCAGGAAGGACAGAAGAGGCTATCACTTGGTCGGAATTTCTTGATGTATTCAACGATATATTCTTTCCAATTCAAGTATAATAAGTAAAGAAAGAGCAATTTTGGATACTCTAGCAAGGTAACTCTTCAGTTTTGGAGTACCAAATGAGGTTTATGGCGCTTAGCCGATATGCACCTTATGTAGTATCAGATAATAATATGATGGTTAAGTATTTCATTAGAGGTTTGAGGGTGGAGTTGCAGGATGCAATAGTACCTCTCATGTGTAAGACAGTGGAAGAAGCAGCTCAGAGGGAAGCTACGTTAGAGAGGTCTATTCGGACTCGTCAGGTGGGCGAGTCAGGCTCAGGTAGTTTTCGGCTACCGCAGCAGTCAGTGGGTGCGAGTAAGGGTAAAGCACCGGTAGGACCTTCTTCATCAGGCTTTGGTAAATGGGGCCAGAAATTGAAGCAAGCATTTAAAGGTAAAGGAAGAGGATGGGGAGGTCGACAACAATTTCAGCAAGGTCGTGGTAAGCTAGAGGTGGAAAAGTCGCAGCAGAGTACTGTCAGGCAGCCCATTATTCCACTAGGGTATAGATGTTATAATTGTAATCAGTCGGGGCATTTGATTCGTAATTGCCCCTATCCAAGAGAGTATGGATATGGAAGAGGTGTGCAGCAGCAGCAGCAGCCTCAGCAGTTCCAGCAGCCACAGGCAGGTCGTGGCAGAGGAGCACCGCAGCAGCGAGGAAGAGGCCGGGTTATGGCTATCACCCGAGCCCAGGCGGAGGCATCGAATATGATAGAAGGTACTTTACCTCTTTATGACTATTCAACAAGAGTTTTATTTGATTCGGGTGCCTCTCATTCTTTCATTTCCAAAGAATTTCTGGATTGCATGACTCATCCTTTAGAGGAAAAGCCTTGTGAGTTAGTAGTGGAGGTTCCCTCGGGTGAGTTCCTGCTCACTTCGAGCTATGTAGATGAAGCTCCTGTTATGATTGAAGGGAACCAGATGCCGGGTCGGTTGTATGCCCTACAGTTGACAGATTATGATATTATTCTGGGTATGGATTGGCTTGAGGCTTATGGAGCAATGCTAGATTGCAGAAAGAAAAAGATCAGATTTTGTTATCCTAATGGTGCAATATTTGAATATCAAGGTATGCCTTTTTATACCTCTAAGTTTCTAATTTCTGCAATTAGAACTAGAAAATTGATAAATACTAGATGTGTGGCTTATTTAGCCTCGATAAGTCTGGTAGAAGCTAGTCAGTCAGTGGAAGCAGTTCCTGTGGTTAGGGAATTTGCTGATGTTTTTCTTGAAGATTTGCCTGGTTTAGCTCCACATAGAGAGGTGGACTTTACCATTGAGTTGCTGCCAGGTACCATGCCGATTTCTAAAGCTCCATATCGGATGGCACCAGCAGAACTTAAAAAATTGAAAAAGCAATTAGAAGAGCTGTTGCAGAAAGGGTTTATTAGACCATGTCATTCCCCGTGGGGAGCACCGGTGTTGTTTGTGAAAAAAAAAGATGGAAGTTTTTGTATGTGTATTGATTATAGAAAGTTGAATGATGTGACCATTAAGAATAAGTACCCGTTACCGAGGATAGATGATCTGTTTGATCAGTTGCAATCAGCAAATGTATTTTCTAAAATTGATTTGAGGTCTGGGTACCATCAATTGAGAATTAAAGAGGAGGATATAGATAAAACAACTTTCAGAACTAGATATGGTCACTATGAATTTGTGGTTATGCCATTTGGGTTGACTAATGCTCCTGCAGGTTTTATGGATCTGATGAATAGAATTTTTCATCCATATTTAAACCAAGTCATTGTGATCTTTATTGATGATATTCTGATTTATTCAGCATCTGAAGAAGAGCATGCAGCTCATTTGACGTTTACCCTGTAGTTGTTAAGAGATAACCAGTTGTTTGCCAAATTTAGTAAGTGTGAATTTTGGTTAAAAGAAATTCAATTTATGGGTCATGTTATCTCAGCTAAAGGAGTAGCAGTGGACCCGAGTAAAGTGGAAGCGCTTCATATGGAAGTTAATTCACCGTGCAGTGCCTGTCGATAGCAGAATTGTGGATCGTGGTATACCTCTGGTATCAAAATGTGTTTGTTGTTTTATTGTAAGTGATCTTGCGCTGGATCTCTGGAGATGGCTTATTCCTCTAATTTCCAATAAGTTTAACTTAAGCAATCAGATCACTATTAGATGCTGGAGCGCTCTTTCTGTTCACTCAACCACGTCTGCTATTCAGTTTGTTGGTCTTCACACCTTCACCTTGCTGTTGTTTGTGGGAGATTTGGAAGGCCAGATGCAACAAATATTACGAAGGCATTTGTATTAACAAGCATCGGATCATTAGCAGTGTTACTTCCTCTCTTAATCACGTTCTCAGTAATGTGGTGTTCAAGAAAAGAATCTCTCAATCTCATCTTCAGATCTTACTCTCTTACAATTTTAAGCCCACAGTTAAACTAAAGAGGCCTATCTTGGTGCGTTGGAGGCCGCCTCTTACTCATTATAGTCTTAGTGTTGATGGGGCTTCCAAGGGCAGTCCTGGCCCATGTGGGGGTGGTGGCATCATTAGAGGTGTAAGGGGTAATCTTAAGATGGCTTTCTCGGTGTTTTATGGTGAAGGGAACAACATCATTGCAGAAACCAGGGCGCTCCATGATGGGTTGGTTTTGGCAAAGGAGAACAATCTCAGCTTATCTAACCTTTTCACTGACTCTTTGGTGTTGGCTGCTTCCATTCAACGCAAGACTCCTCCTTCTTGGGCGGTTCTTCATTGGTGGCAAAATATCCTACTTTTACTTGAAGTTCTTAATTGTCAAGTGTTTCATATCTTCAGAGAAGGGAACCAGGTGGCCGACTCCCTTGCTTCTCATGCTTGCCTTTCTCGGCTTAACCAAGTTTTTTGTGTGCTGCCGGACTTCCTCCTACCTCCAAAGGTGCTTTACTCTTGGACAAGGCAGGTTTGCCCAATTTCAGGAGTGCTTCTTAGCGTTTTTTGTATGGGGTGTGGTTTTTTTTGGCCTTTCATCTTGTAAGGGTTTCTGGTAGGGGTATGCCCCGGTGCTTATTGTACCTATCTTGATTTTATATATATTAGGCATACGTGTTTTGCACCAGGGGAGTGATAACATTACTCCCTGCTGGGGAGTAGTGCACTTAGCTGGTCGCTGACACTATGCCCTCCTTTGCTCAAAAAAAAAAAAAAGTAAAGTGGAAGCAGTGATGAGATGGGAAGTGCCTAAGACAATTACTGAGATTAGAAGTTTTCTGGGACTAGCAGGTTATTATAGGCGCTTTATACAAGATTTTTCGAAGATTGCGGCACCTATGACTAAGTTGACCAGAAAAGGTGTGCCATTTGTGTGGTCCGGTGAATGTCAGAAAAGTTTTATGGAATTGAAGAAAAGACTTACAACAGCACCCATATTGACATTACCGGCAGGAAGTGGTGGTTTTGTGGTATATACAGATGCTTCAAGAAGAGGACTTGGCACAGTGCTTATAGAGCATGGTAAAGTGATAGCTTATGCATCCAGGCAATTGAAGCCGACAGAAGAGAATTACCCCACTCATGATTTAGAAGTGGCAGCAATTGTATTTGCCTTGAAAATGTGGAGGCATTATCTGTATGGCGAGAGATTTGAGATCTTTACAGATCATAAAAGCTTGAAGTATATCTTCTCGTAGAAAGACTTAAATCTTCGTCAGCGCAGATAGATCGAATATTTGAAAGATTATGACTTTAGTTTGGCTTACCATCCGGGTAAGGCCAATGTTGTAGCAGATGCCTTGAGTACAAAGGCATATATAAATCTGATGATGATCAAAGAATGGAAGCTGTATGAAGAGATGGTGGAGAACTCTTTGTATGTGCCCAGTAGTCAGCGACGGGCAGTACTAGCTGCTAGTGCTGTAGAACCGTCCCTGTATTGGCAGATTGTTGAAGCTCAGATAGCAGATGTAAGTTTAGCTGAAATTGTAAAAATGGAAGGAGTTACCATTGATGATAATTGTGTGGTTAAGCTCAGAGGCAGGTTGTTTGTTCCAGCTAAAAGAGAGGTGAAGCAGCGAGTGTTGGAAGAGGCTCATAAATCCAGGTACACTATCCATCCGGGTAGTACTAAAATGTACCACGATTTAAAGAAGTATTTCTGGTGGCCTCATATGAAAAAGGAAATAGCAGAGTTTGTTGCAAGGTGTGCTATCTGTCAACATATTAAAGCAGAACATCAGAAGCCTGGAGGTCTATTGCAACCGTTGCCCATCCCACAGTTGAAATGGGATGATATTGCTATGGACTTTGTGGCAGGTTTACCAAGATCGAGTTCCGGGCATAATGGAATATGGGTATTTGTTGACAGATTAACTAAGGTGTGCAGATTAGTAGTAGTAAGTATGTCTTGGATAGTGGATAGATTAGCAAAGGTTTATGTTGAAAGAATTATTCCATTGCATGGTAATTTGAAGACTATTATGTCTGATAGAGATCCAAGATTTACTTCTGGTTTTTGGAGAAGTCTGCAGAAAGTAATTGGTACTGAGCTGAGATATAGCTCCGCTTATCATCCCCAGACAGATGGTCAGACAGAGAGGACTATTCAGACGATTGAAGACATGTTGCGAGCTTGTTGTTTAGTTTGGGGAGGTAGCTGGGAGCATCATTTGGGAATGGTTGACTTTGCCTATAATAATTGTTATCATACCAGTCTTCGGATGGCACCGTATGAAGCTTTATATGGAAGGCCATGTAGAACCCCATTAAACTGGCATTAGGTGGGAGAAAGGCAATTAGTGGGTCCTGAATTGATTCAGCAAACCACAGAAGTGGTGAAGCTTATTAAAGAAAAATTACAGGCAGCCCAAAGCAGGCAAAAGAGTTATGCAGATCACCGGAGGAGACCACTTCAGTTTGAAGTGGGAGATTTTGTTTTCTTGAGAGTTTCCCCGAGTAAATGTATTACGAGATTTGGTAAGACTGGAAAGTTAAGCCCAAGGTATGTGGGACCTTTTCAGGTGATTGAAAGAATTGGGGAAACAGCTTATAGGCTAGATTTGCCATCAGATTTTGCGAATGTTCATGATATATTTCATGTTTCTATGTTAAGAAAGTGTATTGAAGATCCAGCTCAAATAATCAGTTATCAAGGTGGTGACCTGAGGTCGGATATGACCATGCTAGAGTATCCGGTGCAGATCACGGATCGAAAAATAAAGAAATTGAATTAGTTAAAGTGCGATGGGAAAATAGGTTGGGTGGTGAGGATACCTGGGAGTTAGCCGAGGAGATGGCTAAAGGGTATCCCTATCTGTTTGAATAAGCTTTTGTATTTCTTTTCAGATGATAGTACATATAAAGGTGTGTATGTTTAAGTTGTTTAACTTTGAGTTGTGTTATGAATTTCGAGGTCAAAATTTTCTTTTTAGATGATAGTAATGTAACGTCGCGTGTTTTTCGAATCCTTATGGATCATGTGTGTAATGGTTGTGAAGGCCATTGTGAGGCCAGTGTGGTTTGGGCGCGTGGTGTGTGCAGGTGTGGTGCAGGTTGGGTTCTGAAATAAAATAGGATCTGTTGTAGTTGAGTAGGAGTTGGCGGCCAGGTGTGGTCGTTGACTTGTAGGCGTCCATATGTGTTGACGTTTACTGTATGTACTTGGTGACAAGGGATATGGACGTCCAGCCTTGGCGGTCTGATTGGTGACATTCATGTTGACGCCAACCTGTGCAACTTGCTGAATATAGTCTACCCGAGAGCAGTTTCCTCAGCCCAATTCCCCTCTCCCTTGCACTATCTTAATGCCTCTTGCTTCCCCACTAGTTCCAACAGTTGTAAAAGGATAATTGGAGGAACGTGGAACGTGAGGCGGTGACGAATTGGCCAAGGAAACGCCGGGACGTGGTGTAATTGCCGTAGGAGCTCGCGGAGGATTCGGTGTGGATCGGGAGAATTTAGGAGGTTTAAGCGTGTTCTGAGGTAGGGAATGATCCCTTTAGTCCCTATAGGTTATGATAAAACAATTGGAAAGCATGAATCTGCATGATAATAGTGTTTTCGGGTAATGGTATCCATGCGGGGTACATGGGTGGTTTGAGCAATTTAATGATGGAAACATGTTGTTTTGAGTTGATTAGGATTCATGCATGTTAGAGGAAGTATTTCCTCATGTTTTCTAGATAGTTTTGGGACTAAGAATGCCTGTAGAATCGATTTAGGGTTTCTGCAGGAACTGGAGTTGAGGATCATGGCGTCAATAACGTTTGACGCCATGTTCTTCAGCTGGGAGATTAACGGCCAGATACCTTGCTGTTTATATCCCATCGATGGCAGTCGATGTTGCCGTCAGCATGCTTTTGGTTTAAATATTGATATGTTGAGTATTTGTTCGTATGGAGCGGTGCAACGATAATTGTGGTGCACCTAGCGCTCGTGGTTTTTGAGACTAGTGTACTGGGTACGCAGTTGTTTGGTTCGTTACGTGTTTGTGTGGTGTTCACGTGTAGTGGACTGCTAGTGCACGAGGTTTACGTGAGTCTTCACATGGTTTGTGTGACGTGCACGTGGTTTTGTGTACGTGGCGAGTAGTAAGACGCCTACCGTGGTTACCTCTCTAGTTGGGTTCCCCAGGTTCTTTGTGAGCCAGGCTGTTAGCTCGGGGCTTTGTCCCGGAACTTGTGTTGACCTGGACACCCTCACTCTTGTGTTTGAGTTGTACGTCCGGCTGAGGGAAAGACGACAGTGGGACAGTGACACTTGTGTTTGTCTTTAGTCACTTGTAGTGCGCTCGTAGTTGGGGGTACGGACACCAGTAGTCGACAGTGGTCCCCAGCTAGTCCTTTTCTAGTGCCTCACTCTAGCGAGCCCAGGCCAGGGTCTCTGGAGGTGCCAGGCATGGGCCTGCGACCGTGTGGTCCGCAGGTGGTGGTGTTTAGTTGGTCTCCACAGTTGCTTGACCTTTTCTTGTGGAGCGGCAGCTGGACCTTTCATCCGTGGCTGCGAGACTGAGAGGTAGACCTGTGTTAGCTTGTCCGAGTCAGTTTCTGGTGTCGAGAACCAGTTCACGTGGCTCGTGTTTGGCTGTCTCTACTTTAGCTTATACACCTATACTGATTTGCCGTTTTATTATTACAGTTGTTTTTCGTAGTCGGAAGACGGTGAGTACTTTCACTGTAGCACCCCGAAAATTTTAATTACATAAAAATTCAAATAAATGGAAATAAATAATTTTCATAATATCGGAGTATTTAAAACATACGTACCATTATCGTATGTGCTAAAACACATCGGAAAATTTCATAAAAATTATAAATCAACCTTAAATATTATTACTAAATGTTTCACAAAGAAATTTGTGCCAAGAAAAATCAGATCATCCAAGTTTAAAGTGTTTCGCGACTTATTATCGTAATTCATGAATAAGTCGTAACATCATTATCACACGTACTGGAATGAGTTAGAAAATTAAATAAAAATCATAAATGGACTTCAAATAATATCCTATAATGACCCATCAAGAAATTTGGTTCAATAAAAATCATTTGGGCTAGGTTTAAGAGTTATTGCGACCGATTATCTAAATAAGGAAACAAGTCGGAAAACTATTAACACGGAAATACGACGCAATCAAAAATTAAATAAAAGTCTTGGGGAGACTTCCAACATTATATATTGATGATCCATTATCATAATCGGGCCAATGGACAACATTTGGCCCAAAAATCAAATGAAGCTAGAAAATATATAGAAATTCGTAACCATAAATAAGCTGAAATTCAAAAGAGGCAATTAGAGTTGAATTGGGATGCAATCATGCATTCATGGCAACCCAAATTCGTGCCTAACTATGAGGGGAGGTTTCCTAATGCCTCACACACTCAAAGGGAGGAGGAAATCATCAAAAATAGGAAACCAAACATGCCAATCCCGAAATCCTCTTTTCCTAGTTATAATAGGACTCCTAAACACCATGGTTACTTAAATACTCTTCACCCAAACCCTAGGAACGAATTTAGAACTTGCTAGGGTCGTGTGGAGGAGCTCTTGATGGCTGAGGAGCTGTGGAACGACCACAAGAAGCCGTTCTTCTTCCCCTTCTCATCTGCTGCGACCTGCACAAACCACTCTCTTGAAGTCGACCAAAGGTAGGTTTTCTCGGGCCAAATCTTAACATATCCTATACCAATGTGTAGAGCATCAAGTTAACTATCATTTCCCACTAGTTTCATCGAATTTCATTTAGTAGATTTTGAATTATAAGCGTTTTGCCAAAGTCGCGCACTGTTAGAGCTTTTCCCGTTCTTCTTATTATTCACACGATTTAACACCGAATTAGACTGAATCATCAACATCAAAGTTCTGCTACTTGTAGTCATGATCATCTTTTATGTTCAAAATTTTGTCTAAAACTCATTAGTTAGAGAGTTATGAACCCCGTAAGAGATTCATGCATAATCCTGTGTTTTCGGGTTTGCAGTTAGCCTTAGGCTCTTCCTGTTTTGCTCGAGATTTAAGACAGAAGTAGGTCAAGCCTCCAACATGAAAGTTCTTGTATTAATCCATATGGTCATCTTTCATGTTAAATGTTTTGCTTAAATATCAATATTTAGAGAGTTATAAACTTTGTAATAGATCCATGCATGATACTGCGTTTTCTGGTTGCATTTAACTTTCTCCTCTTCATGTTTTTCACAAGGTTCAAGACCAAATTAGGTTAAAACCCCAACAACAAAGTTCTTATATTAGTTGTTCTTGTCATCTTTTATGTTAGACGTTTTGTCCAAATGTCAGTAGATCTCATGTTACAAGTCTAACATGTAAGTCGCCATGAAGTCATGCATGTTTAGGGCTTTACCATGTTCTTCCTATATTTCATGCAATTAGAGACCGATTCAGACCCAGCCCACAACACAAAAGTTCTTCCAATAGATGTCCTCGACATTTTCTATGTTGTTAGTTTTGTCTAAAGGTCAGCATATAGAGAGATATAGGCGTTTCATGAATATCACCATGTGTCAAATCATGGTAGTCTAAACCAAGAGCATGTCAGATCCCTGTCGGACTCAGGCGCAGACCCTGTGAACGCGACGGCCCGATATGTCGCATTCTGAGGTCGGGTCGCGACAGTACCTCTGTCGCGTTCTGGTTGCGACAGTACCCATGTCGCCTTCTGCCTGCCTGATCTGACGACCCCGTCGCCTTCCTCATAGGGATATGTCGCGATCTCAGAACATTACCTGAAACCATGTGTTTTCATGCATATTTTTCCGCATATACCCAAGAACTGTTTAAATATGATATTTACTGTGTAAGTTGCCTGTCTTGGGTCTGATCATTACATGATTGTTATTTAATGGCTTAAAATTTATTAACCCATTTAAAAGCTTTAATTACATGAATGCTATTCTAAGTGCTCCTTAAATGTTATGATCCTTTCGTGCTACTTGTGATTAAATCTTCCTACTGTTCTTCCACGTTTAAATGATAATGGTTATCATAAAATCTTGCAAACCATGATGAGTTAAAGAGCATAGTTTTATTCCATATTTTATTGTCTAGTGCTTCCTGCGAGTTTGAAACCGATGGTTTGTGAATTGTGACACGCGTACCGCACTACACACTAGCACTATTAGGTAGCCCCTTCTTGGGAAATTAGAAACTCTCTACCGGTCATTCCGAATCGGTAGACTAGCGACCTTTTCACCAAGGCCTCCGTAAATCTCCTCTGACCATGGATTCCCACATGGCCGACGAGTTGGTTGTACCATTGAAGTTCCCTGGAGATAGCGTGCACTTCCTTTCTCTTCTTGATCTCGTGAGTGTGACTTACAAACTAGACTAAAGCCATTAATGTAAAGATTGAACAAAAGTATAAATTGTACCGTTATGCTGCCAAATTTATCTCTTGACCATTGTTCTCATGAAATCATGTTCAATTTAATTATTACTTCTTCCCATCATCATCATGAACATGACATTACACCTGCTTACGTTTTAAAACACTCATTGGCCATTATTAATGACTGTGGGTATCTACATTTAAAAATTTACATGAGATGCTGACAGGGCACGGCGTGTGTCCAAGGGCTCCAATCTAGCCCCAATGACGGCGAGTCATAGATATACTATTAACCATGGGGTATAATGATTACTGGCGTTGCATCTGCGCTGGGAGTACTTTCTTGCTTGTTGAATGATAGATACATAACCACATACACGTGTCCTGGTGTACATTCTTGATGGATCTTTTCTTGGTGTACATTGGTGTCTACATGCCTGATTAGTGTTACTTGATCGTGCTTGTGAAATCTTGCTTGCTTGCTTGCTTGATATGGCCATTCTGCATTTAATGCAATTAGTGATATCTTACGTTCTTGACATCAAGTGAATTCTTGCGTGCTTGTACAAAGTGATCTATTGCTAGTTCGATCTTGTCATCTTGTTCACAAATCTCGTTCTATCATAATCACTCTCTTTAGCTTGTTTTATATATCATGTTTTAACGAGTTTTATTCGTACTTGCATATCATTCATCGTACTTGCCTAGTTCTAAAATGTTAATCACTTATATCATTGCCTGCACATTGAGATATAAATCCTACTGGGCTAGTTTGCTCATTCCCTACTTTTACCCAATCTAGGTGACTATGAAGTTCAAGAGGAAGAGCAAGTCGAGGATGGGAATGCGTCCGAGTGATGAGCGTTCCAACTATGAGTCTAGTTATAGTAATTTGCTTTGAGAGTTAGAACATGTAGTAGGAAGTGAGAAGTATTATGTACTTTCCTTTCATTGAGTCTTAGTCCTGTAATAGTTTCTATTTGAAATACAATGAGCTGAGATTTGATTACAATTTATATTGCGTTCAACATATGGGCCCTATTGTGATGTTGTGTTGATATACATTTAGTGCGTGCTAGCTAGAGGCTTATTTGCCGACTGTCCACGTCTCGGAATATCGACTCGAATTAATAATATCCGCTGCGTAATTCTCGGGACGTGACATTTACAGCATTCATATCCTGCTTAGCTGTTCTATATATTGTTGGTACTGTTTACTACTTTTGTACCTGTGGTTTTGGTTTGCTCAGTTTTGGGGGAGTTCCCTACTGAGCCAGTGACTAGCGAGGCTCACCCCTACCCCCACATGTGAGAGCGAGGAGGACGTTTCTCGACCGTCGTCCAGTTCAGAGCCGTGTCGTAGCGGTGCAGGGTCAGTACCTCTAGCTGTGTAGTAGCAGCACCAGCAGTGTAGTCTCGGTTGTGCAGTGTTGTAGCAGTAGTGTAGTTAGTTGTTTACTTTCTTCAGTTGTACCTCGCGGTATGCCCCAGGCTCTTGTACTTTTTTCAGTTCTGTGGAAATATGGCTATGTAAACTTGTGGAATATATATATGAAATGGTGTGTTCCATTGTGTTTACACGGACTGTGGTTTGGTATCCCTTGCGAGGCTTCGGCCCGTTCGCGGTAGGCGGACTCGGATCAAGTACGTTATCAGTTTAACGGGCTTGAACGAGGTGTTCCTCCACACCTACCATTCCATGCCAAGCTACATCCCTATTCCTCGGAGCTCGGAGCTGGCGTACCCGTCGTCTTCCCCACGCGGACCGGAGCGAAGTGGGAGCGTCTTCCTCCCCTTCTTCCTCCATCTAACCGGCAGCGCCACTGCGCCATCTACAATTTGGGGTAGCACCCCCCCTCTTTCCTCCCTTTTTATTTACACTTCATCTCCCCCGAGCCCCACGTGGCCCTTTTCATATGCCTCTTCTGGGACCCACGCGGCCCCATTGTACTCCCTTTTTTTATATACACACCCATGCATGCATACACACACACACCTACATTTTTTGGGGTATAAAAGCCACCACACGGTAAGTCGTTCCCCATGCCCTTCATTTCATTTATTCTTTAGTTTTAGAACTATATACTACACACATGGCTAATCCCCTTCGTTTCTTCTTGTTTGTCTTTTCTTCGTCAGGGTAATCAACACGGGAAACGCCCTCTACCACGGTCGTCCGTGCTCGTAGAGGAAGAAATGACCCACATCCCCTGCGCAATCTCCCCACGCTCCAACAGGTATTCTCCGCGATCACTTCTTCCATCCACACCCCTCGTCGTGCACCTCCATTCGGTACCCTCGCGTACCTGGCGATCACGATCTTTTCTTTTCCCCCGTTTTTATCATACCCCCCCCCTCTTTGTGGATGTCTGGGGTTCCCGACGACCTCGAGGCGGTATCTACAAATTGGCGATCACGGTGGGACCACTTTTTTGAATTTTCCTTTTGATTACCCCCTCCTTCGTGCCCCACGTGGCACTCTTCTTTTTATTCACTTTATACCCGCCAAGCATGCTGTGTGTTTGGTTTTATTTTCTATTTTTTGTCTTATTTTTTTTACATATCCTGATGTTTCTTGAATTTTTTCGTTTCTCGGTTGGCCTTATGGAATCGCGTCCAACACAAAGGACGAGATTCTGTTTGAGAATGTGGCTGGTTTATCGGACGCGTCTCTGCATCGTGTCGTAGCGGCTAAGGCTGACGCGTCAATGGTTTGTTATTGCAGCGGCTAAAGCCAACGCGTCTCTGTACATTTTACTTTTTAATTCATGTACATCTTCCCTGCTTCTTGCTTTCCGTTTTTGTTCTCGGGTGTCTGCTTACAATCGCGTCCCACACAGAGGATGTGATTTAGTTTTGAGATTGCGGCTGGTTAACCAGTTGCGTCTATATCTCGTGTCGCGACGGCTTGGACCGACGCGTCACTGTTTTCTTATCGCGGCGGCAAAGTTTGACACGTTCATGTCAGCAGTCCACCCACAGGGACCAGGCGTGGCCCAGACAGCCTTCTGGGGCTCTCAGTGTCACGTCCAGGTGACTGGACGCGATTTTGAAGTCGCGGCGTCTTTACCTGCCGCTATTCACCCTGCTTAAAGAACGTGCCCCTTTTGCCATTTTGTTATAAACTGTTGCATGCAGGCCATTTTGCATCGGTCGGGGGACCTCCTTCCCTCATATCCTAGGCTCCACACACCCTTCTGGTGAAGGCAAGTTGTCCATTGGGCATTCCGTCCCTTTGGACTAGCGAACCTTCTCACGGGATGCCATAAGTCTCAGTACCCCGTGGATTCCCTCACGGTGGACCAAGCCGATTGTACCCCTCCGTTGACCTGGGTTTAGATATCCATTGCGTGGTGAGAGGTGATTCTAGTTGCACCCCGAAGTACTCATACTCTACCCAACTAGGAGCTCACCTGGAGTGACACTGATTTTTCAATCCATTAATTAATTATGAAACTCCTAAAAAACAGCGTAAGCATTACAACTGGTTTGAACCATCTTTATTGCTTAATCTTTGTTCAACTTGTTTGTTTGCTTGCTTGTTAAAAATGAACCCACACCACCATGCTAATTTTTATATGGACTATGAGGATAATGTCAAGTCTCCATCTTTTCAGTCCCATGTCCGTCCATCTCGCCACCGTGAGGAGCAACCCTCTACCTCCTATGGTTATGTGCGCACACCGCGCACTAACCAATTTGATGTCCCCTCACATTTGCCCCCAATCAGAACCCGGCAAGAGCCTTCCCCCTGCAAGGATCCCACTGTGCAAACTATTCTGCATGCCCTGGATCAGCTCACCACTCAACAACTCAACTTGATTCAATCTTTAGTTGAGGGTCCGACTCCTCCCCTCTCTCTTTCTCATGGGCACCCACCTTTGTATATTCCGACGACTTCGGCACCTACCCCTGTACATTCTCCATCATCTCGGCCCCCTGGCCAATTGCACTCCCGTGCTTCGGTCCGTACGGACCATCCCTTGGGAAGGCCTATTAATTCGTGGCCACCCCCATATACTCCCTCATTTGCCCAGCAGGAACCCAGTCCACTCCAACACGCTCTTCTCCAGAAATCGAACAATTTGGAGAACCAAATAAACAAGCTTTTTGATCCCATGGGTGACCACGTTGCCACCATGCCGGCTCTCCCTCAAATTTATATTCATCCTTCGGAGATGTCTTCGTACCGATTGTACAATGGCACGGGTAACCCCTACATTCACATTAAAGAATTCCTTTATGAGTCTTCTCGTTGGCAACGAGACCCTACAACTCTGGCATTTTTATTTAGAAAATCACTTGACGGCCCTGCACTCGAATGGTTCTACTCCATAGAGCCAAGTGAGGCAGGAGACTTCCGCCACCTTCACAAAAAATTCCTTCAAAGGTACAAAGACCGCGTTAGTCCCTATCTCTCTATCATGGATCTAACATCCGAGAAGATGGGGGCCAACGAGGAATTTGTACAATTTGCTGACCGTTGGAGGTCAATGGCCACAAGAATGCAGCATGTGATCTCAGAGTCGGAGCAAGTCAAAATAATCATTTCCAACTCTACTCCGAGGTTCAGGCACATCCTGACCATGAACCAAATCTGTCACGTCCTGAGAATTATGCAGCAGATATTAATAATGCAAAATAATTCGAGTCGATATCCTGAGACGTGAACAGTTAGAAATAAGCCTCTAGCTAGCATGCACTAAATGTATAACAACATACATCATCATAGGGCCCAAATATTGAACTCAACTAATCTTGTATTCAAATCTCAACTCATTGTATTCTAAATGGAAACTATTACATGACTAAGACTCAATAAAAAGAAAAGTACATTTTATTCCTCACTTCCTACTACGCATTCTAACACTCAAAATAAACTAACTATAGATAGACTCATATTTGGAATGCTCATCACTCGGACGCATTCCCATCCTCGACTTGATCTTCCTCTTGAATGTCATAATCACCTAGAATGGTTAAAAGTAGGGGATGAGCAAACTAGCCCAATAGTATTTATATCTCAATGTGCGGGCAAAGATATAAGTGATTAGCAATTTAGAACTAGGTAAGCACGATGAATGTCATGATATGCATGTGCGAATAAAACTCATTAAAACATGATACATGAACAAGCTAGATAGAGTGATCACGATAGAGCAAGATTTAGAAGGATATAACAAGATAGAACTAGCAATATATCACTTTGTACAAGCACGCAAGGTTTCACTTGATGTCAATAGCTTCCAAGAACGCGAGATATCACTAATTGCATTAAATGTAGGATGGCCATATCAAGCAAGCAAGCAAGCAAGAACACAAGATCACGATCATGTAACACTAATTAAGCACGTAGACACTAATGTACACCAAGGAAAGATCCACCAAGAATGTACACCAGGACACGTGTACATGTGGTTATTGTATCTATCATTCAACACGACACACACAACTCCCAACGCAGATGCAATGCCAGTAATCATTATACCCCATGGTTAACTGTATATTTATGACTCTCCGTCATTGGGGCTAGACTGGAGCCCTTGGACACTCTCCGTGCCCGGTCAACATCTCACTTAAATTTAAATGTAGATACCCACAGTCATTAACAATGGCCAATGAGAGTTTCAATATGTAAGCATGGGTAATGTCATGTTCATGATGATGATGATAATAAGTAATAAGTAAATTGAACATGATTTCATGAGAACAATGGTCAAGAGATCAATTTGGCAGCATAACGGTGTGATTTATACTTTAGTTCAATCTTTACATTAATGGCTTTAGTCTAGATTGTAAATCACACTCACGAGAACAAGATGAGAGAGGAAGTGCACACTATCTCCGGGGAACTTCAATGGTACAACCAACTCGGCCTCCATGTGGGAATCCACGGAGAGCGGAGATTTACGGAGGTCTTAGAGAAAAGGTCGCTAGTCTATCGATTCGGAATGACCGATAGAGAGCTTCCAAATCCCCAAGAAAGGGCTGCCAAGATGTGCGAGTGTGTAGTGATGTACGCATCTCAATCAACAATCCATCGGTCTCAAACTCGTGGAAAGTACTTAACATGATGACATGCAATGAACAATGCATTTCAATACACATGGGTTTTGCAAGATTTTAAGATAATAATCATCATTTTAATCAAGCTAGAACAGTAACAAGAGCGAATCACAAGTTTCATGAATGATCACGTCATTAACAAAGCAATTAGAATAATATTCACATAATTATAACTTTTAAATGGGTTAAACACTTTTAAGTCATTAAGTAGACATCATGTAATGATCAGAACCATGCCATGAAAATTACACGTTGGATACCATGTTAAACAGACCTCGAGTAAGCATGTAAATACGCATCCTCCACAGTGGACGCACTTCAAAACGTAGTGCACACTGGAAAAGCAACGAAACTGTGAAGATGGTAAATCGCGTCCACCTATGAGGGCGCGTCTACCATTGAATCGCATCCGGGGATCCGGACACGTTAAAGAAAAATCGTTTAATAATAGACTGGGCGGGAAACCGGCCTGAAACGTGTCTGGGTCGGCCGCCGCGGTTTAGAGCAGCACTGACTCCCCGGCGAGCGCGAAGACCCACGCAGACGTTGACTCGTCAATGCTTTAAATGCGTCGTGGTGTGAGGATGCCTTTCAGAGGATCACGTCGCCCACGAGCGTCATGATACCAGATGCTTGAAACGCGTCCTCGGGACCAGACGCGTTTGAAGGAGCAGACCGAAAATGCAGAAAATCAGAACTCAGAGTGGTTCGATCCATGCAATGCTTATATCTTCTAAACTAGGGCTTTTCGGACAAAAGTCTCAACATGAAAGTTGTAGGGAACATGGAATAGATGCAAACTATGATTTTGAAATAATTTAAAATGACCTCGATATACGCGATAAATTGACTTGAACAGGAAAAGACCCTAACCTGTGCGACTTTGGCAAAACGCCTATAACTCATGATGTACTAAATGGAAAACAATGAAATCAGTGGGAAACTAAAGTTAAATTGATGCTCTTCACATTGGTATAGGATTTGTTAAGGTTTGGCCCGAGAAAACCTACCTTCTGGGTTAATGAAGTCTCGTTCTTCAGAAATCCCTTGTTCAGACCACTATTTGAAGAACGCTTAATACTCTGTGTATACTACTCGAAAATTGTGCATTCTAGTTGGGTTAGGAAGTAGACTTGACACTCTTTCCAGGGGTATAAGCCTTGCATGATGGGATTTAGGTTTGACCTACCTTTGCTCGACTCCAAAGGGACAGTTTGCACAGGTCGTAGCAGATGAACAGGGGAAGAAGATGACCTTCATGTGGTCGATCCACAGCTCCCCAGCCACCCAGAACTCCTCCACATGACCCCAACAAGTTTTAAAACTCGCCCCTAGGGATTAATGGAGAGTATTTAGGCAACCATGGTGTTTAGGAGTCCTATCGTAACAAGGAAACTAGGGTTGCGGTTTTGACATATTACTTTCCTAATTTGGGGATTTCTTCCTCCATTAGAGTGTGTGAGGCTTTAGGAAACCTCCCACCATGTTTAAGCACGAATTTGAGTTGCCAAGAAAGGCTAATTGCCTTGGGGTTTGCCCTAATTACCCCCTTCTATTTTCAGCTTAATTAGAGTTGCGAATTTCCATGCATTTTCTTGCTTGATTTGATTTTTGGGCCAAATGTTGTCCATTGGCCCAAATATGATATTGGGTCATTAATATATAATGTTGGAAGTCTCTCCAACATTTTTATTTAATTTATGGTTGCGTTGTATTTCCGTGTTAACGGTTTTCCGACTTGTTTCCTTATTTGGATAATCGGTCACCATGTGTTGTACACTTGGTTAATCGGATTTTTTGTCACACGAATTTCTTCGTGGAACACTTAGGAATATTGTGTGGGGTTGATTTATAATTTTTATGGAATTTTCCAATGTGTTTTAGCGCATACGATAATGATACGTATGTTTAAATACTCCGATATTATGGAAATTATTTATTTCTATTTATTTGAATTTTTATGTATTCAAAATTTTTGGGGTGCTACAAAATCACCTCCGTGGAGGAGCTCTACGAGCAGGGACGTTACATTCAAGCCCCGATCGTAGAGCTATTTGATCAATGTAATCCGAGAAAGAACGGATCAGTGGACGCCATCCACCATCCACCTCACCACCATACAGCATCGATGTCATATACTCCTCCGTATACACTACCCATTTACCACAACAAGCCGCCACCCAGGTGTCCACTAATACGACCTCCTCGAACTCAGCAACCTCCAACTAGGCCCTACGATGCCCCAATCTATCAAGAAGCTCTTGTGCCCTACGTTGCACTTGCTTCGGCTCCTATGCCAGCCCCTATACCTTCACCACAACAGCCTCCACCTCCACCATAGCCTGTTGCTCGGGCTGAGGTTGCCAATGCCCAACCCATCTGTGAAACCACTTGGTGCTACGACGATAAGCCTTCCGAGGTCATGTTTGTATGCCATATACCTACCCCTCCTACCTTGCCATCCCTCATCATCAAACCCTCCACTATTATGCCTCTACCCACCATTACACCAACCATCACATCTCTCATTGCGCCAACACCATTGGCAACCCAGATCGAGCAAATCTTCACCTTCATACCCATTGCGCCTCCACTGGCCATACAACCTCCTATTACACCCACCATATCCACCCCCATCCAACGGAGCAGGTGCACCCCTTCTAGGAGCAACAAGCAAGTACAGCAGAAGCAAGCCTCGGGATCGGGCATGCTTTTCAAAATTCAAGATTACATCCCTCGCATGCCGGTCATTGTCCAAATACTCGGCATATTCACTGAGCGGGAGTCCTCCCCTCCAATCATGTCCGTCAAGAGGCCTTCTAAATTAATGCCAATCATTCCAGTTGCCAACCGCGCCCAATTCACCATACTCATAGGGAATCTCCCACTCCAAGCTCTCATGACCCCTCACACTATTGTTGTGAACCTTCCCACTCTAGTGAAGGGGTCAACCTTGCAGATTGTGCTAACCCATTCAAAAGCCAAATCATTGGCACAATCAATCACTCAAGGGGTCGTGCCCCTCTCCATATCATGCGCTATACAATCTTTGGGCATGGTCCCCTCTTTGATGCTTCCAACTCTACCAGTGGAACTCCCCACCCCTTCCTTCAGCTACATTCCAAGGGAGTTACCACTCATATTTGAAACTTCAATGGAAGTCAATGATCCCCCAATAATTGAGAGCCGTTCAAACTCTCCGAGAAGAGCAAGACCTTCTGCCCGCTGGGCAAAATATATGAGGAAGTACCTGAGGGTCAAAATGCTGAATCCCAAGTGGGAGCCCAAACGCTGGGCAAGGCAAAAGACCTAGGGGCCTCCATCTTTTTCCTTTTTTTTTCAATCATCTTTTGTGCTGCGTAGCACCTTCCCGTGGGTTCTCCACATTCCCTCCCCACGGGAGCCATTCTATTTTCACCTTTTTTACAATCCATTTTTTTTTGCACCAGGCATCGCACCCCTTTTTGTAATCCTTACCCTCCATTCTGTGCCCCACGTGGCACAACTCCTTCCAGTGCCCCACGTGGCACAACTCCTTCCAATGCCCCACGAGGCACATCTTCATCCTGTGCCCCACGTGGCACATCTCCTTCTTGTGCCCCACGCGGCACCTCTCCATCTTGCGCCCCACGCGGCACACCTCCCTCTTTGGCCCCTCGCGGCCCGCTTTTTCCTTTCTCTCCTCCGGCCCCGTCGGATTCCTTTCCTCTCGTTGGTCATCATGCCCTCCTTCTTCTTCAAACCCCTCCGGTCCCACCGGAGTCTCCAAAGTCTTTCCGCAATTCTCTCCTTGCCATTTTCAATCAGGTCATTCGACCTTTCTCCCACTATTTTTGGAGTTTTAGCCTCCACTTATCTTTTTAATATCCAAATAAAATTGTAAATTCTTCGTAGACCCTGGAGTCTCACCCCGACGTAGGGCATTCGTCCTCCCTCTACCCTCTTTTGGGCTCTAGCCCCCACTTATCTCTTTAATTTCCAAATAAAATTGTAAATTATTCAAAACCCAGAGTTTCGCCCCAACGCTGGGCATTCGTTCCATTTTACCCTCAGAATTCTTTTTATATTAGTGTCGACAAAAACTAAAATCCATAAAAGGATGAATATTTCAATATTGCCATGCTATCGCAGCATTCCCATTATGAGAACTCCGTGCCAGGAGTCAAAAATTCCCTCCCGGGTCATTAATGTTTTCCCTTGGCATAGGCACCCTTTCACACACTCCACGGCACCCAAACTGGATTGCTTCGATAGACACCGTCACTGTCACAGCCACGCCTGAAAGGCACAAGATGTCTGTTTCTCCTCTTACTCGGCCAAAATATGGGTAGTAGAGGTAGTATGGGCAAGGCAACCAACCCAAAGCACTCCGTCATGAGAGGACGTCTCCAAAATGGGCAAGTCAAATGGCCAAATAAAAATCAAGTCAAAATGCATGTCAAGAGCGGCAAAGTCCCCGCGGAGATCCAAATGGACCCAGTTGTATGCATGCAAAATCAAAATCAAAATCCAATCAATCATAATAGGGCAAGGCAAAGAGCGGCAAAGTCACCGCGGAGATCCAAATGGACTCGGGCGTACGCATGTCCCTGCAATCAAATGGTCATAAATCAATTCCAAAAGCCCAGTGCTTAAATAAGACTGAATCTTCTGACGGTTGTGCCCAGGAAGGAAGTCAAACCCAAAACTCTTCAAACACCCATATCAAGCTTATCTCCAAAGCATCTTCCCTTCTCCCTGCCAGACCTAGTCGCCTTTTCAGGCATGGCTTTGATAGTGGCACCGTTAACTGCTAGCAATCAGCCATGGACGCCACGTTAAAATGCACGCCCTACCCTGGCATTCCTTAATAACATGGTAGGAAACAAGAACCCCTCTGTAGACACCTGATTCTGGCCTACAAGTCGAACCACATTTCTTGTTATCTTAATGAGCCCCAAGTTGGTCATTCACCTTGAGCCCACCATTAGCCTTGCTTTGAGCCCATTAAAAGTCCAATTTTCATGATATCTCGTCCAACATCCTTTTAAAAGAGTCCACAAGCCCCATTGCCCATTATTCTCCTTTATAATTGATCCATATTTTGAGAATATTCGATTTTCCTTGACGCGACGGGTCACGGCGCCGCGTTGGCCTTGTCGCGCACCCCATAGGCGTCGCGACATCCCATGCATGTCCATGCACGTGGCTTTATAGTCGCTACCCATGTGGCCATCGTGTTAATCCTGTTGCGCCCCTACGACCCGTCGCGACTACAGCCGCGGCAACAGTCTCCGCAACCACCTCCTATTTATCCTCTCATGGCCTTTATCTTTATCCCCATGCAACCTCCCAACCCCCTGGTTGCGGTTTGAGGTTGTTGGTCATCTTGGGGGCTCCCTAAGGACTCTTCCCACGAATTTCCTTCAGATATTCCTTTCATTTTAAGATTATCACTGAAAAATGGGATTTTCTCTCTCCTATCATATATAAGCAAGGCCTCTCCTTCTGAGAGGGAAGAGCCCCATTTTTGCCACGAAGTGCTACCGAATTTTCCCCAGATCTCATACTTAGCTCGTGGCCCTCCCTTCTCCTCACATTTTCTCCTATACTCTTCACCAAGCCATGCTACATTCTTCATCCATGGAGCTTGGACATGGAGGAGGTGACCTCTAGGGCTTTTGCACCCATTGAGAACGTCATCAGCAGCCAGGGAGTCGCCCTATTGGGGCTCTTTCTTCCCTCCCTCCTCATTTCTTCTTTCATGCATTTTATTGTTTCTTTTAGATAGGAATCTATTCCATTTTCTCCCACGTTTTCCCACAACCCAAGGGGTTTAAAAACCAGCCCCCAGGTCTGTTCCATCCATGCTCCCCTTTTTTCATTTCATTCATGGATAGCTACTACACTTAATATTTTCTAACAAGGTTATTTATTTGTTTTCATCGTCCTGGCAGGCACCCAAGCATCAGTCTATGAGGGGATCTTGTTCTCTTGCCGGCCGGAGGACAGGAAGAAGGTCCATACCAACTTTCTTCCACACTACAGAGAACGCGGCAGGCATGGGGAGCGGGACAGGCTTAACGCGCCCTGGTAGGGCGTCGCCACATCAGCTCCATCGCGACAGGTCACCCCGTTGCGACAAAGCTCAGTGTCCTGTTCTCTCTCTTTTTCCTAGCACAGTTAGCCTACTTAGTTCTTATCCATGGCAACGTGTTAGGTGGCGATCAAATCCTCCATATTTCCATGCCCCTTAGTTAATTTCAAACATGTTTTGAGGGGTGCACAACCCCGTGATTACACCTTTTGGCGATTATGGTGGGACCTTCAATGCTAGCCTCGTGATTGTTGCTTGATTTCCTGCCATGTTGATTTGTTTAAATTGTTATTTAGATCCCTGTTAGGTATATATAGGTGTTTTTCCTGTCTTTCTAGGTTCGGTTGGGATCGCAGCGTATCACGCCTTCACGATCTTATCGCGTCCTGAAGGCGGACGTGACTTGATGTTCATGTCCCCCCCCCCCATGCATTGTTCCTTCCTTGAGGGTGTATCCATGTCTATTACATCCTGTTCTACCATGTATATTCGCGTTTGTGTTTGTTAGAATTCCGCTAGGGTTCGGATTTTCCGTTTCTTTTACTGTTTGGCTTCGGATCGTGTCACGGCTGATCGGGGGACCGCGACAGTGTCGCATCGTGGTTGTAGGCCATGTCTTCAGGTACACACTATTTGTTACTGTTTTGATCCATGCTTCGATTTCTGTATGTTTAGTGAGTATTCATGTGTTGTTTAGTCTATTCCATGACTGTTTTGTGTCCCAGGATAGTCTGTTTGCTGTTTATTTGCGTGTGATTGTGGGACTCTGCTCTTTATTGTTATCGCGTCCGGTTGTCCGGTCATGATAAGGTCATGGAAGATCTGTTCATCGCGACCTCAGCCGAGCCCTGTCAGTCACTGTTTGTTAGTTTAGGTTAGACATTGCACGCACCTTGGTGAATTTAGGCTCATGTATACACTTCTGATCCGTGTATATTAGGTCTTCCTCCTTGGTTGAGTGTGTCCTCTCACCTGCGAGTACTCGTGGGCTGGCCAGGGCCACCTACCGAGGGCCTCCGTAAGTCCCCGTGGCCGTACGCATGTTGCGGTTCGCTGGGCTGGTTGTACCTATTATGCCCATAGATCAGGCCATGTCGCACGTGAGTTGTGTGTCCCCTTTAGTGTCACCGGAGTACTTGAGTTTATACCCATTAGGGTCCTTCTTTAGCTGAGTGTAAATCAATTAAATCAATCCATTAAAAGGCTATGTGATAACCCTAAAACCGTGACGCATATCATGTTAACTTGGGTGTTTGCTTGAGAACTCCTTTTCTAATCCCCTTCTTGTGTGTTTGTACCTGTTGTTGTACTGCTTTATTTGTATTTTAGTGTCCTTTTTTTTAAAATTCCCCCCTTTTCTCATCCTCTCATGGCTCCTTTCCATTTCACCTATCCTCCAACCTCTCCTCCACATGCAGACCCCTTGTCTCATGAGTTTCTTTCGAATCCAGCCCAACCAAGGGCCCATCGGACCACTTTTTCCCACGCTGTCTCGTCACCCTCCTTCTCCAATGAGGTCGCAGAATTGGAGCGCCTCCTTCTTGAAATAGGCCTCGACCGGGCCCGCGAATTGTTGTCCACCTTTGCTCTACGGACTTCTTCTGGGACGGGCCCAATAGACCCACATGATCCTACTCATGCTAAATCTCCTCACATTGTCACTCCTAGATTGGGCCATTCTTTTGTTCAGCCCACATCATCACAATCGGCCCATTATATTCAATCTGGTCCGGACCTTGGCTCTCAACTCCTCTCTCATTCCCAAGCTAGCCCTCGCTACCCACAATCTACCTCGGCTTAGGACTTCCACTCCGAGTTCGAGTCCATGAAGCGAGAGCTTAGTGACTTGCGGAGACAGTTAAATCCCAAACCGTCCTTCAATGATACACTCCCTGATTTCCATGGTCTCCAGACCCTCCACTTTATCAGCTTCCGGTTTATCGCAAATATAGTGGAGCTGGAGACCCTTACATCCATCTGAAGGAGTTCCTCTATGACTCGGTGTCCCACCAACATGATCGCCACTTATTGGCTTACCTTTTTAGGTGGTCGGTGGATGGGCCCACTCTAGACTAGTTTTATTCCTTGCCTCCCAATGATGTCGAGGATTTTGAAGTTGTCAAGGTAAGTTTCCTACAGAAATATCAAGGCTGGGCCGGGCCCATGTATTCAATGGCCGATCTGGTGGCTGAGCAGATGAAGCCCGATGAAGAGTTTGCGACCTTTGCTGACAGGTGGCGTCAGATGTCTTTCCATGTGCAAATGCACATCCCGGAAGAGGAGAAAATCAAGCTCATTATTGCTAATGCAACACCTATGTACCGCCACATTTTGGCTATGAACAACATCACATCCATGCAACAATAATACAGTCGTGCTCACTTTGTCAAGACCCAACTCAGTGACTCTCCTGTGCCATCCTTGTTTGAGGCCAAACAACCCAGTTACACATTTCAAGGGCCCACTTATGAGTCCAAACTCATGCCCAAGTTGATGTTATTCACCATCCCACGCCTACCCACTCCACTGACCATTACTCATTCTCACCACTTCCACCAAGCCAACTCGCACCACTTCCACAAGAACAACCCCCTCTCCCATACCATCACACACCCATCACAACGTCCACTTGGCCCAAAGTGAGCCCATTATCATCTGTTGCCAGAATCTCTCTCTGATGTCTTCACGACCCTGATGTCCATCAATGCATTGCAACTCCCTCCAGAAAAGCCAAGCTGGGACATGACAGTGGACCGATCAGAATATTGCCCATATCATCGCAATCCGGGGCATATGGTCGCGAACTGCTACGAATTTCAGGATGTGATCTATGATCAAGAGCACAAGATAGATTGGGCTGAAATGCACAGACTCATCCTGCATTGTCAAGAGAAGAGAAAAGCACAAGGCCAGGGCAGCAGCCCACTCCATCACAGGCAGCAGAACAACTGCCCAAGCAACCGGCAGCGCAGTCAAGACAACAAGCCTGAGCATCAAGGCAGTCGCCATTTCCAGTAGCTCAAGGCCAGAGGCATTTTGTCACCTACCCTCCAAGTGCATCATCTACTCCGTCACCAACTCAACAGCCTCCTCCACCAACCCTTGCTCAAGCTATCATCACCACACCTACCTCTGATGCCACATCGCACCCTGATGACAAGCTGTCAGCCCGACATATTGTGTCGGTGCGCCATTGGTCATCTTCCCCAATGCCACAAACCACTGATCCCTCGCCTCCCACAAACCCTCCATCCTTACCCCTTGCTACCATCTCCACCCCACTACCACTTGCACCTAAGCAAGCCATTACCACCACACCAAGGCTCGAGCAAGCCTCACTAGCCTTTGAGATAGGGCAAGAGCTTCCTACTCCTAAGCTTAGGGCTAATTCAGCCTCTGAGATGGAAGAAGAGCTCACTCCGCACGAGCCTATCCTTGCCACCATCCAGTCACCTCACACTAAACCCTTCGCGTTCGATGAACCCACCATAGCTACCACACATCCCATCGCCACCACATCCCAATGGAGCGGGTGTGCACTACCGGCAACATGCTTTGAGTCTGCTTCCCGAGAGAAAGATAATCCAAGCAAAGGTAGCATAGTCCCGGTCATGCGCTTTGACCCTCACAGCTACATCAGCCGCATGCCGGTCTTTGTCCTTGTCCCGGGCACATTTGGGAAGGATGAGCTTTCATCCCCTTATGAGATGATTATCAAGAAAAGTTCTCAAGCACTAGTGCAAGCCACTTCCAAAGCAAGGATGGTAGCTGTTACGTTGCTCATTGATGATGCTACTATTGATGCCATTATTACTCCTCGCTCAGTTATATTGCATATGGCTGGTCAAAAGAAGGGGTCATCTACATTGGTTGTGCTATCTCACACTGCTGCCAAGGCCATCATGAAGTCAATGATATGAGGTCAGTTGTGGCAACCTTTGCTCAAAACTCTCAACCTTATTGGCTTACCTTTTTAGGTGATCTCCCCAGTCACGTCTACCTGCAAGTCATCTAGATCTGTCAGCTCAATTCAAAAGGTCTGGGTTTAGAATTTTACATGTTGCCTCGCGCCCCTGTAGACCCTCGCCCCATATTTCAAGGTGAATGCCTGCAGGTAAGCGTCGTCGAACACAGCATCGGACCTGACCCGTCTGCCTCGGTGCTCCCACTCATCAATCTACTCACGGGCCCTCACATGCCAGTCAGTGTTGTCGTGGAGTCCCCGGAAGCTCCGGCCAAGCCTAGGGGTCCGGCCTCGGCTAGGGAACTCCACTGCACTCTGACGGAGGCCGAGGGACCTCTGAGTCAGATGCAAATGGAGAGGTAGCATAAGGTTGAGAGCATGAACCCACACCGTCCTACCAAAGTAGGGGCAGGCCAGCTCTAACTAGGGCTGTCCCTCATCCACCTCCTCTAGATATGGCTGCCACGCCACCTGCACATCAAACACATCTTGTCAGTATTCAAGCCATCAATTCAAATCAAGTTAAATTTAGAGAGGGGTTAGTACACTTACATCCAGCAGAGGGTAGACGTCGATCGTGTCCTAGATGGATGCCAGCTGATCCTCCAGCGGGTGCGTGTCACGACACGGCACCTAGCGTCGAGCTAGGGGCATGAGGTCTGGTCGCTCTAAGGTCCCTCTCCTCAAGCTGGGGAGGTGAAGGTAGGTCCAGACCTGCAAGAACATGAAGCCACAGTCAGATCACAATTATAATATAAAAAGGCAGTTTAAGTAAAGGGGCAAGGAAAGAAGAGTACCTGAAGGAAGGGGTCGAAGCTGCTGATGGCCGTCTGCCTATCGGAGGAACCCAGGCTCTCAAACTGGTGCGCCAGGAACGCCGCTCCCCACACATAGCTTCCCACCTGGTCCAAATCCTCTAGCAGGGGTAGGAACCGACAGTGGACTGGATCACCCCTCGTGGCAAACAAGAGTCTACCAAGGAAGAAAGTGAGGAAGCGCCGCAAGTCTAGATCTGCCTGAACCCCTAGCTCATCAGCTAGTACCTCCCTACAACCCCTTGCCAGCCTCTGAAGCTGCTCCTCCTCTGTCTCTGCTACCTCCCTACCAGTCTAGAAGAGCCCTAGACTCTCCTGCAGCTCCACTCTAGAGATGAGAGAAGACCTGGGACCTACAGTCAAGTCTAGAAGTCTACGTGCCAATCCCTGGTAACATGGGTAGGTGAAGCCACTCACTGGATGGCCATATACACTCAAGCCCATGATCCTACTGACATCCTCCAGGGTGGGGATCATATGTCCCTATGGAAGCACGAAGGCAGTCACCTCTGTGTCCCACCTGCTACGTAGGGCCTAGGTGAGTGGTTCATCCGCCCTCATCCTATCCATGCGGAGCACCTCCCCAAACCCCATGTCGTCCAACCTCTCCCTCTGGATTCCTGGAAGGGCCAGGTAGATCGCCAGCACGAGGAGCCACGAGACCCAGACCCTCATTTCTCCCCGCAACCACAAAAGGGCAATCAGTCAGCACATTCATGCACTTCTTCAGCTCTCAGCTATGGCCACGCCGGTCAGGAGGGATGCGACCTTGTCATGACATCCTGATGGATTGCGACAGTGTCACGACCATCTTGGCGACCGCGACGTTGTCGTGCCAGCCTTTGGCGGTCGCGACAATGTCGTGGCCACTAACTCCGTCGCGACAGCTGATGTCACGCCGAGGCGCCCCGTCGCATTCTCAGATGTAGATCAACGAGAACTTTCTTTGTCCGATGGCCTTTCTCATGGGCCTCACGCCCTACATAGGCCCATAATGTGGCATCCACACTCATTCAACGCCCCGAATCGAAGGATTTAGGGATTGGAGGCCTACCTTCTTCATGGCTTGCTCACGAGCCATTGCCGCCGCCTCAACATCCACCACCGGTGCCTCTTCCTCCGCCATCTCCACCTCTGGAACTTCCTCCATTGCCGGAGGAGCCTCCTCTCACTTCCGGGAGGGCCTCCTCGCCTTAGCCTTCTTCCCCCTTCCACTGTCGCAACTGCCGCTTCCACCTCCTTCCATCGCCACCAAAGAGAGGGAGATACGGAGAGGAGAGAGTGAAAAGAGAGGAAGAGTAAAGGAGCAAGTGAGAAAGAGAGAATGCAGGGAGAGAGAGGAATCAGAGCAAGAGAGAAAATTTTGCCTGAGCAATGAGCGTGAGAGTGGAGAAAGAGCGCTTTCTGCGTTTTGAATGCTCGGGTAGAGTCGCGACGCTTATATGCGTCGCATTTAGGTAGCGGTGGTCGGATATGCTGTGACCTTGTCGCGACCTGCCTCCATGCCGCGACCCTAAGGTGACCACTTCCCTAGTTGCGACATTCACCGACCTAATCCAGCCCCCAGCCCATTAATCCGGGACATTGTGTTTATGTTTATGATGCTAATTGAGTGCTTACTTGTGTCTGTGCATAGTTAGTTTGTTGTGTGTATATATTTTATAGTATATATTGTTCTTTGCTTTGATTATTTATCATAAAATCACAAAAAAATAGAAAATTAGAAAATCTCGAAAAAAATGGAACGTCACACGTAAGTCAGGTAAGTATCTCTACCCTTACTCCCTTGCATTACTATATGGTACTTTACTTATTATATCATTTCAAGGATCGGCTAGTTCTCAATGTGCTCTGGAATCTGAGTTCCCCTTTACCAAAAATGGTGATGATCTAGGTGCGCGTTGCTAATCGCCTTATAGGCCGTTAAGTTAGATAAATTTGGGAATGAAGGATTCAGGCCTACATTGCGGTTTCGGGTAGTCTCTTGACCCATTCTTATTCAGCTTAGCAATATTATTCTTGATATATTTTCTATTTGCTCCTTTCTTTGCATTTGATTTAATGGTTTCTTTTCTTTTAGCCCAGCATGCATCACGTAGGACTTTGAGCTATCACAACTCATTCCTGGCTAATGGTGAGCCCTTGTTGAGTGCCCAACCATTCCTCATATTCAAAACAAGAGACCCTATTCCACTCCGAATTGGAAGGTTTGCCTTCGAGTGAGTTGTTCCTGTCAGTTTGTCAAGAATTTCCCTGTCTGGATTTTCCAATACAATTTTCATCCTTGTTCCTTTTGATCCATTTTGGTTGCGAACCGCTCCCAGGACAGAGTCATGAGTTACGTGCCTGGCACGCACATGTCCCTCCAAAATGAAACCTGCAGGCCAATCGACTAGGGTACCCCTTAATCAAGGGGTTGATCATCCTTTTCTTTTCTCCTTCTCATCCAGACTTGTGTTTTCCTTGCATTCTACTCGACCAGCTAGCTCGGGGCATTCAAGATGATTCCAATTGCTTGTTGGTTAGATCGGGTGTCTTTGTACCTTGGCGCCCACTTTTCAGTCCGCTCTGCGTCACCTCCACTTCGTCGCCATTTTATGACACCTCCACTACACTTCCACTTCGCTTTCTTGCAAAGTGGAAGCCAAAGAGGGGCAATCTGTAGACACTCGATTCTGGCCTACAAGTCGAACCACATTTCTTGTTATCTTAATGAGCCCCAAGTTGGTCATTCACCTTGAGCCCACCATTAGCCTTGCTTTGAGCCCATTAAAAGCCCAATTTTCATGATATCCCTGTCCAATAACCTTTTAAAAGAGTCCACAAGCCCCATTGCCCATTATTCTCCTTTATAATTGATCCATATTTTGAGAATATTCGATTTTCCTTGACGCGACGGGTCGGGGCGCCGCGTTAGCCTTGTCGCGCAGCCCATAGGCGTCGCGACAACCCATGCATGTCCATGCACGTGGCTTTATAGTAGCGACCTATGTGGCCGTTACGTTAATCCTATCGTGCCCCTACGACCCGTCGCGACTACAGTCGCGGCAACAGCCTCCGCAACCACCTCCTATTTATCCTCTCATGGCCTTTATCTTTATCCCCATGCAACCTCCCAACCCCCAGGCCGCGGTTTGAGGTTGTGGGTCATCTTGGGGGCTCCCTAAGGACTCTTCCCACGAACTTCCTTCAGATATATCTTTTCATTTTGAGGATTATCACTGAAAAATGGGATTTTCTCTCTCCTATCCTATATAAGCAAGGCCTCTCCTTCTCAGAGGGAAGAGCCCCGGTTTTTCCACGAAGTGCTGTCGAATTTTCCCTAGATCTCATACTTAGCTCATGGCCCTCCCTTCTCCTCACATTTTCTCCTGATCTCTTTACCAAGCCATGCTACATTCTTCATCCATGGAGCTTGGACGTGGAGGAGGTGACCTCTAAGGCTTTTCACCCATTGAGAACGTCATCAGCAGCCAGAAAGTCGCCCTATTGGGGTTCTTTCTTCCCTCCCTCCTCATTTCTTCTTTCATGCATTTTGTTGTTTCTTTTAGATAGGAATCTATTCCATTTTTCTCCCACATTTTCCCACAACCCAAGGGGTTTAAAAACCACCCCCTAGGTCTATTCCTTCCATGCTCCCCTTTTTTTCATTTCATTCATGGATAGCTACTACACTTAATATTTTCTAACAGGGTTATTTATTTGTTTTTATCGTCTTGGCAGGCACCCAAGCATTAGTCTACAAGGGGCTCTTGTTCTCTGGCCAGCCGGAGGACAGAAAGAATGTCCATACCAACATTCTCCTGCACTGTAGATAACGCGGTTGGCATGGGGGGCGCAACAGGCTTAACGTGCCCTGGTAGGGCGTCGCGACATTAGTTCCATCGCGACGGGTCACCCCGTCGCGACAAAGGTCAGTGTCCTATTCTCTCTCCTTTTCCTAGCACAGTTAGCCTACGTAGTTCTTATCCATGGCAACATGTTAGGTGGCGATCACATCCTCCATATTTCCATGCCCCTTAGTTAATTTTAAACATGTTTCGAGGGGTGCACAACCCCGTGATTACACCCTCGCCAGTCAGTTTTCATAACCCTAGTACTACCATAGCATAGCAATCTTCCAAAAACCACAAAAAATCAAATATTTTCAAAATCACCAAAAAAATCTAAATATTTCCAAAACCACAAAAATCTAAATATATTCTAAATCCATAAAAATTTGAATATTTTCAAAACCAACAAAAATTCAAATATTCCCAAAAATCAACAAAAATCCAAATATCCTCAAAACCCACAAAACTTAAAATACCTCCAAAATTCCAAAAAAAAAATCATGATGGTGTTGCACATGGAAAGCACATTGCCTTTTGTCTGCGTCAGATCGATGAAATTCTTCCCCTTCATGGGTCTCTCCCATCTTGAACTCCAAACTCCTTGGCCAAAGAACACTTATCCTCATGGATTAACAAATAAACTGAGCGTGCTATATCTGTTGTTGACTACTTTATACATGCTCCATGCTATGAATGAATGTGTTTTTCATGATATTTGTTATCTCTTGGCTAATGCGTTTTGAGCGCAGGATTTGAGTCACCTCATCTGGCGCTGCATCAGACTGTGACTACCGCCCCCACCATCAAGTTATCTATATATTATACTTTTAGAGCATACCAAGGACCTTGTGGCTCTAAGGAATCTGGATTTTCAGTTCCCCTTTAACAAAAACAATGATTATCCAAGTGGATTCTTAGCCGCACGGATAGGCCGTTACGCTTGGCACGTGAGGACGACGGACCCATGCATGCCCCTCGGTCCTGACTCAACGTCATCGTAACAATATTATCTTTAGTTATTTTTCTACTGCTTTTAACATGTTTTTCCTTTTAGCCCAGCATACATGCATATTGAAATCACAGTGGAAAACCACTCTTCCAGTGCAACTTGAGAGCCATTCTCGCTCCCAAACTCCCAAGCAATTTGAAATATTCCAATCTGGGTCAAGTTCCCCGGGCTGATTTCCTTAGAAACCTTTGTTTGGATTTCCCCCTCTACATTTCGTCTTCACTCCCATAGATCCACCTGCGGCAGTGGCAGACGCCCCCAATAGTGCAACCTAATGGATCGTGTCCTTAGGTACTTCCCCTTTGCTGGAAGTTGATCTCTCCCATAGATCCACCTGAGGCATTAGCAGACGGCCTCGATGGTGCAACCTAACGGATCGTGTCCTTAGGTATTTCCCCTTTGCTGGAAGTTGATCTCTGCTTTGTGCCTCACGTGGCACTTACCTTCGTGTACCCCGTACACACCTCCTGTCGTGGCCCTCGTGCACACACTTTATTTTCTTCCAATCCAAGCATTTGTTTCTCTAGGTCTTCTTCCCAGTGGTGACTTCCTTGGGTGTTGGTGAAAGACTCTCATCAGGTGGTAGTTACCCAATGATTATGTGTGTCTATTTTTCACCTTGGCGTCTACTTTTCAGTCCGCTCCTACTTCACTCCACTTCGCTACGCTTCATTCCATTATACTCCATTGCGCTTCACTTCGTGTCCCTCCGCTTTGCTCCCCTGCAAAGAAGACGCCAAGGCGTGGCAGCTGTAGACACGCGAATTCGACTCCACCACGGGCAAATTTCATATTGCGCCATAATGCCACAAATGGCCCTCATTTTGCCTTGCAAGAGTGTTTTCCTGACATTTCTGGATCTCACCCATCCTTCCCTGGTGCTTCCCCTTCATTTCCAAGGCTGGCCGGAGGTCGTGGGCAGAAATCCTTGTCACGACGGGTATGGTGGTCTCAACCTAAACGCGTCCGGCATGGTCGACGCAACTCCATCCAGTTGTGCCGGGCATGTTGGGTGCGACCATGCCGACTGGCCCTTGTCGCGATGGGTCTGGGGGATGTTGGGTTTTCCATATATCATGTTTTTGATGATCACATTAACATTCTTGAACATTGATTTAATGCAAAATTGATGTGTTAACTAACATGAAAAACACCATGAAAGTGATTGAGTTAAACATTGCTAAATCATACAATGTACATCACTAACAATGTATTTGCATGTAGGTGTACAAGCATGAAAGATGGAACTTTGAAGAGGCATTGAAAAGATGAGCAAAAGGCACAAAAATCTGTCAAAGAGGTGCATCTGTCGACAGATGCAAACTGCCTGTCGACAGATTCACACAGTCATTCTCAGACAGAACTCAGGTTTGCATCTCTGAGTGCATCTGTCGACAGATGCAATGTACCTGTCGACAGATACACACAGACAACCCAGGACAGAGCTCAGGTTTTCTATTCCTGAGTGCATCTGTCGACAGATGAAACTGCCTGTCGACAGATACACTCAGAAACTCATTTTCCTGAAACCCAGTTCTCAGCCTGAGTCTGCCTGTCGACAGATGCAAGTGCACCTGTCGACAGCCGACGGAAACTTCAGATTTTGGGTTTCCAAATCCGGCCCCACTTGGGTGTTTCCTTCCTCCACGACCCCCACCTTTACCTAACACTATATAAGCATCCTTTTGGAGCCAATTTCGCAGAGAGCAGCCTCCCATCCAAGAGCCTCCAAGGGACCAAGAGGAAAAGCCCCAAATTGCTGCTCTGCTTCAACTTTCCGCCCAGATCGACGTGGAATCACCATCTATGCGGAGCTGAAGCCGGATCGTCATCAATTCAACCTTCTACATCGATCAATCTACATCCAATCGAAGTTTGAAGAGCGTTTGGACGATCCACGAGAAGAATTCCAACTGGATTTGTTCCCTAATTCCCAATTCTTCTCCATTTCATAATTTCCATCCATCGTGTGTGTGTGTGGTTGTGTTTCGAGCATCCCTTGTGCTTGATTCACGTATTTGTGGTTGTTCTGATCGTGTTTCATCAGACAACGTGTGTGTGTTTGAGTTGTAGTGTTGAACTCGCTCATAAGCAGTCGTTTCTGCGTGTGTGTGTGGACGGTGGATGTAGGATACACGAGTTGTGTACTCCGAACCACCTTAAATCATCGTGTTCTGTGGTTTGTTCGCGTTTTGCGATAGATGATTGGTAGGCACGGTGTTCATACGCACGTTTGATTCCCTGTTTTCTCTTAAATCAACTCAAGCGGTCTCACACTTAATTGAATTTGAATCAAATTTCATTAAGATCGCTGTAGCATCGAAAAGAAGCCATCAATAGTTTAAAATTGCCGTAATCTATTCAACCCCCCCCTTCTAGATTACCGTATTGTGTACTTCCGCATAACTCTTCAATTGGTATCAGAGCGGGTTTCTCCGATTTACTGTTGTTCGTCATTTGATCTAGCGATCAGGAGATTTTCGATCTTATGGATTCTAGCAAAGGGTATATGGCCGAGGGACATTCAGTAACCAGGCCACCCTATTTTGATGGCACTGACTATTCTTATTGGAAAAACCGTATGCAGGTATTTTTGAGAGCTCAAAATTACGAGCTGTGGAAGATAGTCAGCAAGGGACCATACGTGTTGCCCGAGGATGAAGACACCTGGACGAAAGACCAAATAGCTAAAGGAACTCTCAACTGGAGCGCACTAAACATGATGCAATGTGCGGTGCATCCAAAGGAGTTCTCAAGAGTCTCCACATGCTCAACAGCAAAAGAGATGTGGGACAAGCTTGAACTCATTTACGAAGGTACGTCCGAGGTAAGGGAAACTAAAGTTAGCATGTTAGTGTCTGAATATGAAATGTTCAAGATGAAAACTGATGAAACCGTATCAGACATGTTTGCAAGATTCATGCTAATAGTTAACGGGCTAAAAGGTCTTAAGAAGGAATACTCTGAAAGTGACTTAGTAAGAAAGATCCTTCGTTCTCTTACTTCATCTTGGAATACTAAGGCCACTGTCATTGAGGATTCCAAAGACCTTTCCAAAATGAAATTGGATGAACTAATTGGCTCTCTAATGACATATGAAATCAACATCAAGAGAAAAGAATTAGAAGAAAATCCTAGGAAGTCAATTGCTCTAAAAGCATCCAATAAAACATCAACAAGCTCCAAGAAATCTATTCAACAAGATAGTGATGAGCAAGAAACATCTAGTGAGAGTGATGATGGTGAAATGGCAATGCTCACTAGACAATTCAAGAAATTTTTGAAGTTCAAGAGGAGAGACACAGGTAATTCCAAACCCTTTCCTAAGAAAAATTTTTCACAGAAATATGAGTCAAACAAAAAATCTGACATTGTTTGTTATGAATGCAAGAAACAGGGGCATATGAGAGGAGAATGCCCGGAACTCAAGAAGAAGCTGAAGAAAGACAAATTCACCTCTAAAAAGGCCAAAGCAATGTTGGCCACCTGGAGTGATGAAGATGAAGATGAAGATGCACAAGAAACATCCGATGATGAAGAAGTGAAATGCTTGATGGCCAGGAGTGATGACTCCAGCGAGGTAAATTTCTCATTTGATGATTTCACTGCAAGTGAATGGGAGGAAGCATACACTACTTTATTTGAAAAATTTCGTGAATATAGATCTGAGAATAGAGCATTAAAAAGGAAATGCAACTCCCTTGTGCATGATAAGAACAATGATGAACGAATTGCATTCTTAACAAAAGAATTAGAAATGATGAAAATTGATGAAAAAACTCATAATGAAGAAATGGATTGCTTGAAAATGAAATTGCAAGAAACACAAAAAGAAAAAGACTGTTTAAGCCATTCTATTGAATTCCTTCAAGAAGAACAATTGGAAACAAAGAAAAAGTTGGAACAAACTGAAAAGGAATTGAAAGAAAAATCTGAGGACCTAATGAAATTTGTAAAAGGGAAGCAAAATCTAGATGCAGTTTTGGGCACCAAAATACATGTAACCAAGCATGGGTTAGGATATCAACCAGTCAAACAAAAGAAAATAGGAGAATCATTGATCACCTCCTTTATTGATTCTAGCCCAAGCACAAGCAAGCATGCTCCCACAAAGCATAATTCAAGAAAGTCTCAGACCAAGCCAATATTACACAAACAAAATGTTCCCAACAAACAAAAGAAAAAGCCACCTGTCGACAGATACAATGGTGCCTGTCGACAGACAAGAACAGTTTCAATGAATAAACAGTCTATCAAGCAACAGAAAATTGAAAAGAAAATTCCTTCATGCAATGTGTGTAAAAAGATTGGTCATGATGAAAAACAATGTTGGAATAATCCAAAGAAACAAAAAGTCAAACAAGTTTGGATTCCTAAACATCTACTTTGTTGCATGAATGAAATTTTGGGACCCAAAGTAATTTGGGTACCAAAACCTCTTGTCTGATCCACATATGCAGGAATGCCTAGCAGCCCAACATCAAAACAAATGGTACTTGGATAGCGGCTGTTCGAGGCACATGACGGGCGACAAAGGTAAATTCTGTTTCCTAGTGGAGAAAGACGGAGGACAAGTCATTTTTGGAGGTAACAACAAAGGCCAAATCATTGGCACAGGTAATGTTGGTAAGTGTTCCTCCAATTCAATTGAAAATGTACTGTTGGTTGATGGCCTTAATCACAATTTGCTTAGCATAAGTCAATTATGTGATAGAGGTCACAACGTCATTTTTGAATCAAATTCATGTCAAATTGTTGATAAAGAAACAGGAAGTGTAAAATTTTCTGGAAAAAGAGTGAATAACATTTACTTAGTTGATTTAGATGATCCAGAAAATGACAACTTGTGTCTTGTTGCAAATAGACAGGATGAATTGACCTTGTGGCATCGTAGGCTTGGCCATGCGAGCTACAACGTGTTGCACAAGATCATGAAGCTCAAATTGGTAAGTGGACTTCCTGACATCTCTTTTAGCAACAACGAAAGTTTTTGTGATGCATGTGCACAGGGAAAACAAACCCGGAAGTCTTTCAAATCTAAAGCACCGGTAAGCACATCTAAACCATTTGAACTGTTGCACATGGACCTGTTTGGACCAACTAGAACTCTAAGTCTCAATGGCAAACGTTTTGGTTTTGTCATTGTAGATGATTTCTCTAGGTTCACATGGGTCAAATTCTTGGCACACAAAAGTGAAACACTCACAATCTTCCAAGAATTCTTTAACAAGATTGAGCATGGCAATGTGAATAAAATATGTCAATCCGCACCGATCACGGGGGAGAATTTGATAACAATGCATTTTCTGATTTTTGCAGGCACCAAGGGAATTGAACATCTGTTCTCTTCCCCAAGGACTCCAGAACAAAATGGAGTAGTGGAGAGGAAAAACAGAACATTGGTGGAAATGGCTCGCACTCTTCTGGTTGAAGGCCAACTCTCCAAAAGGTTTTGGGCAGAAGCAGTGAACACTTCGTGCTACATTCTAAACAGAGCCATGGTAAGACCTGTGATAAAGAAAACCCCCTACCAGTTATTGAAAGGTAAAAAACCCAACCTTGGGTACTTCCGAGTTTTTGGCTCAAAGGTATTTATTCACAACAATGATAAATCTGATTTAGATAAATTTGAAGCCAAAAGTGATCAAGGTGTTTTTCTAGGCTACTCAGAACACTCTAGGGCATATAGGGTGTTTAACAATAAAACACGCACTGTGGAAGAAACTCCACATGTCATCTTTGATGAGACTTATGCCAAATCTAACTGTTGAATATTAACAGGACTGAAAAAGAGGATGAAGGAACATCACTTAAGGATCTTCAGAGTCAAAGCAAAAGACAAATCTGAAGAAGATTCCAAGACCAAAGGTGGATATCTTCACAGGGACTACGATGAAGATGATGAAATAGCATTCAGAAAACAAGATGAAACACTTGAAGAGAATCCACCAGAAAGTGAACCTCCTGAAGAACAACATTCACAAGATCAAATTCCTCAAGGACAAGATACTCCCGGCCCTTCAACAATCACAAATGTGAGGTATTCCAAAGATCACCCACTTGATGATGTGATAGGTAGTTTAAATGATTCTGTTCAAACGAGGTCTCAAGTAAGAAAAATAATTGAACATGATCTTTTTGCTTTTGTTTCTCAAGTGGAACCCAAAAATGTTGAAGAAGCCTTAAAAGACAACTCATGGATTGATGCTATGCATGAGGAACTTGGTCAATTTCAAAGAAACAATGTATGGAGTTTAGTTCCTAAAACCCCTGAAATCTCTATCATAGGAACTAGATGGGTGTTTAGGAATAAACTTAATGAAGAAGGAAAAGTGATAAGAAATAAAGCAAGACTCGTAGCAAAAGGATATAGTCAAGAATTTGGTGTAGACTTTGAAGAGTCCTTTGCTCCTGTAGCCAGGTTAGAAGCAGTCAGAATTTTATTGGCATATGCATGCTCCCATAAGTTTAAACTCTATCAAATGGATGTTAAAACTGCTTTCTTAAATGGCTATATCAAAGAAGAAGTCTATGTCTCTCAACCACCAGGTTTTGAAAATTCTGAAATGCCTAACCATGTGTATAAATTGCACAAAGCTCTTTATGGTTTGAAACAGGCACCTCGAGCTTGGTATGATAGACTAAGCAATTTTCTGGTAAGCAAGAACTACTCAAGAGGTAAAGTAGACCAAACACTCTTCACTAAGAAGGTTCGCAATCACATAATTGTTGTTCAAGTTTATGTGGACGATATATATTTGGTTCTACTAACCCTTCACTGTGTGAAGAATTTTCTAAACACATGCACAGTGAATTTGAGATGAGTCTAATGGGGGAGCTTCAATTCTTTCTTGGTTTGCAGGTGAAACAACATAAAGACGGATTCTTCATAAATCAAGAAAAGTATGTCAAAGAGCTTCTCAAACGATTTCAATTTGAGCAAGCTAAACCAGCCTCCACCCCAATGAGCACAAGCATCAAATTGGAAAATGATGAGAAAGGTAAACCGGTAGATGCAAAGCACTTCCGAGGTATGATTGGCTCACTCCTTTATCTTACTGCAAGTAGACCGGATATTCAATTCAGTGTTTGCCTTTGTGCTAGATATCAATCTAGTCCAAAGGAAAGCCATTTAATTGCAGTCAAGAGAATCTTCCGATATCTCTCAGGCACATGCAATTTGGGTTTTTGGTACCCAGCAGGCAGTAGCTTTGATTTGATTTCATATTCTGATGCTGACTATGCTGGATGTAAAATTGATAGAAAAAGCACTAGTGGATTTGCCAATTCCTTGGCGGTTGCATGGTTTCGTGGGCATCCAAGAAACAACACTCGGTTGCTCTCTCCACTGCAGAGGCAGAATATGTCGCTGCAGGAAGTTGTGCAGCTCAAGTGTTGTGGATCAAAAGTCAGTTAGCTGACTATAATGTTCAAATTGGATGCACACCTATCCTATGTGACAACACAAGTGCTATCAACCTTTCAAAAAACCCTGTCCAACACTCTCGGACTAAACACATAGAAATCCGTCATCATTTCTTGAGAGATGAAGTTGCCAATAAAACCTTGGAACTTATTTTCATTCCCACAGAAAAGCAATTGGCTGATATTTTCACCAAACCCTTGTCTGAAGATAGATTCACATCCTTAAGAAGAGAATTGGGTTTGTGTAAAATGCAATGAAACTAACTCTCCATATTGGAGTACATGCTCTTTATGTGTGAATGACTATGTGGTATATCAAATGGTGAACTGTGGAAGAACAAGTTCGGCTTGTTTGGAAACTATCATCATGCGTGAGGAAATATTCTCCGCCAAGTATCCATAGTCCCATTACATATAAAGGTCCTGTACTTCACATAGGATTTTTAGTTTCCTTACATTTTATCATGTTAACTCCATGAAACAATGTTTTTTCTGTGACCATGTGCTTGTGTATGACATTCTTGAAATGAACATGTTTGCCTTGTATCAAATGCTTGTGTGAATCCTTGCTTAGATGTTGTGTCAACACGTGCACACACTATGGGGGAGTGAGTTAAGGATAGATGAGTATTTTATTGAGGAAACTCTCATACATCTACTTGTTGAATTCTCACTTCCTTGAACTCAATGTGCAATCAATCTGAAACCAGAAAAATCCTCTCTGTTCATATCTGTCGACAGACACATTCCATCTGTCGACAGATACAATCAGTCTTGTTCTGACAGAAACCTCAACTCCTCAGTCTGTGTGCATCTGTCGACAGACAGACTTCTTCTGTCGACAGATACACACATTCTTCCTTACTTTTCAAATCCTTCTTCATACTTTTAAAAAAGTGTTCCTTACTTGATTTAAAGGTAAACCTTGGTTGTTTGTGTGCAATATAACCCTTCATATCCACTTCATGTCAAAGTCATGAACCAAGTCTAAATGTTGTTTGATGCATGACCTGATTAAGGTCTTTTTAGATCATTTTGAACATAATGAGCAAACCAAATGATTTTTAAACATCTCCTTTGAATAACTCCCTTGTCGTTAAACATGAATCTAAAATGATTTGAAAAATCAGAAAACTCTTGAATTTAATGTTCCACATTACAACTTGCCTAAAAGAAATCTCATGTACTTGACAAAAAGCAAAAAAAAAAAAAAGGAGAAAAGCTACCTATTTCTTCAGTTTAATCAACAAATTTGTTTTTCATTTGTGGGATGGAGGTAGAGCAATGATGAAAATCACTAAGTAACCGGGGACATGGGCATCACAAATGTCGGTCTTCGCGTCAAAAGGTTGTTTCATTATCTCTATACAATGGCTTGATGGACACTCACATTGAGTAACTGGGGGTATTGGCATCACAAATGTCTACCTTCACATGAAAAAGTGAAAGTGCTCCTCATTGCCACTCTTTTCCATCTTCGTTGCTTAAATCTTCCAAGATCATACCAGAAATAGAGTGAAGCCTCCGAAATTTTTTGTCAAGTCCAATGTGTTTCTTCGGTAAGACATTTGTGGGCATTTAATTCAATTGTCATCTGACTATCATCTCTATTTAAATGCATGTTTGTCTTCAACGGCCTTAATCAAAAGAGTTATTTAATTTTCACTGGCTTTTGTGAAATGTGTTCCTCATGATCTAATTAAAGAACTTATCATTTTTAATTCAAAATCATTTTAGATTTGTGTCATGTCTTCATCTTAATGGATATGGATTTTTGTCTTGCACATACACCCATTTTGCCTTAAAACAACAAATGAACACTTGTCCCTTTGAAAAATTTTGACAAAAATCAAGTTTTCACCAAAAAGGAGCTATCTGTCGACAGATGCCAGTATCTGTCGACAGACGACGGCCCAGATCCATTTTTTCAAAAAACCCTCGCGCCGGTTCACCTCCTTTTTGTGGGGCCTTCCTTTTAAAACCCTCCAAGTCCATTCTAAGGCCACCCACGACCCTTTTTCACCCCTCCTCTCTTGTTCCCTCCTCCTCCTCTCCAAACCCCCTCTCTTTCCCCCTTCAGGGCTCCGTCTCCGACGATCCTGCTCCTCGTCTGGGATCCCTCCACTCTCCCTTCACACCATTCTCATCCTTCCTCCTGCGATGGCACCCAAATCGAAGCTTCTCGCTCGCCGTCGTCGCGCTCCGACGGACGCCGGAGAAAGCTCCAGGGCTCCTTCTGAACGCCGCAGCAAGCATCGTGAGGATCGGTTGCCGGAACTCATCGTTCCTCAAGGTCTCCGTCTTATCCGACCCAACGGCAAATTCAAGAAGATTGTCCAATCCCGGTATGTGGACTTCGAGTCCTTAGCACCGATGTTCCCCTCACTCCTACCTTATTTTGACACTCAAGGGTGGACATCCTTCTTATACTCCCACTTGCAATACTCTCCAACTGCCGTATCCGAGTTCTACAATAACTTAGGGCTTTCCGATCAGGGAGATATCTACTCTTCGGTGAAAGGCACTCGTTTTCGCCTCACCGCAAATCTTCTCTCCACAGCCCTTGAAATTCCAAACTCAGGAGTTGAAATCTTCAACTACAATCCCTCTGCTTCTGAGTACTATGAGCTTCTCACGTTGGAACCTTATGACACTACCAAGAAGATTGCTCGTCTCAACGCCAACTCCTTTCCTCCCTTGATCCGGATGATCCATCACATCTTCACTACCTTGATCGTCCCGAAGGATGGAAGTCGAGAGTTAGTCACCGAGGTCCATAAATCCCTATTCATATTTTTCCTCAAGTGTCAAGAAATCAATCTTCCTGAACTCATGATAAGCCTCATCCGTCGGTGTTTCTCTAACACCAAAAGATCAATGCCATATGCTTGCCCCATCACTTCTCTTCTTATTTTCCTTGGCATTCCTATCCCTCCAAGTGAGCTCATCTCACTAAAATCCCGAAGTGCCTTTGACCTCACCGCCGCCAACCGCATGGGCTACAAACTTGTAGACGGCGTCGTCACAAGGACTCTCAAGGGAAAGGAACCACAAGGAGCTGAAGTGTCAACCGATGAAGAAGACAATGAAGATGTTGAAGCAAATGAGGGCAGTGATGAAGACCCTCAAGATGAGCAAATGCCTGACCAAGCTCAAGAGTTTGATGATGTACCTATGCCTCCACAACAATCCGTTCATGATTACTTGGCACAAATCCATCAAGAAATGATTTCAGGATTTGCTCGGATGACGTCAAGATTTGATCAAGTGGACGCTCGCCTCAACACTTTAGATGACCGTCTTGACCACCTCTACTCCGAGAGAGATGGATCCCGTCACCCTCCTCCTGCTGGACATGACGATGAATAGAGGGTCTCAGGGTCATTAGAGGTCACTAAGAGTCTTAGATGGGAATTAGTCTCACTTGTCTTGTCGTCTTTTGCTTGTTCATGTTACTTCCCTTTCTTGAGAGTCATGTAATCATTATCGCATGTACTGTGAAATTTCAATGATAAATCAATGAAAACTCAGTTCATGTTCTTTTGTCTCTAACTGTGCATGACTTGACTTTTTGCATGTTGTCAAAAAGGGGGAGAACATCAATATATGCATCAATTGAATATTTTTGTCATCATCAAAAAGGGGGAGATTGTTGGGTTTTCCATATATCATGTTTTTGATGATCACATTAACATTCTTGAACATTGATTTAATGCAAAATTGATGTGTTAACTAACATGAAAAACACCATGAAAGTGATTGAGTTAAACATTGCTAAATCATACAATGTACATCACTAACAATGTATTTGCATGTAGGTGTACAAGCATGAAAGATGGAACTTTGAAGAGGCATTGAAAAGATGAGCAAAAGGCACAAAAATCTGTCAAAGAGGTGCATCTGTCGACAGATGCAAACTGCCTGTCGACAGATTCACACAGTCATTCTCAGACAGAACTCAGGTTTGCATCTCTGAGTGCATCTGTCGACAGATGCAATGTACCTGTCGACAGATACACACAGACAACCCAGGACAGAGCTCAGGTTTTCTATTCCTGAGTGCATCTGTCGACAGATGAAAACTGCCTGTCGACAGATACACTCAGAAACTCATTTTCCTGAAACCCAGTTCTCAGCCTGAGTCTGCCTGTCGACAGATGCAAGTGCACCTGTCGACAGCCGACGGAAACTTCAGATTTTGGGTTTCCAAATCCGGCCCCACTTGGGTGTTTCCTTCCTCCACGACCCCCACCTTTACCTAACACTATATAAGCATCCTTTTGGAGCCAATTTCGCAGAGAGCAGCCTCCCATCCAAGAGCCTCCAAGGGACCAAGAGGAAAAGCCCCAAATTGCTGCTCTGCTTCAACTTTCCGCCCAGATCGACGTGGAATCACTATCTATGCGGAGCTGAAGCCGGATCGTCATCAATTCAACCTTCTACATCGATCAATCTACATCCAATCGAAGTTTGAAGAGCGTTTGGACGATCCACGAGAAGAATTCCAACTGGATTTGTTCCCTAATTCCCAATTCTTCTCCATTTCATAATTTCCATCCAATCGTGTGTGTGTGTGGTTGTGTTTCGAGCATCCCTTGTGCTTGATTCACGTATTTGTGGTTGTTCTGATCGTGTTTCATCAGACAACGTGTGTGTGTTTGAGTTGTAGTGTTGAACTCGCTCATAAGCAGTCGTTTCTGCGTGTGTGTGTGGACGGTGGATGTAGGATACACGAGTTGTGTACTCCGAACCACCTTAAATCATCGTGTTCTGTGGTTTGTTCGCGTTTTGCGATAGATGATTGGTAGGCACGGTGTTCATACGCACGTTTGATTCCCTGTTTTCTCTTAAATCAACTCAAGCGGTCTCACACTTAATTGAATTTGAATCAAATTTCATTAAGATCGCTGTAGCATCGAAAAGAAGCCATCAATAGTTTAAAATTGCCGTAATCTATTCAACCCCCCCCTTCTAGATTACCGTATTGTGTACTTCCGCATAACTCTTCAGGGGATGCATTCTGAAATGCGTCCGGCAAGGCGAATGCTATTCCATTATCGCACCAGGCATGCGGGATGCGACAAGGCCAAGGGATGCTTATCACGGTGGCCCTACACGACGTAACAAGGAATTTATCTATTTCATTTATGAAAATGCCCAATGCCATTTCATGAACGTGTCCGCTTTGAGCGCTGCGATTCCAATGTCGGTTTTGGCATATTTTTATAAATAAAATTTATAAATACCTTATCGCATCCTGCCATCCCGTGTCACGTCCCAAGAATTACGCAGCGGATATTAATAATTAATTCGAGTCGATATTTCGAGACGCGGACAGTCGACAAATAAGCCTCTAGCTAGCACGCACTAAATGTATAACAACATACATCATCATAGGGCCCAAATATTGAACTCAACTAATCTTTTATTCAATCTCAACTCATTGTGTTCCAAATGGATACTAGTACAGGACTAAGACTCCATAAAAAGAAAGTACATTTATTCCTCACTTCCTACTATATGAATCTAACACTCAAAGTAAACTACTATAACTAGACTCATAGTTGGAACGCTCTTCACTCGGACGCATTCCCATCCTCGACTTGCTCTTCCTCTTGAACGTCATAGTCACCTAGATTGGGTAAAAGTAGGGAATGAGCAAACTAGCCCAGTAGGATTTATATCTCAATGTGCGGGCAATGATATAAGTGATTAACATTTGGAACTAGGCAAGTACGATGAATGATATGCAAGTATGAATAAAACTCGTTAAAACATGATATATAAAACAAGCTAGAGAGAGTGATTATGATAGAACAAGATTTGTGAACAAGATGACAAGATAGAACTAGCAATAGATCACTTTATACAAGCACGCGAGATTTCAATTAATGTCAAGAACGCAAGATATCAATAATTGCATTAAATGCAGGATGGCCATATCACGCAAGCAAGCAAGCAAGATTGCACAAGCACAATCAAGTAACACTAATCAGGCACGTAGACACTAATGTACACCAAGGAAAGATCCACCAAGAATGCACATAGGTCACGTGTATGTGGTTATGTATCTAACATTCAACAAGCAAGAAAGTACTCCCAGCGCAGATGCAACGCCAGTAATCATTATACCCCATGGTTAACAGTATATCTATGACTCGCCGTCATTGGGGCTAGATTGGAGCCCTTAGACACACGCCGTGCCCTGTCAACATCTCATGTAAATTTTTAAATGTAGATACCCACAGTCATTAATAATAACCAATGAGAGTTTCAAAACGTAGCATGTGTAATGTCATGTTCATGATGATGATGAGAAGAAGTAATAATTAAATTGAACATGATTTCATGAGAACAATGGTCAAGAGATAAATTCGGCAGCATAACGGTACAATTTATACTTTCGTTCAATCTTTACATTAATGGCTTTAGTCTAGTTTGTAAGTCACACTCACAAGATCAAGAAGAGAAAGGAAGTGCACGCTATCTCTAGGGAACTTCAATGGTACAACCAACTCGTCGACCATGTGGGAATCGATGGTCAGAGGAGATTTACGGAGGCCTTGGTGAAAAGGTCGCTAGTCTACCGATTCGGAATGACCGGTAGAGAGTTTCCAATTTCCCAAGAAAAGGCTGCCTAATAGTGCTAGTGTATAGTGCGGTACGCGTGTCTCAATTCACAAACCATCGGTCTCAAACTCGCAGGAAGCACTTGACCATATAATATGGAGTAAGACTATGCATTTTAAATAAATCATGAATTGCAAGATTTTATGATAACCCTTATCATTTAAACATGGTAGAATCAGTAGGAAGATTAATCATAAGTAGCACGAATGGATCATAACATTAAGGAGCACTTAGAATAGCATTCATGTAATTAAAGCTTTTAAATGGGTTAATCAATTTTAAGCCATTAAATATCAATCATGTAATGATCAGACCCAAGACAGGCAACTTACACAGTAAATATCACATTTAAACAGACCTCGGGTATATGCGGAAAACTTTGCAAGAAAATAAGTGGTTTTAGGTAAAGATCCTGAGATGGCGACATAGTCATACAAGGAAGGCGACATAGGTGTCAGGCCCGAGGACAGATAGCGACAAGGTCTTACAAGGAAGGCGACAGGGTGTTGTCAGGTTGGGGTCAGATCGCGACAGGCTCATGTAAGGAAGGCGACAGGTCGGGCCCAGAAGGCGACACAGGTGTGTAAGCATCATGACAGGGAAGTCATATCAGGCAGGTAGATAGCGACATAGCGCATGTCGCCTTGAGAAAGTGACAATGGGTATGTCGCAATCAAACCTCTGATGGCGACCTATCGGGCTGTCATGTTCACAGGGTCCGTGCCTGGCTCTGATAGAGCAAGGACGGTGCCTTGGATTGCGGACCAAACTTCCTTCCTTTGACATAGGGTTGTTCTAAAATAGAGAAAAAAATGTACAGGGCATGAAAAATAACGAAACCAGTTTTGAAACAACCTAGACATACAAGGGTACATCCAGTAAATCGGAATTAGAAAATAAAGATGGTTTCGATAGGTTTTGATCAAGTAGAATACCAGGTTAGACTAAGAGTAACCTGAAGACGTAGTTTCATGCAGCAATCCTATTAACACACTTATAAGTCTCTAACGGATTATATTTAGACAAAACGTTCAACATCAAACCTGAAGAGGATAACTAGTAGAATAACTTTCATATTATGAGTTTACCCTAATTAGGTCATGAACCACATGAAACATACGAAGAGCAGGAAAAGCCCTAAAAGTGCACGACTTTGAGAAAATGCTTATAATTCAAAATATACTCAATGAAATTCGATGAAACCAGAGGGCAATGAAAGCTAACTTGATGCTCTACAGATTTGGTATAGGAGATGTTAAGATTTGGCCCGAGAAAACCTACCTCTTGGGTTGATGAAGTCTCGTTCTTCAAAAAATCCGTGTTCAGACCACTGTTTGAAGAACGCTTAATACTCCATGTATACTGCATGGAATTTGGGCATTCCACTTGGGTTAGGAAGTAGACCCGATCCTCTTTCCAAGGGTATAAGCCTTGCACGATGGGATTTAGGTTTGGCCTACCTTTGATCGGCTTCAAGAGGGTGGTTTGTGCAGATCGTAGTAGATGAACGGGGAAGAAGATGAGCTTGGTATGCTTGATCTCCTACTCTCTAGCCACCAAGAGCTCCTCCACACGACCCCAGCAAGTTCTAAATTCGTCCCTAGGGTTTGGGTGAAGAGTATTTAAGCATCTATGATCTTTAGGAGTCCTATTGTAACTAGGAAAGAAGGGTTTCGGGATTGGCATGTTGGTTTCCTATTTTTGATGATTTCTTCCTCCATTAGAGAGTCTTGGCCATCAAGAAACTTCCATGGATGGGTAGACACGAATTTGGGTTGCCATGAATGCATGTTTGTATCCGAATTCAACTCTAATTGCCTCTTTTTAATTTCAGCTTATTTCTGGTTACGAATTTCTATGTAATTTCTTGCTTCATTTGATTTTTGGGCCATATGTGGTCCATTGGCCCACTTATGATATTGGGTCATTATTATATATTTTTAGAAGCATTTCTAACATTTTTATTTAATTTATGATTACTTCGTATTTCCGTGTTAACGGTTTTTCGACTCGTTTCTTTATTTGGATAATCGGTCACAATAATTCCTAAACCTAGCTCACATGATTTTTATTGACCCAATTTTATTGATGGGTCATTAGAGGATATTATTTGAAATCCATTTATGATTTTTATTTAATTTCCTGACTCGTCCAAGTACGTGTAATAATGATATTTCGACTTATTCATGAATTACGATAATAAGTCGCGAAATACTTTAAACATAGCTAATCCAATTTTTCTTGGCACAAATTTCTTTGTGAAACGTTTAGTAATAATGTTTGGGGTTGATTTATAATTTTTTTACGGAATTTTCCGAAGTGTTTTAGCACATACGATAATGATACGTATGTTTTAAATACTTGTCATTATGGAAATTTTTTATTTCTATTTTAATTGAATTTTTATATAATTGAAATTTTCGGGGTGCTACACCCTCCCCCACTTAAGAGGATTTGGTCCCCAAATTCCTATATAGAAAGATTTTGAATAAGTGAGGTGTACTTACTTGTGAATAACTCCGGGTACCTTTTGCGTATTGCTTCCTCGGTTTCCCACGTGTCGTCTTCATCCATGCGTTGATTCCGTCTAACCCTTACTAGTGGAATAACTTTGTTCCTTAGTTGGCGCAGTTCCCGTATCAATAAGTACAAAAGCAGGTTGAGAGTGTATGAAAATGGTACCTTCCACCATACCCCCTTCCTCGGGTAGGTCAGCTTCTATGACAGCATTAAGGCGTCCCTGATGCCGTGGTATATTCTGAGCTCTGCCTGGTTGGTCCTTCATCATTGGACAGTCAGGAATACGGTGGTCACGACCACCACATCTCAAGCAAGCCCCGAGCTTCTTCCAGCATTCTTCAGCTCGGTGTCCTAGTTTATCACAGAACTTGCAGTTTTCAGTCAACTGCCTACCTTCCACTTTGACTCTTTTATCTCCCGCAGCATCTTTTCCAGTAATTGGCCTCTTGTTGTTGCTGTTAAAGTTGTTATTGTTGCTACGAAACGTTGGAACAGTGTTAGGTGCTCCCTTCTTGACAAAGACCGGCTTAGAGTTGTCCTTGCCCCTCATGCTCTCTACTTTGGCCATGGTGTCCTCCACTAGCTGAGCTCTTTGGACCATCTCAGTGTAAGTTTGAATGTTGTGTGGTCCGAGCCTTTCAATGAACATGGGCCTGAGTCCATCCATGAAACGGTTAGCCTTCATTCTTTCAGTTCCCACCAGATGTGGGGCATACACGGCAAGACGTGCGAACTGAGCCTCATACTCAGCCACGGACATGCTCTTTTGTTTTAGTGCAGCAAACTCTGTTGCCTTCTTCTCCTTCACTCTCTCAGAGAAATATTTTCCCCGGAATATCTCCAGGAATCCGGCCCACTCTAGTTCAGCTACGTTTGGCAGGTGGGCCGACGTAGCCTTCCACCATGCTCGAGCATCCTTGGTAAATTGGAAAGTGGCCAGTACCACTTTCTCCCTGTTGTTGCATTGTATTACTTGGAAAATCCTTTCGATTTCCTCTTCCCAATTTTCTGCTTCATCTGGGTCAGGGGATCCAGAGAAACGAGGAGGGTTCCTAAGAAAAGGATGGAAACCAATTAATGTCTCTAGATACATTATAAGAGTCAATGGGTAGGAGTGTTTAATTCTTTCTTAACATATTCCCAGTCTCTACCCATTCTCACCAGGTACTGTATTTAATTTTCATGACCTAGGTTCCATAGGTATCTCCTATTCCTAAGACATTATCCTATTTGGTATTCCTAGGCTCTGATACCACTAAACTGTCACGTACCGAGAATTACGCAACGGATATTAATAATTAATTCGAGTCGATATTTCGAGACGCGGACAGTCGGCAAATAAGCCTCTAGCTAGCACGCACTAAATGTATAACAACATACATCATCATAGTGATGACCAAACTGTCCCCATAATAAATATTTCCATTTATTTATATATTAATTTTGATGATTAACAAAATAACACTATTGGATTACTTGAGCCTTAAGTACAGGAAATAAAAGAAAAATGAAAGTTCAAGACAATCTGGTAAGTCTCATCACTTCTATCCAAGTCTTTGTATCGACTTCTTTGATAAGCAGAACGATTTCCTCTTTGACCGGAAAACTCAAAACAAATCGATATCGTAACGATTTCTTTAGAAACTCGCAACGACTCTCTAGCCGTAACGATTTCTTTAGACCTCGTAACGATTTCTTTAGAAACTCGCAACGACTCTCTAGCCGTAACGATTTCTTTAGACCTCGTAACGATTTCTTTAGAACTCGCAACGACTCTCTAGCCGTAACGATTTCTTTAGACCTCGTAACGATTTCTTTAGAACTCGCAACGACTCTCTAGCCGTAACGATTTCTTTAGACCTCGTAACGATTTCTTTAGAATTCGCAACGACTCTATAGTCATAACGATTTCTTTAGACCTCGTAACGATTTCTTTAGAATTCGCAACGACTCTATAGTCATAACGATTTCTTTAGACTTCATAACGATTTCTTTGGAGTTCATAACGATTTCTTCACTGATCATAACGCCTTGCTTTGTATAACGATTTCGTGTAACGATTTCCTTACAACTCGATAGTCATAACGATTTCTTGTAACGATTTCTTCAGAACTCACAACGACCTGCTTGTTGTAACGACTTCATAAGTTATCACATCGATTTCCTTACAGTTCATAACAACTTGCTATAATTCATAACGATTTCATAAGTCAGCAAGATTCTTTTTATCGAATTTCTTGATGCATCAGTATAATGCCTTTTAATAGCGTTGAAAAGTCAAAGTCATATCTTGTCCGTTGACTGCTATGCATTAAATGCTCTCCGATCGTATCTCCCATGCATGCAGACAATATCTTCCATTTCTATGCTACTCTGTCTACGTACTTTTTTAGACAGAAAGGAGCTTTGCTATATACTGCAATATCTGTTCCATCTCAACTAACAATAGACAGCAGTCTTAGCTGTCTTCTATTTATTGATGATATGCTTACAGATATCTGACAAGACTCATCTGGACAACATTGGACACAAGATACAAAGTTCTATGACATCTCTTTGGCGTGTACACAAGGATAAAAGACTGACGATCAGAAGCTTCCTCAGTGACCAGTCTAACGTACACAAGGATAAGAGACAACGGACACTTCAACGTTCGAATTTGAATCAGCAGTTTAAATAGAAGACTCAAGACGGAAAAGATAGTGTGAGTGCAACAACGCTTGATTTTAGAAGAAGAAAGAAATCCATCTCTTAGAATCTTTAGAACTTTGAAGAAGAGCGAAGCCTCCACTCCAAACCTTGTTCTAAGCTCTTAGCTCTCTGTGCTCAAAAGGAATCTTCTCATTTGTAAGAGCCTGTGTGGTCCTTGGAGAGAAAAACCTTGTTAAATCTCTTTCTCTCTCGGGGGCTTAGGAGCTTCAGTGTGTAGCTGGTCAAGCTAGAGTCTGAAGCCTGTTTTCACACCCTTTTTCTTATTAGGTTGTGTTCCCTTCTGGACGAAGGAAGACCTGGTGGTATCCAGGGTGGTTGTTGTTCCCTTCAGGCTGAAGGAAGACCAGTTGAGGCTGGGTGTAAGGATCCTTAAGGGGGATTGTACCCTTGGTAGTAAAATCCTGAGGTATTGCTCAGGGACTGGACGTAGGTCTCCTGTGGAGAGGAGTTCCGAACCAGGATAAAATCCTTGTGTCTTGTGGATGTGTTTTGTGTGATTGTTGTCTTGTTTGCTCTAACTCTAACCTTGTTATTAAGTTGTGCAATCCTTTCAGTAAACAGGTTTTAATCAGAGATCGAAGTTTTAATAACCCATTCACCCCCCCTCTGGGCTAGCTAGCTGGGCAACAAGTGGTATCAGAGCTCGTCTCTTCGACAAAGAAGAAGATCCAACGATCTGAAGAGCAAAGATCAATGGCAGCCCAAAGTAACTTCGAAGGTCAGTCAGTCAACAGGCCTCCCTTGTTCGATGGAGAAGATTACACATACTGGAAGACTAGAATGGAATATTTTCTACAAGGTCATGATTACACAATCTGGTCCATTGTAGAAGAAGGTGATCTTTTGGTCACAAACGCTAAGGCTCAGTGGACAGATGATGATAGGAAAAGAATATCCTTAAACTGCAAAGCCAAGAGCATATTATGCTGTGCCCTAAGCAAGAAAGAGTTCAATAGAGTCTCAGCCTGCAAGTCCGCAATGGAGATGTGGGAAAAGCTCAAAATTACCTATGAAGGGACAGACAAGGTAAAGGAGACAAGAATTGATATTCTAGTAGCTCAATATGAAAGATTTCAGATGCAGACAGGTGAATCAATAACTCAAATGTTCAGCAGATTCACTGACATCACAAATGGATTAGCCGGTTTGGGAAAGGTCTATAATGCACCAGATATGGTTAGAAAAGTCCTCAGATCTTTACCATCTTCTTGGACTCCGAAGGTAACAGCCATTGAAGAAGCCAATGATTTAAAATTAATGTCATTGGAAAAGCTAATAGGATCTCTCATGGCTCACGAGATAAACATGGAGAGATTAGGAGAATCCTCCAGCAGAAGGAAACAATCAAATGCTCTCAAAGCAAGTGAAGATAATTCGGAAGAATCTTTGGATAATAGTGAGAGTAGTAAAGACAGTGATGATGAAGAAGCGATGCTGTCTCGAAGGCTTCAAAGGATTCTAGCAAAGAAAAAGAAGTATCAGTCAGGAAGAAATTTTTTAAGAAAAACAAAGACTTCAGAAAACCAGAAGTAAAGGATCAAAAGAAAGGAGAAGTGATCTGTTATGAATGCAAAAAGCCTGGACACATCAAGGCAGATTGTCCCATGATCAAAAAGAGTGATCACAAGAAGAAGGACAACTTCAGAAGATTTAAGAAGTACAAAAAGAAAGCAATGGCAGCTGCTTGGGAAAACAGCAGTGACTCAGACAGTGAGTCAAGCTCGAGCAGTGAAGGTGAAGAAGCCAACTTGGCTCTAATGGCCAACACCGAGGACAAAGTAACTTCTGACTCTTCTTTTGATTCATGCAATGATTCAGATTCTGACAATTTGGAAAATGCTTTTAATGAACTTTATGAAAAATACAAAGAAGTATGCAAATTACTTAAAACTAGTAAGAAAAATATAATCTGTCTAGAAAATACAAATTCAGACCTAAGAACAGAAAATGAAGAACTTGAAAAACAAATTACTGAACATAAAAGAAGAAATGAATTATTATGTGAAGATTTAAAAGAGAAAAATAAGAAAATAAATCTTCTAGAAAAACAAGAAGACTTAGGTGAATTTAAAATAGAAATAGAAAGACTAAATAAAGAAAATGATAATCTATCAAGTACACTAGAGAAATTCACCAACGGTAAAAACTCTTTAATATTAAAAGGTGCTAGGAGATCGGGTAAAAAGAAAAATGGATTAGGATATACACCCCCAGACAATGAAGAAACCATAATATACCCTAAAACATATCCAACACCAAAATTTGTACCCGAACAAGATATAGCATACAAAGCTGATTTCAAATATATAGAAAAAGTGACTAAGTTATCCTGCTGCAGTCACTGCAACAAGTTAGGACATATTAAAATTACATGCCCAACAAGACATAAAAAATGGATATTAAAAGGTAAAGTTGATGATACTAACCAATCAGGACCCAAAAGAATTTGGGTACCTAAAGCTTGATGTTCTCATTTCAGGTTAACCCTCGAGCATCCAAATGGTATTTGGATAGTGGGTGCTCAAGGCATATGTCAGGCAACAAGAAGATATTTGTTGATCTCCAAGCTGAAGAAGGTACAGTCACCTATGGAGATAATGGAAAAGGGACTGTGATAGGAAGCGGGTCTGTGAACATCAAAGGAAAATCAGTTATAGAAGATGTAATGCTGGTCAAAGGGTTAAAGCACAATCTCATCAGCATCAGCCAGTTGTGTGACAAAGGCCATCAAATTCAGTTTCAAGAATCAAAATGCAGTATCTTAAAGGATGGTGCAGTCATATTTGAAGCCTACAGAGAAAGAAATTTGTATGTTCTATATCTCGAGAAACTCAAGGATCAAGATGTGTGTTTGGCAGCTAGTAAAGATCAATCAACTGAGTTGTGGCACAGAAGATTGGGCCACTGCAGCTTGGATGGGTTGAACAAGCTCAGAAAGAGAAAACTAGTTGAAGGACTGCCAAAGGTAAATTTCAGATTGGATAGCATTTGCAGACCTTGTGCAAGAGGAAAGCACACCAAGAGCTCCTTCAAATCAAAGACTGTAGTAACCTCCTCAAAGCCCTTAGAACTACTTCACATGGATTTATTTGGGCCAATGAGAACTACCAGTTTGGGAGGAAAGAATTTTGGATTTGTAATAGTTGATGATTATTCAAGATTCACTTGGGTATCCTTTTTAGAGCACAAAGATGACACATTTGAAAATTTTGTCAGCTTCAGTAAGAAAGTTCAGAAAGATCAGAAATTCTCAATTGTCTCTATTCGATCAGATCATGGTGGTGAGTTTCAGAATGAAAAGTTTACGAAGTTCTGTGATGATCAAGGAATTGAGCACAACTTCTCAGCTCCAAGGACACCTCAACAGAATGGAATTGCTGAGAGGAAAAACAGAACTCTTTTGGATATGGCAAGAACCATGTTGTCAGAATATGATCTGCCAAGATATTTCTGGGCCGAAGCTATCAACACTGCATGTTATATCATAAATAGAGTGATGATCAGGCCAATTCTGAAAAAGACGTCTTATGAACTCTACAAAGAAAAGAAGCCAAAGATTAGCCATTTCAGAATATTTGGATGTCCTTGCTTCATCCATAACAATGGAAAAAGGGACATTGGTAAGTTGGATGCCAAATCAGATGAAGGCATCTTCATGGGGTACTCTTCTAAACCCAAAGGTTATAGAGTTTTCAATAAACGTTCCTTATTGATTGAACAATCAGTACATGTTATTTTTGATGAATCTAACCCTTCCTTGAAAAAGGAAGAAATTAGTGACATTGATGATGCAGATGACTTGTCCGAAAAATTAAAGAATACTTCAATTAAGGACAAAGAGGATCCAACTCTGGAAGAACTGCAGCAAACAGAAATCCAACATGAAGATCTTCCAAAGGAATGGAGATATCAGAAAGATCACCCTCCTGAAAACATCATTGGTGATCCATCTGTAGGGGTAAGAACTAGAGGTAATGTAATTCCATGCGACTATTTAGCATTTGTTTCTCAAGTAGAGCCTAAGACAGTCAATGAAGCTTTATCTGATGAATCTTGGATATTAGCCATGCAAGATGAACTAAATCAGTTCAAGAGAAACCAAGTATGGTCACTTGTTCCTAGACCATCCAATCATTCAGTTATTGGCACCAAGTGGGTGTTCAGAAATAAACTGGATGAGTCTGGAATAATCTTAAGGAACAAAGCCAGATTGGTGGCTCAAGGCTACTCCCAAGAGGAAGGCATAGATTTCGATGAAACTTATGCACCTGTAGCTAGACTTGAGGCCATTAGGATTTTACTTGCTTATGCATCTGCACTTGATTTAAAACTTTTTCAAATGGATGTCAAATCAGCCTTTTTAAATGGTTTCATCAAGGAGGAAGTTTATGTTGAACAACCTCCAGGTTTTGACGACACTGAATTTCCAAATCATGTATTTAAACTACATAAGGCTTTATATGGTTTAAAGCAAGCTCCTAGAGCCTGGTATGAAAGGCTCAGTACTTTCTTATTAAATCATGGTTTCACTAGAGGTAAAGTAGATAGTACATTATTTATAAAATCTAAGGTTAAACATATACTTCTTGTACAAATCTATGTAGATGATATTATTTTTGGATCTACTGATGAATCTCTTTGCAAGTACTTTGAAAAGCTTATGCAGGGAGAATTCGAAATGAGCTTGATGGGGGAGTTAAGCTACTTCCTTGGATTGCAAATCAAGCAAGGGAAGGATGGCACTCATATCTGTCAAGCAAAGTACACCAAAGAGCTGTTGAAGAAATTTGGATTTGAAGATGCAAAGCCATTATCAACTCCAATGAGCACATCAACCAGAATGGACAGTGATCAAAAAGGTAAAAGGGTAGATCAAAAGAATTATCGAGGTATGATAGGATCATTACTTTACTTAACTGCCAGTAGACCAGACATTTTGTTCAGTGTATGCATGTGTGCTAGATATCAGGCAGACCCTAGAGAGTCTCACTTAATTTCTGTAAAAAGAATATTTAGATATTTAGCTAGAACTCATGACTTAGGTCTCTGGTATCCTAGATCTTGTGAGATAAATCTAATAGGATATTCAGATGCTGATTATGCTGGTTGCAAAGTAGATAGAAAGAGCACCAGTGGATGTTGTCAGTTTCTTGCAGGATGCCTAATATCATGGACATCCAAGAAACAAAATTCAGTAGCTCTATCAACAGCTGAGGCGGAATATGTTGCTGCTGGAAGTTGCTGTACACAACTTCTTTGGATAAAGCAACAACTTGAAGATTTCGGCATTCACATCAAATCAATTCCTCTATTGTGTGATAATACAAGTGCCATCAACCTCACCAAAAATCCAGTTCAACACTCAAGGACGAAGCACATTGAGGTAAGATATCATTTTATTCGAGACCATGTAGCTAGTGGTAATTTAGAAATTTCGTTTATAGATACAAATGGTCAATTGGCAGATATCTTCACAAAAGCCCTACCTGAAGAGAGATTTACATCTCTTAGAAGGGAACTAGGGATGTGCAATTTGTGAAAGAATTTCTGTGATTTTATTGACATATAAATTTTTCAGATTAAATGAAAGTTCTCTCTCCGTTAAAGTTAAGCAAAACTCAGTTATCTATATGCTTTGACCGCTTCTGTGTGGAAAGTTGTTTGACTTGTCAAATCTTTTTGTCGCTTTCTATCTTTACCGCCTTTGGCGCTCCTCCGTTCAATAAAGTAATATTATTTTATCCAAATCGCTTTGAGATCGACTCGTCTTCTACCTTTACCCTTTTTATCCTCTATCTGTTCACCCAAAGCCGATGCCCTAACGATTTTGGGATCGACTCTCTGCAACTTTCGAAGCCTTCTTCTCTTCCCGCGAAGAATTCCTTCGAGAACTTCCGTCCCTTCCATCATCCTCCCTTCCAGAATCTTTTCTTCTCTGCACCCATGGCCGCTCCGTTGATCTCCGGAAGTGTTGGGGGCTACAGTGCTGAGTATTTATCCCCAAGGGAGCAAGAAAGATTTACGTTTGTGAAGACGAAGATTTGCGGAAATAAGGCAGTGGATGTTCAGAATCTTGAGAAGAATGGCATGGCCAGGCTAGTTGATACTCTAAGAAGATTGCAGTGGATGGATGTGGTCACCTTCAGTGAGGTAAGCTACCCGGACTTGGTAAAAGCCTTCTACATTTGTCTGAAGTCAGAAGCAGATGGGTCCCTTGTTTCCTCTGTCAAGGGCATCCAAATCAGAATAACCCATGAGCTTTTGCGTGATTTGTTTGGAGTGAAGACCTCTGGATTTAGTGGCATTCACTCTGTGAATGATGAAGTCAAAGGTCTCGGGATTATCGGTCCAGGATTTAAGTTAAAGGATGGGAAGCTTGATATTAATCAGATGTCCGCATTCAATAGATTGCTTCACTTTATAGTCTGCCAAATCTTAGTACCTCGTAGTGCTACCTTTTCTTCATGCACTAGGGCAGATTCGGACATAATGTTCTGGGCAATCCAGAACAAAGAGATAAACCTGGCCGCAGTGATGATTGAGCGAATGATGTTTGCACATGCTCAGTTATGGGAAACAAAGAGCAAGTTGAATGTTTCCCTTCCGTATGCTCATCTACTGACCAAGATTTTCAAGCACTTTGGAGTAGATTTGTCAGGTGCAGTAGCTGAAAAGATGGGCCAGTCTATAAGGTCCAGAAATCTGAAGAAAAGTGGATTCTCAGTGGTAGATGGAATGTGGTCAAAGACTTCTGTGGCTGAGGGAGAGGCAATCATTGCAGATCCAGCAGAGCAAGCAGCAGCAGATCCAGCAGAGCAAGAACCAGTAGAGTCAGCTGTGGGATGCCAATCCGAAGCTCAATTGGAAGAGGGTGCAGCTGGTGTGGCAGATTCCTTGCCCACCACCTTAGTCGCCTCTATTTAAGAGAGGTATTGGATTCCATTCCCTCCATCTCAGTCTCTTCTAAGGCAGGTGGACCTGATGAAGAAGTTATGGCAGCAGGCCATACTGAAGTTCAGTCTGAATCGGTTGCAGATGTTGAGGTACAAGCAGGTACTCAACAAGATGTGGTCATGGAAGAAGCTCCTAACCAAGGGGAGCAAAGTAGAGTTGATCCTGAAGTATCTGAATCAGTGGCAGAAGGCCACTTGGAGAAAGTTGTCGTGGAAGAAGCTCCTGCTCAGGGGGAGCAAGAAAGTATTGAAGTCCCTGCTCCCATTCAGGGGGAGCAAGCTGAGATTGAAAAGCCAGAGAATGAAGCTTTTCCTGAGAAAGCTGCACCTACTCAGGAAATTCCAGCTCCAGCCATGGTTGATGTTAGTGAAGGCCCAAGTACAACTATAAATCTTGAGGAGCCTGTCACTCATCAAGGTAAGCAGAAGAGAATTGTTCACAGAAGGTCAAGGAAGGGCCCTAGAAAAGTGAACTTGAAGCCTGTTATGGCTATGTTAAAGGCCCAAGGAGTGATCTTGGCATCAGTCCAGTCTAGCATACAAGGCATTGTTTCTAATCAAGCTTCAACTTCCTCAGACGTATCTTCAATAAGAAATGCAATGAGGTATTTCAATAAAGAGATGTCTGATATGAAGAATTTGCTGGCTAATCTTTCAAGGTCTAGTGGTGTCCCTCCTGCACCCACTCAGAGCAGTCCAGCTGAAGTTTCTAGGCCACCAGGGCCTCCAGCAGAAGTCTCTCGGCCAACAGGGCCACCAGTTCAAGGGTCAGGGCCATCAGGGCCATCAGTCGTGAGGTTACCCGGACCAGTGGCAGCCTCAGGGTCTTCAGGACCCTCTCCAGCAGTCAGAGAGAGTCAGGCCAAAGGGAAAGAGCCAGTGTCAGTCTCCAAGGCCCCTGATACTTCATCTCTTGCCACTCCAACCCTCTCCACACCTTCATCTCCTTCTACTGCACCTCCTGCTCCACCAACCATAAAACATCCCATGCCTCGCACCCAACCTTCCTCATCCTCTACTTCATCTCAACCCTCCTTCTCTCCTACTCCAGCTCACATCTCAGCTCCATCCTCATTAACTCCTAAACCTTCACCTATTAAAATTCAAACATCTCCTCTTCAACCAACCTCTTCCTTTAATCCTAAACATTTTTTCTATCCTCCTACTCCTCCTAATTCTGTTATCTTTCCTCCAGATAAACCTCTGCCTCTTGGTGTCTTTGACACCAATGTTCCAGACATTTTGAAAGGAACACCCTCCTCACCATTCTTTCCACAGCCTCTCACATTCACAGGACTGACCCTCCCAGTCCTGCCTTGAAAAAGAGAAAAACCTCCTCATCTCTAAGCACTCCTTCTGTTCCTCTATACCCTCCTTTATGGTACTCTCTTACCCTTGATCCTAAGAGAAGACCTATCTACAAAGAATACCTCCAGAAATGCATTCTTTCTACCATTTATGGTATTCCTTTTCTCAACCTATCCGAACACCTGGACATTGTTCTTCCTTTTACTCAGATATCTCAAGCTTTCAAATCCAAAATCCTTGAGGGCACTGAGTTCAAGACTGAAGATCAGTGGGCAGCTATCAAAGGAAATAAGGCTCAGTATGCAAAATACCTGACTGCAAGGGCCGAATCCCTCACTCACAGAGCTCACCCACTCACCTTCTCTGAGTGGTTTATCATCCAGCACAAGAACTCTTGGGGATCCTTCATTTTGAAGGAAATTCGCATTGCCAGAGCCTTTCAGCTGTACAGTGACTTCTGTTACTTGAACAAAATTCCAGAAGTTCAGTTTTGCCAGTTCCATTCGCAGATTACTGTGCTGAAATCAGAAACCCCTCTCAACCTTCCTCTTAAAGTAGACTTTGTCTCTTTCAAGGTTGATTTTCCAGTTCTTCTGCCGAAGCTGCACTCTTTAGTGTTTGATTCAGATGCTGGGTCTCATGCTCTAGATATGTTTGCAAGACAGATGGGCAGGATGTCAGCCAAGCAGGGCAGATCTCCTTCCTTTTTGCGGTTCATCTTCAGAGAATATCACTCTGGCCGCATGTCTTCTCAGACCTTAGCTCCACTCATTTCTGAGTGTGAAAGACTCACCTCATCAGAATGGACGCTTCTCTATCAGGCCTCTTATCAGCAATTGGAAGCCATCAATCAAGATCTTGTTAGTCAGAGGAAGCCTGCTCTTTCTGCAGAAGCTTTTATGGATCTAAACTCCATCGCACCCATACCAGAGATCTATGCTGTATGGGCATCTAGATATTCTGCTTTCTATGCCTTAAAGCAGGATTTGTTAAATCAACAAATTCACTATCCAATTTCCTTGGACAGATTTCTCCATAGGGCCAGTTTTGGTAAGAGTACTTACTTCAGATTCATTTTGGACAAAACTCAGTATGGAGAATTCTTAGAGCAGCAAAGGCAACTCTACATTCAGAGGAACATCCCTTCCATGGGACCCTCCTTCTCAGTTGCCTCTGGCGTTTTTCTGCAAATTTTTGAGGATCTTGAGATCAAGGCATGGGCTGTTGTCTCACAGCATGCCTCCTTGTTATCTCCTCTGTATTATCTTTCTCCATCCTAATATAAATCTTTCTCTCTTCTTTGTCTCACCGCTTATCTTTTTGCTTAATGACAAAATGGGGGAGACAACTAACGTAAATCTGAAAAACATTTCATTTTTTGTATGATGTTTAGTATATTTTGTCATCATCAAAAAGGGGGAGATTGATGACCAAACTGTCCCCATAATAAATATTTCCATTTATTTATATATTAATTTTGATGATTAACAAAATAACACTAATGGATTACTTGAGCCTTAAGTACAGGAAATAAAAGAAAAATGAAAGTTCAAGACAATCTGGTAAGTCTCATCACTTCTATCCAAGTCTTTGTATCGACTTCTTTGATAAGCAGAACGATTTCCTCTTTGACCGGAAAACTCAAAACAAATCGATATCGTAACGATTTCTTTAGAAACTCGCAACGACTCTCTAGCCGTAACGATTTCTTTAGACCTCGTAACGATTTCTTTAGAACTCGCAACGACTCTCTAGCCGTAACGATTTCTTTAGACCTCGTAACGATTTCTTTAGAACTCGCAACGACTCTCTAGCCGTAACGATTTCTTTAGACCTCGTAACGATTTCTTTAGAATTCGCAACGACTCTATAGTCATAACGATTTCTTTAGACCTCGTAACGATTTCTTTAGAATTCGCAACGACTCTATAGTTCATAACGATTTCTTCACTGATCATAACGCCTTGCTTTGTATAACGATTTCGTGTAACGATTTCCTTACAACTCGATAGTCATAACGATTTCTTGTAACGATTTCTTCAGAACTCACAACGACCTGCTTGTTGTAACGACTTCATAAGTTATCACATCGATTTCCTTACAGTTCATAACAACTTGCTATAATTCATAACGATTTCATAAGTCAGCAAGATTCTTTTTATCGAATTTCTTGATGCATCAGTATAATGCCTTTTAATAGCGTTGAAAAGTCAAAGTCATATCTTGTCCGTTGACTGCTATGCATTAAATGCTCTCCGATCGTATCTCCCATGCATGCAGACAATATCTTCCATTTCTATGCTACTCTGTCTACGTACTTTTTTAGACAGAAAGGAGCTTTGCTATATACTGCAATATCTGTTCCATCTCAACTAACAATAGACAGCAGTCTTAGCTGTCTTCTATTTATTGATGATATGCTTACAGATATCTGACAAGACTCATCTGGACAACATTGGACACAAGATACAAAGTTCTATGACATCTCTTTGGCGTGTACACAAGGATAAAAGACTGACGATCAGAAGCTTCCTCAGTGACCAGTCTAACGTACACAAGGATAAGAGACAACGGACACTTCAACGTTCGAATTTGAATCAGCAGTTTAAATAGAAGACTCAAGACGGAAAAGATAGTGTGAGTGCAACAACGCTTGATTTTAGAAGAAGAAAGAAATCCATCTCTTAGAATCTTTAGAACTTTGAAGAAGAGCGAAGCCTCCACTCCAAACCTTGTTCTAAGCTCTTAGCTCTCTGTGCTCAAAAGGAATCTTCTCATTTGTAAGAGCCTGTGTGGTCCTTGGAGAGAAAAACCTTGTTAAATCTCTTTCTCTCTCGGGGGCTTAGGAGCTTCAGTGTGTAGCTGGTCAAGCTAGAGTCTGAAGCCTGTTTTCACACCCTTTTTCTTATTAGGTTGTGTTCCCTTCTGGACGAAGGAAGACCTGGTGGTATCCAGGGTGGTTGTTGTTCCCTTCAGGCTGAAGGAAGACCAGTTGAGGCTGGGTGTAAGGATCCTTAAGGGGGATTGTACCCTTGGTAGTAAAATCCTGAGGTATTGCTCAGGGACTGGACGTAGGTCTCCTGTGGAGAGGAGTTCCGAACCAGGATAAAATCCTTGTGTCTTGTGGATGTGTTTTGTGTGATTGTTGTCTTGTTTGCTCTAACTCTAACCTTGTTATTAAGTTGTGCAATCCTTTCAGTAAACAGGTTTTAATCAGAGATCGAAGTTTTAATAACCCATTCACCCCCCCTCTGGGCTAGCTAGCTGGGCAACACATAGGGCCCAAATATTGAACTCAACTAATCTTTATTCAATCTCAACTCATTGTGTTCCAAATTGATACTAGTACAGGACTAAGACTTCATAAAAAGAAAGTACATTTATTCCTCACTTCCTACTACATGAATCTAACACTCAAAGTAAACTACTATAACTAGACTCATAGTTGGAACGCTCTTCACTCGGACGCATTCCCATCCTCGACTTGCTCTTCCTCTTGAACGTCATAGTCACCTAGATTGGGTAAAAGTAGGGAATGAGCAAACTAGCCCAGTAGGATTTATATCTCAATGTGCGGGCAATGATATAAGTGATTAACATTTTGGAACTAGGCAAGTACGATGAATGATATGCAAGTATGAATAAAACTCGTTAAAACATGATATATAAAATAAGCTAGAGAGAGTGATTATGATAGAACAAGATTTGTGAACAAGATGACAAGATAGAACTAGCAATAGATCACTTTATACAAGCACGCGAGATTTCAATTGATGTCAAGAACGCAAGATATCAATAATTGCATTAAATGCAGGATGGCCATATCACGCAAGCAAGCAAGCAAGATTGCACAAGCAAGATCAAGTAACACTAATCAGGCACGTAGACACTAATGTACACCAAGGAAAGATCCACCAAGAATGCACACAGGTCACGTGTATGTGGTTATGTATCTAACATTCAACAAGCAAGAAAGTACTCCCAGCGTAGATGCAACGCCAATAATCATTATACCCCATGGTTAACAGTATATCTATGACTCGCCGTCATTGGGGCTAGATTGGAGCCCTTGGACACACGCCGTGTCCTGTCAGCATCTCATGTAAATTTTTAAATGTAGATACCCACAGTCATTAATAATGGCCAATGAGAGTTTCAAAACGTAGCATGTGTAATGTCATGTTCATGATGATGATGAGAAGAAGTAATAATTAAATTGAACATGATTTCATGAGAACAATGGTCAAGAGATAAATTTGGCAGTATAACGGTACAATTTATACTTTCGTTCAATCTTTACATTAATGGCTTTAGTCTAGTTTGTAGGTCACACTCACGAGATCAAGAAGAGAAAGGAAGTGCACGCTATCTCCAGGGAACTTCAATGGTACAACCAACTCGTCGGCCATGTGGGAATCCATAGTCAGAGGAGATTTACAGAGGCCTTGGTGAAAAGGTCGCTAGTTTACCGATTCGGAATGTCCGGTAGAGAGTTTCCAATTTCCCAAGAAAATGCTGCCTAATAGTGCTAGTGTATAGTGCGATACGCGTGTCTCAATTCACGAACCATCGGTCTCAAACTCGCAGGAAGCACTTGACCATATAATATGGTGTAAGACTATGCATTTTAAATAAATCATGAATTGCAAGATTTTATGATAACCCTTATCATTTAAACATGGTAGAATCAGTAGGAAGATTAATCATAAGTAGCACGAATGGATCATAACATTTAAGGAGCACTTAGAATAGCATTCATATAATTAAAGCTTTTAAATGGGTTAATCAATTTTAAGCCATTAAATATCAATCATGTAATGATCAGACCCAAGACAGGCAACTTACACAGTAAATATCACATTTAAACAGACCTCGGGTATATGCGGAAAACTTTGCAAGAAAATAAGTGGTTTCAGGTAAAGATCCTTAGATGGCGACATAGTCATACAAGGAAGGCGACATAGGTGTCAGGCCCGGGGACAGATAGGGACAGGGTCTTACAAGGAAGGCGACAGGGTGTTGCCAGGTCGGGGTCAGATCGCAACAGGCTCATGTAAAGAAGGCGACAGGTCGGGCCCAGAAGGCGACACAGGTGTGTAAGCATCATGACAGGGAAATCAGATCAGGCAGGTAGATAGCGACATAGCGCATGTCGCCTTGAGAAAGTGACAATGGGTATGTCGCAATCAAACCTCTGAAGGATACCTATCGGGCTGTCGCGTTCACAGGGTCCGTGCCTGGCTCTGATAGAGCAAGGACAGTGCCTTGGATTGCGGACCAGACTTCCTTCCTTTGACACAGGGTTGTTCTAAAATAGAGAACAAAATGTACAGGGCATGAAAAATAACGAAACCAGTTTTAAAACAACCTAGACATACAAGGGTACTTCCATTAAACCGGAATTAGAAAATAAAGATGGTTTCGATAGGTTTTGATCAAGTAGAATACCAGGTCAGACCAAGAGTAACCTGAAGACGTAGTTTCATGCAGCAATTCTATAAACACGCTTATAACTCTCTAAAAGATTACATTTAGACAAAACATTCAACACCAAACCTGAAGAGGATAACTAGTAGAATAACTTTCATGTTATAAGTTTACCCTAATTCGATCACGAACCACAAGAAACATACAAAGAGCAGGAAAATCCCTAAAAGTGCACGACTTTGAGAAAACGCTTATAATTCAAAATCTACTTAATGAAATTCGATGAAACCAGAGGGCAATGAAAGCTAACTTGATGCTCTACACATTTGGTATAGGAGATGTTAAGATTTGGCCCGAGAAAACCTACCTCTTGGGTTGATGAAGTCTCGTTCTTCAAAAAACCCATGTTCAGACCACTGTTTGAAGAACGCTTAATACTCCGTGTATACTGCATGGAATTTGGGCATTCCACCTGGGTTAGGAAGTAGACTCGACCCTCTTTCCAGGGGTATAAGCCTTGCACGATGGGATTTAGGTTTGGCCTACCTTTGATCGGCTTCAAGAGGGTGGTTTGTGCAGATCGTAGTAGATGAACGGGGAAGAAGATGGGCTTGGTATGCTTGATCTCCTACTCTCCAGCCACCAAGAGCTCCTCCACACGACCCCAGCAAGTTCTAAATTCATCCCTAGGGTTTGGGTGAAGAGTATTTAAGCATCTATGATCTTTAGGAGTCCTATTGTAACTAGGAAAGAAGGGTTTCGGGATTCGCATGTTGGTTTCCTATTTTTGATGATTTCTTCCTCCATTAGAGAGTCTTGGCCATCAAGAAACTTCCATGGATGGGTAGACACGAATTTGGGTTGCCATGAATGCATGTTTGTATCCCAATTCAACTCTAATTGCCTCCTTTTAATTTCAGCTTATTTATGGTTACGAATTTCTATGTAATTTCTTGCTTCATTTGATTTTTGGGCAATATGTGGTCCATTGGCCCACTTATAATATTGGGTCATTATTATATATTGTTAGAAGCATTTCTAACATTTTTATTTAATTTATGATTGCTTCGTATTTCCGTGTTAACGGTTTTCCGACTCGTTTCTTTATTTGGATAATCGGTCACAATAATTCTTAAACCTAGCTCACATGATTTTTATTGACCCAATTTTCTTGATGGGTCATTAGAGGATATTATTTGAAATCCATTTATGATTTTTATTTAATTTCCTGACTCGTCCAAGTACGTGTAATAATGATATTTCGACTTATTCATGAATTACGATAATAAGTCGCAAAATACTTTAAACTTAGCTAATCCAATTTTTCTTGGCACAAATTTCTTTGTGAAACGTTTAGTAATAATGTTTGGGGTTGATTTATAATTTTTTTACGGAATTTTCCGATGTGTTTTAGCACATACGATAATGATACGTATGTTTTAAATACTTGTTATTATGGAAATTATTTATTTCCATTTTATTTGAATTTTTATATAATTGAAATTTTCAGGGTGCTACATCCCGACACATTTAAAATCAGAGACGTGTCAGTCCGTGCCGACGCGATTAGGCCCGAGGTCCCAAAGTCATCACACTTGAGCGCCCATACCTTGGAGTCACGCGAAATCTCTGAATCGCGTCTGCCTGAGCCGCCGCAATTAGCCTGTTGGCCTGACAAGCATTTATGGCCCACGTGCCCAAAATGAAGTCGCGACGAAGTTGGCCGACATGTTTGCATAACGCGGCGGTCATCCCCAACGCGATTCTGAAGGCGGTTGCAGGCCTTAATCATCACGCCTTTTAGTCAAATCAAAGGCTTGCAAATCACGGCATGCCACCCAGACGCGATCCAGTCTTATTGTTGTGGCGGCTGCAGCCAACACGTTTCAAAGATTTCACCCCTATAAATAGACCCCCGAGGGTCATTTGTAGGAGGGGGTCCACTCACTGCGGTGAAGCCCTGCCAGATTCCCATCTCGACCGCGGCCCAGGGGGACCTTCTATGCCAAGCTACGTTCTCGTTCCTCTGAGTTCGGAGCTGGCATCCCCGTCGTCTTCCTCACGTGCACCGTAGTGGAGCGAGGCAGAAGCGTCTTCCCCTTCTTCCTCCATCCAACCGGCAGCGCCGTCGCACTATTCACTTTTGGGGAAGCACCCCCTCCCCTTTCTCTTCTCTTATCTACATTTCAACTCCTCCGGGCCCCATGTGGCTCCTTTCTTTTATACACACACACATGCATGCATACACACACACCCCTACATTTTTAGGGGTTTAAAAGCCACCGCACGATAAGTCGTTCCCCATGCCCTTCATTTCATTTATTCTTTATTTTTAGAATTGCATACTACACATGTGGCTAATCCCCTTTCCTCTTCTTTGTCCTTTTCTTTGTCAGGGTAATCAAATGCGGAAAACGCCCTCTACCATGGCCGGCCGTGCTCGTAGAGAAAGAAAGGACCCACATCCCCCACGCTCCAACAGGTATTCTCTGCGATCACTTCTTCCATCTGCACCCCTTGTCGTGCATCTCTCCATTTGGCACCCTCGCGTGCCTGGCGATCACGATCTTTTCTTTCCCGCCGTTTTTATCATAAACCCCCCTCTTTGTGGATGCTTGGGGTTCCCGACGAACGCGAAGCGGTATCTACAGGATGTAAAATCTGCTTGTTTTCAGTAGTTAGATGAATTACTCCCCGTGCCTATGAAACTTCATACTCTTACTCATTTTCTCCAGAATTGGATTTAGATGGTTGATCGGTATTCTGACCTCTCGAATCAACACTTGCCGCTTTTTCAGGTTCAATTTCATCCTCATCTTGGGCATTCTGAGTTTGTTCCTCTTCAAACTCATCAGACTTTTCTGGAATGCTAGCACTGGGGTCCTTCGACTAAGAACCTTCCTATTCCATTGATCTATGGTCACTGGAAGAATGACCCAAACCGTAGTCATTAGGGATTTCTTCAGAATAATCTTCGGGATGCTCATCCAGAGAAGGTTGCATACTATTGTCTTCCCCATCAGAGCTACTTAGGTCCACAAACTCTGATTTCTTCTTTCCCTTGGAGAATGTCCTTTCCTTGGCTGAACGAGGGTGAGAGAATCGTCGACTTGAGAAGGAGGAAATAGAGGGCTTCTTCTCCAGAGACTCTTTTCCCTTACCATGATCATTCCTCACCTTTATGCACCATTCAGATGACGTAGGAACTGGTTCCTTCCACTTTCCTCCTCAACGAGCTTGCAATTTTGGGGCCATGACAACAAATTGAGGAAAAGACGAATGAGGGTTGCGTATGCAAAAAGAAGGTTTTGAAGACAGATGAAGAAGATGAAGGCAGTTGTATTCAAAGCGATGCCAAACGGGCTTTAGAGTTGAGTTTTTGAAGGGTCGCGAAGCTACAAGCATCAACCTGCCCTAGGCAATGCACAGTACCTGTGGAACAAGGAAAGGTATCATGCTCTGAAGACAAGGATGAATGAGTAGAGTTGACTCTATCAAGAGAAGTGTCGACTCTATGAAGCAGAAATCATTGAGATGTTTGGATAACATTTGAGAAAGGAGCAAAACACCATGATTAACTGTATTTTTAGGTAATCTTGAGAATGTTAAAAAAATTATGTTCTTTCCTCACCTTATTCTTATTTTAGTGAAATTAATGGTTTGAAATTTATAAACTCTAGTTTATCCATTAAAAACACTAAAAGACTCAGAAGAAAAATAATAGAAGAGAAAAGAATCTTTCAGGTGAATTTTGTCATCTTATTAATTCTTACTTAATACAAGTAAATGGTACCCTTGGATAGAAAATAAAAAACAAATCAAGATGTATTAAGTCAAAAATCTATCTTGATGTTTTTCAGATATTCGAAGAACAGTTTGATTGACAATTTGCATTTTTTCATAACAAGATGAACAATCAGATTTATCCTTTCTTTTCATGCAAGAGCCCATGCTTTTCACACACCAGAGCTCCTGATTACTCAAATAAGATAATCATCTTGTCCCAAGGGTTGTGTGCAACTTTTCATGTGAAGATACATGTTGGTTAGACACAAGAATCCACAGTTACTCAGTAAGCACAGAAAAAATTTTAAACAACCCTGAACAGAATTAACTACCTCATCATGACACACAATTTCTTCAACTGAATTTTATCAGGAATTGTAGTTTCTCAGAGCTTAGTCATTGTTCTGTCATCAAAAAGAATTTCTTCTATGAAGGTTTTTGAGCATATTTTCTGTCTCAAGATGACTTTTAAAAGAATACATCTTGGATGATTTTTAAAGTCTAGCCAGAGAACTAGCGAACTTGGAAGTTTCGGAAATAGATAAAAGTGCAATTTTCACTTGATAAATTGTTTACAACAACTGTTATTTAACCTTTTTGATGTTTTCAGTGAATTTCAAAGTTAAACTTAGGAGCTTATAATTCACAAACCATGTCATTTTACTTTCAGAGATAATGGAGTAAGAGTATAAAAGATTTTAACTCCCCTTGAGAAATTACCCAGAATTACAATTTTCACAATAGAATTACTCCCCTCAGAAAATGGATCTCTTTGAGAAAGGAAGAAAATGAACATGATGATTATTGAAGAATGAACATGACTCCCCCTCTAACAATTGCATACAAAGGCTCTTGATATGTGGCAGAGACATATACTCACTCATAGTTAGGGCTAAACAGTTTTCGGTTCAAACTGTTGAACCGAATCGAGGTTCGGTTCGGTTTCACAACATAGTGTGTCGGGTCAATGAACCAAACCGAACCAAAGACAAAATTCCGGTTCGACTATGGTTACTAAAAAAAAAATGAAATAAACTGTTTGACCCAAAAGAAGCCATAGACCAACCCACTACCCACGGGCGCCACGACCTAGATCAATACCCAAGTAACCCAACATGCCAACAACACCCGATCTGTATTTTCCCTAAAGACTTGGGATGCGGCCCTGGAGTTGCTGCGGCACTATTTCCTGCGTGCTGCTGGGGCTTTGAGCGGGAGGCTGCAGCAGCTAGCGGCCCTGCGAGCAAGGGCCAAGAGGCAAACGGCGGCCGGCGGGAGGTTTCTTCTCCGGGCAGACGACAAGTCGTCGGGATCTGATGATGGCGCACAGGAAGATCAGGTAGTCATCGGCGCCAGCGTCGTAGATAAGACCAGGATCCAGTGCTGGGTTGGGGTCGAGCTGGCCAGAACCCATCGTCAGCGGGTTCGCTGGTTCACCTAGAATAGCCGCGGTCAGTGAGCTATGGTGAGACCACAACAGACGGCGGCGAGGAAGTGGGGTTTGACAGCGGTGGACATGAGTCATGAGGTCAGTTTCTCTCATCTCGATCTCTCTTTGTTCTGTCTCTCTCAGATCTCTCATACCCTCTCTCCCATGGCCACAAGAGGTGGCGGTGACCGGCGAGGAGAACGGGGTTTGACAGTGGCGGACGTGAGTGACGGGGTCGGGTTCTCTATAACTGTCTCTATCTCTCTTTGTTTTGTCTCTCTCAGACCCTCTCTATCTAATCTTTCTCAGATCCTCTCTCCCATGGCCATGATAGGCGGCGACGAGGAAGCGGGGGTTCTGTCGCAAATTCTCTCTGTCTTAGACCCTCTATCTCTACTATGTCTCTCTCAGACCCACGGCAGGCAGCAATCAACCAGTGCATCATGTGTCAATCTTCCTCTTTCTCATAAATGTTTACAGAGCTTTGGCACAATCTTCCTCTTTCTCATAATTTTTCTCACTTTTTCTTGTTTAGATAATAATGTGTATAAGTTGATATCAATTGGTGTTTAATTGTTGGGGGTTTTTTTTTGGCAAATTTATAGAACTTTGTGATATTAGCTATAAAACTGGCATCAAGAAGTGGCTCTAGCAATGTAAGTTTTAATTCTTTTATCTTAGATTTTTTTCCTTAATTGTTCACTATGTTTAATTTACATCAATTAATATGGAAATGTCTATTTAGATGTCCTCTAATGACATTGGTGATACTCCAACAACTGAGGGTGCAAGTTCTGGACCTAATGCTGCCACACAAACCAGTAATACAGTTGCAGGTCCGAGCACTTCCAGGGGAAAGAGGAAAAATATGCATCCAAGATCAGATATTTGGGAGCACTTCACAAGAATTGAGGGAGAGAACAAGTGTAAGTGCAATTACTGCGATCATATTTACACTTGTGACTCAATCTCATGTGGCACAAGCACTTTAAAAATGCATTTGAATTTGAGATGCAAGAAATATCTCTTCAGTAGAGTCAATGCTTGTGAGGATAGACAAACACAAATTAACATTCAAACATCAGTGGTTAATGAAGGGGTAGAGGGAGAGAGCAAAATCACATTGACAAGTTGGAAATTTGATCAATAACAAATTAGAAAAGCATTGGCCTATATGATTATTATTGATGAACTTCCATTCCGATTTGTTGAAGGGCAAGGGTTTAAATATTTTTGTAATATTGCACAGCCTAAGTTTCACATTCCTTCAAGAATTACAATTGCTAGAGATTATTATGAAATGTATGTTGAAGAGATGCTAAAGTTGAAAACATTCATTAAATCTAATTGTAGAAGAGTTTGTCTTACTACGGACACATGGACTTCCTTTCAAAGAATCAATTAATGGTGTTTGACTGCACATTTTATTGATAATAATTGGAAATTGATAAAGAAAATTTTGAATTTTTGTCCAATTTCCAGCCATAAAGGTGAGGCCGTTGGTAAGACAATTGAAAAATGTTTGAATATTTAGGGTATTGAAAATGTTATGACTGTGATAGTTGACAATGCTAGTTCCAATGATGTTGCTATTGTGTATCTTAACAGAAGAATGAACAATTGGCAAGGAAGTGTTTTAAAGGGAGAGTTTTTGTACATGAGGTGTCTTGCTCACATAATGAATTTGAGTGTCAATGATGGCTTAAAATTGACAACTACTTCAGTGCTTCGTGTTAGAAATGTTGTGAGGTATGTAAGACAATCTCCATCAATATTTCAAAATTTTAAGATTTGTGTTGAAGAAGAAAAATTACCAAGTAAGAGTCTATTGTGTCTTGATGTCCCTACTAGATGGAATTCAACATATTTGATGTTAGACACAACACAAAAATTTCAAAAGGCATTTGAGAGGTATGAAGAACATGATCCATTTTTCATTACTGATCTTAATGAAAGAGATGGTTTAGGGAAGCCTCAAGAGGAGGATTGGGTGATAGCTATAAATTTGACTAAGTTATCGAAGACATTTTATGATACTACTATGAAGATTTCAAGTGCTTTGTATGTCACTTCCAACATTTATTTGCATGAGCTTAGCAATGTTGAGTATCTCTTAAAGGAATGGTGTAACAGTGATGATCAAGCATTTGGAGATATGGCATTTAGGATGAAACAAAAATTTGACAAATATTGGGGAAATCCTGAAAAATTGAATCCCATGATGTTTTTTACTGTTGTTCTTGACCCACGATTCAAATTGGAATATGTTGAGTTTTCAATTAGTGAAATGTTTGATGCTGAGAAGGCTATGACATTGAATGAGAAATTGAAGACATCTCTTTTTGCTATGTATGATGAGTATAAAAATATGTATGGAACATCAAGTGGACAACAAAGGAATGTGGTTCAAGTGTCAACTCTAGCTTCAAGTTCTAATGCAACCACATATCGTGATATGCCACTTTACCATAACAAGTACAAGCAAGACAAAGCTGAAAAAGAAACTGGAGATGTGAAATCTGAACTTGTGAAATATTTGGAAGAAGATATAGAATAAAATATGGGGACATTTGATATTCTATCATGGTGGAAACTCAATAGTGCAAGATTTCCAATTCTTTCAGCAATGGCACGTGATATTTTGGCTATTCATGTTTCTACCGTGGCTTCTGAATCTGCATTTAGCATTGGTGGTCATGTCCTTGATGCATTTAGGAGTTCTTTGTCTCCTAAGATAGTGGAAGCTCTCATTTGCACTCAAGATTGGATTCGAACATCAAAAGATTGGGTCAATGTTGAAGAGAAATTGGATGATATTGAACAACTAGATGAAGGTATATACTTATTAATGTATATAAAGTGTTAACTTTTAGCTTACTAATGTATGTTATTTATTTTTTTAGAATTGTCAAGTGTTACTTTGGCACCCAATGTCATTGACAATGCATGAGCATTAATGGTGGAACCATGGTAAATTGTTTACACTTCATCTAGGTGTTTTTCTCATTTACACTCATTTGCTTTGTTATGTGCTAATTGAAACAGCAGTGGTTTTATGATAATGGTTTTGTTGGATTTTTGTGTTGTTCCAAACGAATAATTTGTTAGATCTCTTGGAGTGAAAAATAGAACTCTAAATATTGAGGGTGAGGCCAAAAACGCACATGCTCTTTGCTTTCATATTGACACACCACTACTACTATTGAAGTCCCGGACATACGAGATACTCCTCTCTGCTAAATGTCCAAGCTTTTATTTTATGCTTAATTTGATGTACCCACAGGTGTGATTTGCCTTTTTATTGATGCTCAAAGTCTATTAACAACTTAATCGTGGTTTATTCTCTGTTTGCATTTTAATTAGAGAGCAGTGAAAGAATGATGATTATTAGTTTGAGTTAATTATTGGGCATGTATTTGATCCAAAATCTAAAATTTGCATAGCAAACTTTGTTCTTACTAGTGGAAATTGAACAGCATTGGGTCTCAAAAAATATTGCAACCCCATGCCTTATTATGTGGTTCTATCACCCAGCTCCTCATGGGGTTTCATATTTGTCATGTTTATTGTTGTTCCATATTTGTCTTAAAATTGACAACAATGTTCAAAACACCATTATTTTCCTCTTCCCATTTTTTGAGGAGGGCCATCCTTGCATGCTAAGAAAGAGGCCAAACCTATGTTCCCGGAAAGGTGTTTGGGAGATGATGTTTGTGATATTGGTGATAGTGTATTGGGCCAAAGTCCAAGTGTGAATTTCTCCAGTTCTATTTATTAGGTTGTTCCCTTTTTTAAAAGTCATATGGATTCTAATGTGACATTGAAATTTCAAAAGCCAATAACAGTGACTGAGTAGCAAGGAGTGCCAAACCAATGACACGTATATGATGCCAACATTATTGAAATTAGTCACAGTTGCCTAATAAGTAGGTATTGTGGAAAGGGTATGTTTGACTAGCAGCATCCTAGCTGCCATAGATAGGGACCTGCCCTTCCAACTTTTAATCTTATTCTCCATTAGTTCCAGCACTTAAACTTATTTGCTTTGTTATTTGCTAATCTTTTGCTTCTTTATTTCAGAATGGGGAAGGAATGAACTTCAAATTTCCAACTTTAAATAGTCAAGACAATGGGAATGCATGTTAGACAATTATTATCTATGTGGGAATGTATGTTAGACAATTAATGTCACTATTCAGTAGATTCCCCATCTTTGATGTGTTTTAATACATTGTGAGAGAGGATGTTGGCCGTTGTTAGCCAGGTAGCATGTCTTCTAGCCAGTTTTTTTCTTTTCAAAAAATTGCACAGTGGTGACTATTTAGACAAGCCCAATCCAAGGCCCAAAAAGCCCAAACCGAACTGAACAAACCGAACCAATTCTGTTCGGTTCAAAATGCTTCAAACATTTCGTTCGGTTCGATCCGGTTCGGTTTGAAGTTTAATTCGTTTCGGTTTGATTTTGTAAAAAAAAATTTGCAAACTGGACCAAAGTGGACCGTGAATAGTCCTACTCATATTGAAAGATTCTAGACAAGCCTGACTTGTCTTTCCTCAAATCATCATTTGATATACCAAGAATGTCAATGCAATGTGAGAAGTAGGAAATTATTTACAAGAATAAGAAAATTTTATTTGTAACAGAAAATGAAAGAGTATGAAAGATAAAGAGCTGGTAAAAGTTCAGAATAAAGGAAGATAGTGTCGACTCTCTTTCCCATAGAGTCGACCTATGTCAAGCCAAAGCACAGATAAACTGAAAGAATTATTCTCCACAGACTGTACACTTATTGAATTCAGTTCTTCCAACTTTATTGACCAACTGATTCACTGAACCTGATTTTTCAAAATACTGAACTCCTCAAACAACCTCCCCTCACCATGTTCGCCAAATTTGAATTTAAGCAATCATATAGAAAGCAGTGACACATCACACGATAAACAGTCATACAAACAATCATATACAGGCAATTCCTCAAGCAATCAGTCATGAGTCAAACAAGCATAGACCAAGTTCTCTTCTTAAGCAAGAAAATCTTTCATTACATAAGGGTTTTGTAAAGATATCAGCAATTTGCTTGGTTGTTTCAATGAAATACAATTCAAAAGAAGTTTTGCTGACTTCATCTCTTAAAAAATCATGTCTGATTTCTATGTGTTTGGTCCTAGAATGGTGGATTGGATTTTTGGCCAAATTTATTGCACTAGTGTTATCACACATAATTGGGACACATCCAAGATCTACTTGGTAGTCTTGGAGTTGATGTTTAATCCATAACACTTGAGTGCCACAGCTCCCTGCAGCTACATATTCTACCTCTACAGTGGGGAGAGCAACCCAGTGTTGTTTCTTGGAGGCCCAAGAGACTAAACACCCTCCAAAAAATTGGCAATAGCCAATAGTACTCTTTCTATCCAATTTATAACCATCATAATCCGCATCTGAATAAGATATTAAATTATATTCACTAGATGCGGGAAACCACAATCCCAATTCATGAGTTCCTACAAGATATCTGAAAATTCTGTTTGCAGCACTCATGTGGGATTCTCTAGAACTAGCCTGAAATCTAGCACACATGCACACTGAGAATTGTATATCAGGTCTACATGCTATCAAATAAAGCAATGATCCGATCATACCTTGATAGGTCTTTGGATATACCAAGTTACCTTTCAAATCAACATCCAAACTTACAGTTGTGCTCATTAGAGTTGCCATGGCTTTTGTGTTCTCCATTTTGTATTTCTTCTGCAAATCTTGAATGTACTTGGACTGATTGATGAAAGTTCCTTCCTTTGTTTGAATTCCCAGCAATCCAAGGAAGAATTTTAGTTCTCCCATTAGGCTCATTTCAAATTCAATAGTCATCAATTCAGCAAATTCCTTACACAATGAGGATTTTGTTGATCCAAATATTATGTTATCAACATAAATTTGGACCACCAAGATATCTGTTCTTTACACTTTTGTAAAAAGGGTTTGATCTACCTTACCTCTTGAATACCTTTTACCTTTAAGGAATGAGCTCAACCGATCATACCATGCCTTGGGAGCTTGCTTTATGCATACAGTGCTTTATCAAGCTTAAAAACATGGTTAGGAAGATCAGTGCATTTAAATCCACGAGGTTGTTCAACATAAACTTCCTCTTTTATTAAGCCATTCAAGAATGCACTTTTAACATCCATTTGCTGTAATTTAATATTGTGAGCACATGTAAATGAAAGCGGAATCCAAATTGCTTCTAGCCTAGCTACAGGAGCAAAAGACTCTTCAAAGTCAATACCAAATTCTTGATTATAGCCTTTTGCAACAACCCTAGCTTTATTTCTAATTATTTTGCCGTCTTCACTTGTTTTATTTCTAAATACTCATTTAGTTCCAATGACACTTTGAGAAGAAGGTCTTGGAACCAAATGTCAAACTTTATTTCTTACAAACTGGTTTAATTCTTCTTGCATGGCATTAATCCAGAAGGCATCTTTTAAGGCATCTTCAATGTTTTTAGGTTCAATTTGAGAAACAAGAGTCATTTGATCAAGTTCTGAATGATTTTAAAATGAGATCTAGTCATAGGGGGATCAAGTAAATTACCAATGATACTTTCCTGAGGATGATCTCTTAACATTCTGATGTTCACTTGGTTTCTGTTCTCATTTGCATCTACTATCTCTCTCCCATTGCTATCATCTGGAATTTTTCTTGCTGCAGATTCCTTCCCTTCCTGGTTTTTTACTTATTCTTTTTCCAGAAATTCTCCATCTTCTTTTTCCCTGCAAAAATTAGCATTAAGTTCATCAAATGTAATATGAGGGGATTCTTCAACAATTTGATCTTTCACATTAAAAATTCTATATGCTCTTAAATGGTCAGAATAACCAAGAAAGATCCCCAATTCACTTTTAGGTTCAAATTTATCCAAATCATTTTTATTGTTATTTAAGATGAAACATTTTGCACCAAACACTCTAAAATAAGAAATGGAAGGTTTCTTACCTTTCAATAGTTCATAAGGAGTATCTTTCCTAAGAGGCCTTATCATTGCACGATTTATAATATAGCAGGAAGTATTTACTGCCTCTACCTAGTGTAATCACGGGGATTGGCCCCCCCTCGACACGAACAAAGATACCGCAATAGGGTGGTGTGTTGATATGGATGTGATCGCCAATCCCAGTGATTACACCTTTTAAAAAGGTGTAATCACGGGGATTGGTCCCCCCTCGACACGAACAAAGATACCACAATAGGGTGGTGTGTGGATATGGATGTGATCACCACCTAGTCGACTGCTCTATAAATAGAAGATAAACATGGCTAGTCTAACTAGGAAAAGGAGAGAGAAAGAGGGGCGGACCTGGTGTCGCGGCGTCCGTAGAGGTCGCGACTGATCTGATAACGCGACATCCAATCCGGTCGCGTTTCTTGTCGCGTCATCGCCCGCCGCCGCGTTCTCTTGTTGCGGGAGTTGATGTAGTGTGGACCTTCTTCCCGTCCCCGGCCGGCTGGAAGATGAGAGCTCCTCGTGGATCTTCGCTTGGGTACCTGCCAAAAAACAAAAAAAAACAAAAGAAGCCCTATTAGAACACTTGAAATGTAGAATCTATTCTAAAATAGAATGAAAGGATAGGAGAATGGTGGGAACGAACCTGGAGGGTTTTTTAAACCCCTTTGGGTGTAGGAAAACATGGGTGTGTGTGTGTGATGTGCTATCTAAAAATAAAGATGAAAAATGCATGCAAGAAAGGGATGGAAAGGGAGGGAAGGAATGAGCCCCATTAGGGCGACTCCTCAGCGTTGTTGTAGCTCGAAGGATCGTCCAAAGCTTCTGGAGAATGGTGGAGTCGCCCACTTCACGTCCCGTACTCTATGGATGAGGAAAATGAGGTGTTTTGATGGAGGGAGATGTGAAGGAAAAGGAGGAAAAGGGTTGCTGCGAGGTTAAGTGTGGGTGAGAGAAGATTTCGGCAGCCCTTCGGGGTAGGAATGAGGCTCTCCTCGTCCTTGAGGAGGGGCCTTTCTTTTATAGAGCTTAGAGAGAGAAAAGGGGGTATTATCTCTTGAAAAATGGAGGGAAATCAAAATGGGAGATAATATCCCTAAAGGAGAGTCCATAGGGTCCTCCAAAGATCCTAGGGCCAAAATCTCGCCCCAAGGGGTTGAGATAAACCCTAGAGATAAGACTTAGTCAATGGGAGGATAAATAGGAGGTTGTTGCGGAATTTGGCGCGCTCGGGTGCAGTTGCTGCGTATCGTGGGGTCACTACTAGAGACGCGACGGATATGGGCGTCGCGACAGTGAGCCCACATGCATGTAAATCATGCATAGGCTGTCGCGGCGTCAATGGCCGTCGCGACTTGAGTCGCGGCGCTACGATATGTCGCGACTTGGAAATCGAATTATTTTGCATTTATCACACAATCATGTGAAGGACATGAGTTAAATGGATAAAGATTCTCCCAAAATGATATTGGGTGGGATTTCAAGGCAATTTTAAATTGTTAATGGGCTCAATCAAGGATAATGATGGGCTCAAGGTGAGTGGCCAGTTAGGGGCTAACTAGGATAACATGAAATGTGGTTCGACTCATTAGTCGGAACCGGGTGTCTACAGATTGCCCCTCCTTGGATTCCACTTTGCAGGGGAGCGAAGCGAAAGTGGAGTGGAGTTGTTCACGAAGTGACAGTGGAACGGAGATGTCGTGGAGTGGATTGAAAAGTGTAAGCCAAGGTAAAGAGACATCCGGTCTAACCAATAGGCAACTGGAATCCTTGTGAAAGCCCCGATTAAGCTGCTCGAGCAGGATGCAAAGAAGAACACGAGTCTGGACGAGAAGGAGAAAAGAAGAGGATGATCAACCCCTCGATTGAGAGGTACCCTAGCCGATTGGCCTGCAGGTTTCGCCTTGGAGGGACATGTGCATGCCAGCAGGTAACTCGTGACTCTGTCCTGGGAGCGGTTCGCAACCAAAACGGATCAAAGGAATGAGATGAAAAATTGATAAGGAATCCAGATAGGGAAATTCTTGTCAAACCTCCGGGAACAACTCACTCGGAGACAAACCTTCCGATTTGGAGTGGAATTAGATTTCTTGTTTTGAGGAAAGAGGAATGATTGGGTACTCAACAAGGGCTCATCAAAAGTCTAGAATGAGTCGAGAAAGTTCAAAGTCCTACATGATGCATGCTAGGCTCAATAAAAGAAATCATCAAAACGAATGCGAATAAAGACAAAAAAATAGAAAATATATCAAGGATAATATTGTTAAGTCGAAATAGGGATGAGTCAAGAATCTACCCACAACCGCAGTGCAGGCTTGAATCCATCGTCCCCGAGCCAACGGCCTATCCAACGATTAACGATGTGCTCCTAGATTATCACTGTTTTTGGTAAAGGGGAACTCAAATCCCAGAGCACATCGAGAACCAGCCGGTCCTTGAAACGATATAATAGCTAAAGTACCATATAGTAATGAGAGGAGTAAGGGAAGAGATACTTACCTGACTTACCTGTGTCGGTGTCTCTTTTTTTTATTTTCTATTTTTTTGGTTTTTTTTTTGTATTTTTGTTTTGACAATTAAGCAAAGATAATAAGCACAAACTCATTAACAGTCAAACAACGAAAGCAAGAAAACAGAGCACCGAAAACAACATATCGGACATAAAGGCGACGTCCAAGATCGCTGCGACAAAGTCGCGGCCTATCGTGGCGTTGCGACATGGTCGCGGCGTATCGTGGCGTCGCGACTCAGATAGAGCTCAGAAAACGGAAAAGACTCAAGTTTATCTCTATCCTAAGACACCTAGAATGACACTAGGACTCCTAAAAGCTCTTCTACTCTTACTCTAACTCCTAGGTGCGGGATTAGAGAAGGATTGCACCCCTCTAGAGTCTATAAATAGAGGGTTTAAGGATGCCAATCCCGCAGCTAAACTCCTCTCTTCTCTCTTCTTCCAGATTTTCAAAATTTCCCCTGTTGTGCAAGCATGAAGAGGGGTTTCTCTGCTTTCCAGAAGGAGATACCTCCATACTCCGGCCCAAAGGCTGCAAGGGAGTCTCACGCCGATCTCCAGAAGCTGAGCGCCATCCCGGGGCATATTTGCATGCGCCCGGATCTCCAAGTAAGCATTTTTTCTTCTCTACTTCTGCAATTTCTGCACTTTTCTGCCCTGTTTTGCTCTATTTCGCTTTGTTTCGCTCTTTCCGGCTCTCAAACTCCCTTCTTCTCCTTCCTTTCAGATCTTACCGGGTCAAATGAGATTCTCCAAGCCCCCATGGCTTTCTCCCATGCTATAATTGCTTCCTTCTACTTCCATCAGCCACTTAAAGGAGTGGGACTTAAGTACCATCTTAGTTCTCACCAAGAAGTACGATAAAATCGTACACGTGTGGGATAGCGTCACGGCGCTAGCGGAGTTGTGGCACCCGCAGACCCACACATTTTTCTTCCCGTCATTTGAAGCTACGATTCTTCTGGAGGAGTTGGAGGTGATGCTCGGCCTCCCGCGGTACCAACGAGGCGAAGAATTGGCGATTTCACACACCGTGGAGCCTATTAATTCTTGGAGCATCCTCTCGGGGATCACCACGAAGAAAGAGGATCTGCGGTCTATGACGAGTGGAACGTACATCCATCTCCTACCCATCGCCCAATGGATTACCTCTCAATGTAAGCGCAAGACACGCAATTACCTCGCCATTGCCAAAGCTGCCGCGATTTGCATATGCGGGGTTATCCTCTTCCCCACAACAGATGGTGCCATCTCCTTCGCGAATCTTAGCATTGTGGACTCCCTTTCTGACGGTATGAACATAGGCCAAGCAGTCTTGGGATTTCTTTACGCGGGCTTATCTTCTACAGCTATGGGAGGTCCCTTCTACGGTTCTATCATTGCCCTCGAGCTGTGGATGGGGGTGCATATTCAGTTCCGGGCGATGGATGTTCTGGCCACGGAGTGCAAATCGATGCTCAATCACCCATTGGCCTACGTGGGAGGGCCTCTCCACATGTCTACCCGAGTTTGGTGCAAGACCGCGCAGGTGAAAGGGGTGAAAGCTTGGCGCGATTATCTCAGGAAGCTCACCGTGGCGTGATTTGATATGCGCCCCCAGTTCATGCACACGCGGACGGTCCACCATCCACAGCGTACCGGGCTGGCTTTGAGGCTGATCGGCAATGAAGCATTGGTTCTCTACAACCCAGACCGGTGCTATCTTCAATGCGGTGCGGCCCGCACGGTGATTCCCATCCTCTCGCATTACCCGCCCATCCAAGAGAGGAAGAGGGGTGATCGACAGGACGAGCTCGATGTACGCAGCGCCATCGTGCACTGGGAAGCAAGCGTGACGGGTCACGCCCAAGCCGCGGTTGAGGAGGACGCAGATGTGATTGAAGAATACCTTGAAGCATTGAAGAAGATCCGGCCAGCGGCGGGGATTATTTGATTTGATTGATTGATTGTTGGGGAAGGAATTTAGATTTTATAAGCATTAGTGAATGTAAGCATTTGAGTTTGAATGAATAAAATAGGAAATTTCTGCAAGAAGAAACTGGCTCGGTTTGAGACGCGACGGATCGTGGCGCCGCCTCTAAAGTCGCGACCTGTCAGGGCGTCGCGACATGGTCGCGACGCTTCTTCGGGTCGCTACAAAGACGCGGCGTTCCGATACGCCGCGACACGAACCAACCCCTTCAAAAGCGAACGGTCTTCTCCTTTCCCCCTTTCCGATTTTCAAAAAACCCAGAGCACCCCCTTCCGGCGATTCCTAGCCTCCTCGCGACCTAACCTTCTTCCTCCCTCATTCTTCCTCTCAACCAAACCCAAAGCTTTGGATGGTTTGACATGGAAAGAGGATGAGATTCCGGCGAGGCATCTTTGCGGAGGAAGCGTCAAGCAGATCGGCGGAGCTCCCGTCAGCGTGGGGAAAGACCTCCGGTAGAGGAGGAGGAGATAGAAGATGTGGCAATGGAGCCGGAAGTCCCAGTTGCAAGCATTAAAGAGGCAAGGAAGAAGAAGAAGAAGGCCATGAACTCAGTAAGAAACGACCCCCAAACCTTGAATGGATTGTATAGCAATGTTAGACGGAGCCCCTAGAGAGCGAATGTATGGCAAGATGCCCAAAGAAAAGGAGATCGAACAAAAAGGGCTCCGGCCCGTCCGGCTCTAATAACGCGGCATTGCGACCCGCGGCGATACCAGATGTCACGGCGGCTCATAACGCCGTGACCTTGTCGCGACAAGAAAGTGTGTCGCGTCCTTATCGCGACCCTTACGGGCGACGCGATAAGGTCGTGACGCATCGGGCTGCCGCTACAAGGTCGCAACCTTGGGAGAGGTCGCGACAAAAACCGAGGGGCAGATATTGATGAAATTTTCCATCCGCTCTTTGTGTTTGCAGGGTGACATGAGAATTAGGGTTTCATGGACCTTAGTTTTAGTAGTTTTCCTTGCCTTTCCGCCATTCCAAAGGGATAGGATAGAAGAGATGGGGTTCGGGGAAATATTGCATATGGAACGGATAAGGACAGACCCGGCCTTGACCCAGGCTTTGAGGAGTAGGTAGGATACGGAGGCGATGGCCTTCGTATTCCCTTGGGGGCATATGATCCCCAGTCTGGAAGACGTGAGCCGGATCACGGGGCTCCGAGTGTATGGGAGACCCGTGAGCGGGTTCACGTACCCTTGCTACCATGACATAGCCGAGCGGCTGCTGGGGTTGCCCGTGGAGCGGAGGTCATCCCTTGTTCCACGGAAGGCGCTACAGGAGAGCTTAGGCTTACATGCCGTAGCGAGGCAGACTGGGGATGATGCAGATGAGTACTTGGAGCAGCTAGTTCAGAGGAGCCGGAGAGAGCTAGCGAGCGAGCCGGGAGCGCAGGCAGATTTGGACCTGCGTCGCTTCCTCATCCTCTTCCTTGGCAGACTCTTGTTTGCCACGAGGGGCGACACAGTCCATTGCCGATTTCTGCCGCTGCTAGAGGACCTGACCGTGGTGGGAGGCTTTGCATGGGGAGCAGCATTTCTGGCGCACCAGTTCGACAGCCTGGGCGCCTCGGAGTGACAGACTTCTACGAGCGGCTTCTACCCCTTCCTTTAGGTATGTAACCTCTCTCTCACTACCATTTGAAATTAACTGTACTTGTTATAAACTGCAAACTAATTTGTCTATTTGTAGGTCTGGGCCTACCTACACCTTCCGGGCTTGGGGAGAGGGGTTCTCGAGCGGCTGGGCCTCGTGCCCATCGCACGCCGCTGGGACTCGCCTCGGGACTCCAGGAGCCTTGGCGACCAGTTGACGCGCCTACAGGAGATGATTGACAGCTACCCTCATCTGGATGTAAGTGTTCTAACCCTTCCTTCCATGAGTTAAACTTTGATTTGATTGACTAATGACTGATTGTTCATTGTTGTGCAGGTGGTGTGGCAACCATACTTAGAGGAGGGTGACGAGGGACATCCCTGGTTGGTGCAGGCCCGCCCCTACTTTGGTAGGTCGGTGTGGTTGCATGCACTCAACCTGGTGCTACCTCTGAACCTATTGTTGTGCCAGCGCTCATTGGGTTTGCGACAGAGTGCCGTGGAGTTCTCGACCCGAGACCAATTTCGCAGACCTGGTCGGAGCTTCCGAGGGCTTCACGACACCACCGACTGGCGCGTGCGGGCACAAGAACAAATCAACAATTGGGAGCGCCGGGGGAAAGCGGTCAAGTCAGCTGCGACTACAGACGATGCGTACCTGCAGGCTTATGCTTTGATGTACGGAGGCAAGGTGTACAAGAGCGCCCGACACTAGGTAAAACTCCAAAACCACGGCTCAAAGAATTTAGGAATTATGGAATAGAACTGACGATTTGGCAATGCATTTCAGGTGGATGTAACTGGCGAGATTGCATCACTCTGAGCCCTGCTTTACTCGGCGGTGCAAGATCGGGAGGCAGCTCAGAGGCAGATAGCGGAGCTAGTAAGTACCCAGCCCCAACTTCAGCCTTCAATCTAATTCAAGCAGATTTTGGAAACTGACATGCCTTTTGTGCGTAGCGGAGTGAGTTGGAGAGAGTGAGGGGCGCCGGAGCAGGCGGTGCCTCCTCCTCTCGGAGTGCAGGGGGCTCTCCATCACTTCTGGAGGCCCGTCTGGCAGGGGCGGTGCTGAGAGCTGAGGAGGCTCAGAGGCACCTGGAGGAGCGGGTAAGTGTAATGGAATTTCTGCTTGATTATTTTTAGCAATTGATTATTGATTGATTTTTCGATGTAGGAGAGAGATTTGCAGCTCACCACAGAGCACACCATGGATCTCGAGGGTCAGAGGGACCAGCTCCGAGGAGAGAGAGACCAGCTGCGCACCCGGGCGGAGGTGGCTGAGGCACAGGTCGCGGAGGCGACGAGGGAGCTGGAGGCGCTGCGGGTACAGAGGCCGCTAGGAGACCAGGAGGAGATCATCCGGCTGCGCGTGGAGCTACTGGCGCAGCAGACGTTGGCACAGAGCCTTCAGCAGATCTTGACGGACATAGGCCGTTCACGGAGCAGGAGCCGGAGCGGCGCGAGCGTCAGCAGGGCGACCGGCGCCTCTATCGAACAGTATTTGGTAGGTTCCTCCAGCAGGCGGAGGAACGAGGAGGAGGAGAGGTGCCGGCAGGGTGAGGGTAGTAACCAGGATGGCAGAGGTGGTGGCGAGATGCTACCACCTCCGGATAGGCAGGAGGGATCCGGGGAGAGCAACGGTGGATAGTGAGGAGACTTGTGAGCCACCTCCCCCTTATCTATGTACATATTGTTCATAGCTTAGTGAAACTTTTTTTTTGTTCTTATGTCAATTGCTTGTGAAAATGAATGGTTTGTTCATTGATACGAGTGTGAGGTGAGTTTCAAACAAGCGAGAGAGATAGGAGTTCTGAGTGCGACGATGTACTCCCATTTGAAATGCATGTTCCTGCACACACTTAGAAGAACAAGTTAGATCTGTTCTTAGGCTCAGCCCCTTGCGCTAAAATAATAAAATCTAACTACGTAATTATCAAGGGACTGAGCCTTATTAAATAGGCGAAAAGACAATGAAAATAATGCATGCTAAAGAAAAGCGATATGTACACACATTTTTTTTTTTGAAAGATTTCTGAATTTTTTGATTCTTGAATTTTTTGGGTTTTGGGGATCTTTTGATTTTTTTGGATTTTTGAAATTTTGATTTTTTTTTGTTTTGAGGATCTTTTGATTTTGTTTGGATTTTTTTATGAAATTTTGATTTTTTTTGGGTTTTGAGGATCTTTTGAATTTTTTTTTTGTTTTGAGAATCTTTTGATTTTTTTGGATTTTTTATTTTTTTGAAATTTCTCTTGATAACAACACTTCTTGATCTTGAGTGATTAGCCCTGAGCCTTACCTCCATCTCATTTTAGCGAATAAGGTTTATGCGCAATGTGCATTCGTCTTTGGTTTGCTAAGATTTCTTGCCCCTTGGATATTAATGTTCCAACACAGACCAAGCGTAGGGATTCTTTGGTCATTTTAGGGAGGATAGGATAAATATAAACGTGATAAGACTTAATCTCGGGGTCGGGGTTACTGGCTTGTAAAAACTTGCAACGAGTGTGTCACATGTGAGATTCATCTGTTGTCTAGGGACTTTAGGGCCACAATATTTTCTTCTTTGATTGGGGCATACGTGCGACCGGGCTCAAGGGCGTCCCGCGGGAAACTGTACTGCCACTCTTTAACATGCCCCTTCATTTTATCATTTTGTCACTTTATTTTTGTGCTATATACTTTCTTCTCTTAGAACTGCCCGTCCCTCTTTGAGACTTCAAACACATGGTTTACAATGTTGCACGTCTACAGGCTAGCCTCCCCCTTGCCCCTAGACCTTGTCCGAGTAAGGAAAGAATTGACCATCGCTTCCCTGAACCAGGGCTAAGTGGGAACATCATATACAAAGAGGAATCGACCTTAGGTCACCGTGTTGAGTGTGCGATTGAGCATAAATATTATTCTGTTAGTAGGAGGGGGAGTGAGACACTTGGCGAATGGCTACCTGTCAATTGGTGTTGTTATAAAAAAACTATTTATTAGGGGTAGAAACTTTTGAGATATAATCCATTCCATGGGTGAGAGAGTTCATCGCCATCAGCATTAACTAGCCTATATGCGTTCCCCGGGTACAGTTCCTTAACGACATATGGCCCTTCCCAGTTTGCTGACAATTTGGACCTTGGACCTCCAGGTTTTATGAAAATACGCTTCAAAACCATGTCTCCTTCTTGAAATTTGCGCTCAATCACTTTCTTTTGAAAAGATCTCGAGAGTCTATTTTGATATGGAAGCACATGATCGGCTGCAGCTAGGCACCGTTCGTCTAAGAGTTCTAGTTGTGTAAGCAACGCCTCCCGACGTTCATCGGGATTAAGTTCCTTATCTAACTGAATTCTCAGCGAAGGGATGAGGATTTCATGTGGACATACCGCTTCCATTCCATATGTAAGTGAGAAAGGAGTTTGCCTGGTGGGCGTGCGGACGGAGGTACGGTAGGCCCACAAAGCCTCAATTAGCTTTTCTGGCCAATCAACGAATTTATTAGACTCACAAGTTTTCTTTAAAATTTTCAAAAGTGTTTTGTCCGTGGCTTCGGCCTGGCCGTTGCCCTGTGGATAGTAAGGAGACGAATGATGCAAAGAAATATTAAACTTCTTACAGAGGTCTTGAAGGTCTTGTGATATGAACTGAGGTCCATTGTCGGTGACGAGGCTGCCTGGTACTCCGAACCGCACGATGATATTCCTCATGATGAATCTGCACACGGTTGAACCTTTGATTTCCGCGAACACTTCAGCTTCGGCCCATTTGGTGAAATACTCGGTAGCAGTAAGAATGAAAGATTTTTGTTTTATCTGAGCATTAGGATCACCAAGGGGCCCGATGATATCAAAGGCCCCCATGGAAAAAGGCCAAGGAGAAGATAGTGGATGCAAAGAGGAAGATGGAGCATGGATCTTGTCGCCATGGATTTGGCATTTGACACACCTACGAACGTAGGTGGCACAGTCTTCTTCTAAGGTTGGCCAGTAGTAGCCCTGCCTAAGGATCTTCTTAGCTAACATCTGGCCGTTCCAAGCCTCTTCATCTATCACACATCTAAGGAGCATTCCATTTAGAGCGCGTCTGTAAAGAACTTCACCAATGAGGGTATACTTTAATGCCGCTCTACGGATAGCTCGCCTATCTTCTGCTTCAGCTTCTTCTGGGAGGGTACCGTCTCTGCAATATTTTTCAATCTCACAGTACCACGACCTCTCTTCTTCCATCATCTCTCCTAGCTCCGCAAGCAATAACTCATTCGCTTCTTTTCTCTCTGCCTTCAAAACTAGAGAGCTCCTATGGTTATTGAACCAAGGGTCCTGAGTGGAGGGAGCTTCTAACCTTTGAACGGTGATTGTCTCAGCATTGCGGCTGAGGGGGAAGGAGAGGGATGAGGCTAATGATGCCAAAGCATCGGCCAAGATATTCTGAGAGCGAGGAGTATGGATGTAGATAAGCAGACAGAATTGCTAGGCTAGGAGCGTGACCCGGTCTTGATAAGGCTTGAGTTTGGGGTCACGAGTGTGATAGGTAGAAAGGACTTGCCGAAGAACGAGCTGAGAGTCTCCTATAATCTTGAGATGACGCGCGCCTAAGAGATAGGCGAGCTTAAGTCCGACAAGGAGAGCCTCATACTCGGAGATGTTGTTGGTGGCATAGAATTGAAGCTGATAGGCTAGAGGAATGGTGATCCCTTCTGGGGTGAGCAAGATAGCTCCTATGCCCCGTCCCCTAGAATTGAGAGCTCCATCGAAGTGGAGTGACCAGAAGGCATGAGAGACAGGTGATAGGTTTTCATCGGGGAATTCCTCTTGAACCGTATCACTATGAGGGAGAGGAAGGTGAGCAAGGTGCTCAACAATGGCATACCCTTTTATGGCTTTTTGAACTATGAAGGAGATATCAAATTGGGAGAGGAAGTTTTGCCAGCGTGCCAATCTGTCGGCGAGGACTGGCTTCTCAAGGAGATACCTAATAGGATCCATTCTAGAAATCAAACTCACCTTATGAGCTAGGAAGTAGTGCTTCAATTTCTGCACTATCCAGACTAGCGCTGCACATGTTTTCTCCATTGTGGTAAGTTTGAGCTCGGAGGGATTGAAGAGCCTAGATAGGTAATAGACTGCCCTTTCTTTTCCAGATTCATCATGCTGAGCAAGGACAGCTCCTAGGGAGTCCTCAATAGTTGATAGGTACAAGATCAAGGGTTTCCCCGGGACGGGCGCCTGAAGCACGGGAGGATTCATAAGGTAAATCATAAGCTCATGGAAGGCGTCCTGGCACTTAGCATTCCATTCGAAACTGACTCCTCCTTTCAACAGTTCATAGAAAGGACGACATCTTTGGGAATGTTGAGATATAAATCTCCTTATGAACTGAATCAGACCAATCAAACCTTGAAGCTCAGATATGTTCTTGGGAGGAGGCATTTCATTTATTTCCTTAGCCTTGTGAGGGTCTATTTGAATCCCCCGTTTACTAACTATGAAGCCCAAAAGCTTACCCGAAGAAACCCCGAACACGCACTTCTTTGGATTCATCTTTAATTGATACTCTTGTGTGCGGCGAAACACCCTGGCAAGCACGGAGGAATGCTCTCTTCTGGTTCGAGACTTCACCATGATATCATCCACGTAGACCTCAACATCAATATGAATCATGTCGTGGACGATAGCTAACATTGCTTTTTGATAAGTGGCGCCGACATTCTTCAGCCCAAACGGCATGACCACATAGCAATATGTTCCCCATGGGGTGGTGAAGGAGGTTTTCTCTTGATCCTCCGGGGCTAGACGAATTATGTTGTAGCCGGAATACCTATCCATAAAAGATAGAGTTTCGAACCCTGCGGTATTATCGATCAGAACATCCAAGTGAGGTAAGGGGGAATCATCCTTAGGACACGCCCTATTTAGGTCCCGAAAATCTATGCAAATTCGTACTCTTCCATCCTTCTTCATGACCGGGACAATGTTCGCCACCCACAAAGGATAGAGGACTACACGGATGAACTTGGCTTTGTGTAGCTTATCAATTTCCTCTTTCATCTTCAAGGCGATGTGGGGGAGGAACCTTCTTAACTTTTGTTTAACGGAAACTGCCCCTGGCTTCAAAATTAATCTATGCTCCACCAAATCGGGGTCAATGCCGGACATGTCATCGTAGGACCAGGCAAAGGAATCTTTAAACTCCGTCAACAATTTTATGAGTGCTTCTTCTTCTTCAGGAGGGAGGCCGGAAGCTATGGTTAAAAGCCTGGGGTCCTCTTCAGTTCCCACGTTTACCTCTTTAGTAGGTTCATCGACTGCTAAGGTAGGTTCATCGAATCCCCTCATACCACTAGCATACGCCTCAGCAGCATCTTCTATCTCGCAATCATTCTCATCTAATGGGTCCTCTTCGGCTACAATTTCATATATCCCAAAGCCATCGTCTAGCCCTTCCTCTATAGGTTTCTCCTCTAAGTTCAAAACCACTGCTTCTTGGACAAACTCTTCGACAGCTAGAAGAGCGCTACACCTTTGAACCAGATCAAGCAGGTACCTTCGGGGTATGCCACTACCCTTCTTCTTCCTAGACGGGGATGAGGATTTACTAGATTCTACCCCTGATTCTAAACCAAATCCAATATTTACAGAAGACTCTGGAGGAGTGTCCAGAGTTTTATTGGAATGAACAGGAAAAGGTGCGGCAGGGCCGCAGGGGTCCTCCGATGGGACTGGAGGAAGCGGCGGGCCACCCGAGCTCGGGGTGCCAGTCGAGGGAAAGGGGCGCAGGGGAACAGAAGGCCCCTCGCCCAGATTGCCCAAAGTGACCATGTTGGTCAATCAGGCAAAGGCACAGTTTGTGCAAAAGAGGAGAAAAGGGCAGGGATCGCTGCTCGGGAGGAGAGGTGGAGTGAGGAGTGACGGGGATCGCCGTCGAAGCAGGAAGGCAGGAGTGTGGGGTGACGGGGATCGCCGTCAGAGTAGAGGAAAACGCGGGGATGAAGAGAGCACGAGAAATCAACAGTTGGGGGAGGAAAGAATAGAAAGACGGGGATCGCCGTCCGATGAGCGGGGAAGGAGAAAACGGGGATTGCCGTTCGAAGAGAAGAGAGGAGGAAGACGGGGATCACCGTCTAAGAAAATAGGAGAGAAGGTGAATGGCGGGAACACACAATTTTGAATTTTTCATATATATATATTTTTTAGTTTTGGACTTTTCTATATTTTTTTGGCTTTTGAATTTTCTATTTTTTTGGACTTTTGGATTTTTATATATATTTTTTGGGTTTTCTATTTTTTTTTTGATTTTGGGTTTTCTAAAAAAAATTTGACTTTTGAATTTTTTATGTTTTTTTGGATTTTGAATAGAAGGAACTACATTAGATTAAATGGCTTCGGGAAAAAGACAGGACCGAACCATTAAAGAAAATGGCGAAGAGGAGTGAAGGGTGACAGAACATTTCCACGGCGTCGGGAGAGATTTGAATAATGAAGGGGAGGGGCAGTGGAATGAAATCAAGATTAAAATCAAGCATGGACGAAATAAGATGGATGGGAGGCCGAGAGAACCCTAGCCAGAGCTCCTGTATAATAAGGGGTGAATGATCTGACTGCTTTTCTTCACCAAATCCAAGCAATTGTCGCCTAGTGGTGGTTGCTGATGCTGATAGCGCTGCCACTTGTGACACATCTTCTTCATTGAACAGACAATTTACTGCAGAAATGAGGTCTAGCTCTTCTGCCCTAGCTTTTGATTCTTCAAACAGTAGACTGACTGATGAGACGACATCATCTTGATCCGGGTCCTCAGTATCCTCCTCAGCTCTCTTCTTCTTGTTGGGCCGCTGCTCTTCTAAAGCCTGATAAGCTGATCTTGGTGCTTCTATGGTGGTGTTATATCCGAGCTAGATGGGCCCTCTGACAAAGTACTCATATATGGACCAAGTGAGTGGTCCATGGTCCGATTGTGGAGGAGGTGAGAAAGTGGCCCATTCTGAATATCCAAGGCCATGCTTTGTGAATTTCTTAGTGCTGGCCACAGTCTTGGTTCGCCCTTGGAGATGAGCACCTAGACCTTTTCCTGACTGATAACCCAGCCTGAACATGATATCCCACCCCTTCGTGTTCGTGCTCACATCTCTCCTGACTGCCACCACAAGGGGAGACCCAATTCGGCGGTTAGAAGAGAATGTATAGGCCCAAGTATAATTGACATCAAGCACAGAGATAACAGGCTTATTGGATGGCCATACTGACGGCAATACTCTCTCAACGGCTTCCACTATATGTGTCGTTGTTACACTTTTTACCTTGACAATCTGCCCTTGGAAGGGGAATTTCAGACACTGGTGTGTTGTAGATGGCACTGCCCCTAATGATTCAATCCATGGGCGCCCTAAGATGGCCTTGTAGGTATGATCAATGTTCAATACATAGAATTCCACAGACATTACGAGGGGACCCAACTCTGCTTGTAAAGTGATGACTCCATGGCAGGCACGTCGCGAATTGTCATACGCAGCGATGGTGGTAGGCGTGGGCTGCAGTTGATGTTCTGATATGTTGCATGCTCTAAGGGTGCTTAAAGGACAAACATTAATAGAAGCTCCCGTGTCCACTAGAGCTGCATCGATGGCCACTTTGTTTATGGTGAGTGTCACACGTAAGGGCATTTTTCTGGCTTTTGGGGCAGCCAACTCACCATCTGAGAAAGTAATAGTGGGTCCTTTGTTCACAATTGAGAGTACTGAAGGCAGGTTATCCGGATTCATATCTTCGTTGACCATGACTCTTTGCAAAAAAGTCCTTAGGGCATCCTGGTGAGTCTGCGACCTCTTAATTAGCTCTAATATGGAAATCTTGGCGGGGGTCTGATCCAGATGTTTCAGGATGTCATATTGGGTTCCCGGGACCGGATCAATCTCTTTTATATCTTGCTGCTGCTGATTGCTAGTCTGTTGCGCCGGTTGACCTGGCATAGTCATGGATGCATTGGGATACATCCGGTGGAACATTCGCCTGCTCCGGAGGGCAAGATTATGGTGGAGTGGAGGGGTAGTGGTGTCAAGGATAGAAGGGTTGGCTAGTAATGGTGCTGGCTTGGGGGAGAAAGGGATGTTGCTGGGTGGAGGGAAAATGGGTGATATGACACGGGAATAGGATGGCGAGGTGATGGTGGCAATGTGGGGTGTGAAGGAGGGAGGCATGGTGGATGTGGGCATGGGGGTAGTGGGCGTAACATGGGAAATAACCAAAAGCTGGCCTACCTCATGCTCGTCATCGAAGGCCCACTGAGCTTCTGGTGGTGGATGGTGGATGACAGGGTTAACATGTGCGGGTGGAGGAGGTGGTGGAGCTGGCTGGGGGTTTGGAGCGGGCTAATGCTGTGGCATGGGGTTACGGATTATGCCTAGGTCATTCGCCAGATGCTGCGGCTGCTGTTGTTGCTGTTGTTGCTGATATTGCTGCTGGAAGGGCTGGTACTGCTGTTGTTGCTGTTGCTGTTGTTGTTGCTGCTGTGGCTGCTGTCGCCTTTGCTGTTGTTGTTGTTGCCTCTGACCCTATTGGTCCCTCAGAGTTTGAATTAATCTTTTCATCTCTGCCTAATCAATCTGGTTCTGCTCATGGAGATCATATATCATGTCCCGGAATTGGAAGCAATCGGACACATTGTGGCCCGGATGACGGTGATAGACGTAGTACTTTGTTTGATCGGCCGCCGTATTCCAATTTGCCTTCTCAGGAGGGAGTCTTAAGGCATTTAGGGACATGAGGGCTGCAAAGACATCAACTAGATACTCGGGTAATGGAGGGTATTGGGCTCTCTTGGGTCCATTGGGCTTCCTGGGGGCGTAGCCATTTTGAGGTGGAGGGACCTGGGAGTATTGGCGCTGATCTTGGGGAGGATTTTGCCCTTGGGGAGGTCGCTGTCTATTGTTGTTGTTGTTCCATGGCTGTTGGGCTTGTTGTGTATAGGGAGACCTACCTACTGGGCCTTGGGGGTTGCTAACTGCACCTACTTGTTCATTGGTTTGGATCCCCTCGGTGACTGGGCCTTGCGGCTTCTTGGCATAACGAGCTTTAGGGGTCTCAAACATGGAATGTATAGGCGAGTCCTTAAGTTGGGTCTGGATGAAACGGGCTCGGCTGTATAGCTGGTGCATGGTAGAAATGTCGTTCATTGACAGAATAGCTCGGTAGGTTGGAGTGGCATTGGAAATCAACAATTTCACTTTTTCCTCCTCAGGCATTGGGCAACAGACCTTGGCGGCCAAAGAGCGCCACCGGTCAGCATAGGTGGAGAACTCCTCTTCAGGCTTCATTTTCTCAGCCACCAGATCCACTAAAGAATATTCGGGTCCTACCCGATCCTGGAATTGCTGCAGAAATCTTTCTTGGACAATTTGGAAATCCTCAGCTTCCTCGGGAAGCAATGTGTAGAACCATTCCAAGGCTGGACCATCTAGAGACTTTCTGAACAAGTATGCCATGAGATGGCGGTCATACTTGTGGGGTGCTGATTCATAGACGAAATCCTTCGGATGAACATAAGGGTCCCCTACCCTAGAGTAGCGCCGATAAATAGGGAGCTCTGACTGGGGTGGCACCTGGAGGTACTGGAAGGATGGGAGGGCAATGTCAGCTACCTTCCGCGGATCGATCTGTCTCCGGAGGTCATGAAGCTCCTTCTTCATGCTTGTCCACTCCGCAAAGAAGTCGGAGGGAGACTGGCCTTGATGCGCAGAAACTGCTCGAATGAGTGTGACCTCTCGCGAAGGAGGAGAGCTAGTTCGGCCGTATAGTATGTGGTTGGAGGGGATCGAGGCTGATCATCTCGTGGGGGAAGGTAACTTGGTTCTGAAAAATGGATAGTTCGAGGGCGGAGGGGCGTAGGATCCGCCCCAGATGGAGGAAGGTGGGGTGCTGAAGTGACGTGGGCGGAGGAATCCGCTGGTCGGACTGAGCTTTGACCCCGGGGAGATAAAGGTTGTTTCCCCTTGGCAGTAGCTATGAACTCCTGAACTTTGTCCGGAGTAAGGTGGGGAAGAAGCTGGCTGAACTGTGAATGGGGGTCATCACCCCCGGGAGGAGAAGAAGGACAGGATCGAATCCCGGTGGCGGAGGGTGGCTAAACATGCCCCGGGAGTATGGCCATAGAGGGTTGGGCCACCTCTTCAAGCAACCCGAGGGGAAGAGCTTCGTCGGCAAGGACGCAGAATTGGTCCATGTCGAAGAGGGGATTATGATAAAGCACAAGGATCGGAGGGGATAGACTCGATCTCCCTAGACAATGACGCATACACCCCCCCCCCAAAACTAAAAGGGGATGATACAGACAATACCTAGACTCAAACACAGCAAGAAAGACTGAGATGAGAAGAGATGAACACTCAAGTTGTCATGTTTAGAGCGCACATTTCTTAAGGTTTGAACTTGACTTTTAGATGAATCAATTACGAGGAAGTCACTCAGTCAAGTGGACCTTAATGGGTATGGACTCGAGTCCTCCGGTGAAGCTGAGGGGTGGTATGCTCACATGCAAAGGGATAGCTCAAACTAAGGGGTACAACTGGTACAACCAGCCCGGCGAACCGCAACGTGCGTACGGTCACGGTGTCTTACGGAGGTCCTCGAAAGGTGGGCCCGAGTCAGCCTACGAGTGCTCGTAGGTGAGAGGACCCACTCATCCAAGGGGGAACCTAAACAACTGGGTTTCCAAAGCGTATGCAATGGGCCGGAATGCCCGAAATGTATGCAAGGTGATAGGTGAGAGGCAAACAGGGCGACCAGATGTCTCTCAGGCGGAGATGCAGCGGCCGTACACACCGCGACCTTATCGCGACAGGCCGACCCGCCTCGATATGAACAGAAGCCCGAAAACACCAAAAGGTCGTCAAAAAAGACTCAAACAGGCTATCCTTACGAATGAGGAAAGAGACCAAAGCAGAAAATCAATACCACATGGACCCATAAACACATAGAAACTGATTCGTCTGGTAAAACTATAACGTACAGAACATACCTGATGACGCGACGCCGTTACCCGACGCGACCATGTCGCGTCCCCAGGATACGCCACTACTTGAACCGAAAACTTACAATTGAAAATAAAAAGAAAATCCGGACCTAACAGGATTCTAACATATGACACGTAGGGATGTCACAATGAGGCATGATCTCATAGAAATAAGACAAGGCAGATATAATATGAAGTGGGACTAACCTGTTGAGTCGACGACGCGACCTGATAGCGTCGCCGCGACAGGTCGCGACAAGAACAGAACGCGAAAAAAGCAGGAAACAATGAACAAGAGACTAACAGGGCATTAAAATGGTAAACAAAGAGGAAGACATGGCAGGCAAGCAATCAAAATCCACGAGGGTGGCAATGAAGGTCCCACCGTGAACGCCAAAATGTGTAATCACGGGGATTGGCCCCCCCTCGACACGAACAAAGATACCGCAATAGGGTGGTGTGTGGATATGGATGTGATCGCCACCTAGTCGACTGCTCTATGAATTGAAGATAAACATGGCTAGTCTAACTAGGAAAACGAGAGAGAAAGAGGGGCGGACCTGGTGTCGCGGCGTCCGTAGAGGTCGCGACTGATCTGATAACGCTACATCCAATCCGGTCGCGTTTCTTGTTGTGTCGTCGCCTGCCGCCGCATTCTCTTGTAGTGTGGACCTTTTTCCCGTCCCCGGCCGGTCGAAAGACGAAAGCTCCTCGTGGATCTTCGCTTGGGTGCCTGCCAAAACAAAAAAAAACAAAAACAAAAAAAGCCCTATTAGAACACTTGAAATGTAGAATCTATTCTAAAATAGAATGAAAGGATAGGAGCATGGTGGGAACGAACCTGGAGGGTTTTTTAAAACCCCTTTGGGTGTAGGAAAACATGGGTGTGTGTGTGTGATGTGCTATCTAAAAATAAAGATGAAAAATGCATGCAAGAAAGGGATGGAAAGGGAGGGAAGGAATGAGCCCCATTAGGGCGACTCCTCGGCGTTGTTGCAGCTCGAAGGATCGTCCAAAGCTTCTGGAGAATGTTGGAGTCGCCCACTTCATGTCCCGTACTCCATGGATGAGGAAAATGAGGTGTTTTGATGGAGGGAGATGTGAAGGAAAAGGAGGAAAAGGGTTGCTACGAGGTTAAGTGTGGGTGAGAGAAGCTTTTGGCAGCCCTTCGGGGTAGGAATGAGGCTCTCCTAGTCCTTGAGGAGGGGCCTTTCTTTTATAGAGCTTAGAGAGAGAAAAGGGGGTATTATCTATTGAAAAATGGAGGGAAATCAAAATGGGAGATAATATCCCTAAGGGAGAGTCCAAAGGGTCCTCCAAAGAGTCCCTAGGGCCAAAATCTCGCCCCAAAGGGTTGAGATAAACCCTAGAGATAAGACTTGGTCAATGGGAGGATAAATAGGAGGTTTTTGCGGAATTTGGCACGCTCGGGTGCTGTCGCGGCGTATCGTGGGGTCGCTACTAGAGACGCGACGGATATGGGCATCGCGATAGTGAGCCCACATGCACGTAAATCATGCATGGGCTGTCGCGGTGTCAATGGCCGTCGCGACTTGAGTCGCGGCGCTACGATATGTCGCGACTTGGAAATCGCATTATTTTGCATTTATCACACAATCATGTGAAGGACATGAGTTAAATGGATAAAGATTCTCCCAAAATGATACTGGGCGGGATTTCAAGGCAATTTTAAATTGTTAATGGGCTCAATCAAGGCTAATGATGGGCTCAAGGTGAGTGGCCAATTAGGGGCTAACTAGGATAACATGAAATGTGGTTCGACTCATTAGTCGGAACCGGGTGTCTACACCTAGAATTTTCTTGGCAGTCCACTCTCAATCAGCATGGTCCTTGCCATTTCAACAAGTGTTCGGTTCCTTCTCTCTACAACTCTTTTCTTCAGGAGTCCTTGGTGATGAAAATTTGTGGGAATTTCCTTCTTCCCTGCAAAGTTCTTCAAATTCAGCATTTTCAAACTCACCTCCATGATTAGACATGATAGAGATTATTTTAAACTTTCCTTCCTGAAGAATTTTCTTATAAAATTCATGAAATTCCATGAAGGCATCACTCTTGTGAGAAAGGAAGAAAACCTAAGTAAATCTAGAAAAGTTATCAACAAGAACATATCCAAACCTTTTTCCATTTAGATTGTTTGTTCTTGTGGGTCCAAACAGATCCACATGAATAAGCTTAAAAGGTCTGGAAGATTGACTTTCAGATCTACTTCTAAAAGATTTTCTTGTTTGCATACCTTGTGTTCATGCTTCACAGATTTTAAAGTTTTGTTTGAAGGAAATTTCAGGTAAGCCTTTGACCATGTTGAATTTTACCAACTTATCTAACATGTTGTAGCTAGCATTTTTTTTTTATTAAAGGGTCCAGTAGGATCAGCGACCGGTCTAGTGCATCCCACCCCAGTAGGGTGAAATGTTCTCACTCCTCCAGGGGATTTCCCTACTGCACCAAAATTTTATTTATAATAATAAACTTGTTACAAGTTCTGCGGGGCATACCCCTAAAAAAACAAAAGGAGTTAAACAACTCGAAAACTCCCCAGTCCCAGGCGATCTCCAACAAGAGCAGGGAAACAAGATTTGGGGAGGTGGGAAGTAGAATTAAAAACCCCATTACAGTGAGATTCACAAGCAAAATTAGCCAAAGCATCAGCAACCTGATTTGCTTCCCTATACACATGAGAGATCCAGACTTCATGCTGTTGCACATAGTCAAAAACAATTCGCCACCACCTGTAACACCCCCAAGAAGGGGCAACTCCAGATCGAAGGGAACTCACAAGCACCAAAGAATCAGAGGAGATTTCTGCCACATAAATCCCACGTTCCATGGCTAATTGAACACCATCACACATAGCTCGAGCTTCAGCAGTAAGACTGGTCCCAGGACCATAAAAGTGGGAAAAATCAAAGACCACAGAACCAAAAATGTTACGGAGAAGACCCCCACCCCCACAAGGACCCGAGTTACCATTAGATGCTCCATCCACATTAAGAAGAAGGCCATGTAATGGCAGAATCCATCTGACCATTTTACAAGTGCGGACTGTAAACTAAAAAAGGAAGCCAAACTCCATAATCTCTGTCAACTGTTGGGTTGTTGCAGAATCCTTGAAAACCATATTCTCCAAAGCAATATTCACCTGTGTATAAATATTATGGCGCACCAAAGCACTAGAATAGCCAACTTGTTCAAACCTCATCTTACATCTGATTTTCCAGACTTCCCAAATAATAAGCGTTGAAGAGTAAATAGTAATGATACCATGAGGATTGCTGGTACTACTGGAACTGATGATTTCCTAAAGGCAAATAGACATGTTCATGTGAACTCCCAGGCTCGGTTGGAGAAAAGGAGAAATCCATAACCACAGATCCTTAGCCAAATCACTTTGCACGAACAGGTGATTTAAATCTTCCACTTGAGGGGACCTGCAACAACAACAACGGGAAGCAATGGGAATACCACACTCTGCAATGCGGTAATCAACAGGAACCGCTCTGTGTAAAAGAAGCCACGAAAAGATAGAAGCCCTCCTGCTGAAATGATGGTGCCATAGACGGATCAGGGGAGAACTTTTAACACCATGGATGCGGACCTGATCATAAGCACTTTTAGTGGTAAAGTTCCCTTTAGTAGTCGGTGCCCAGACACACAAATCTTCATGAGAAGTTAGCTGTAAATTCTGGAACTCCTGCGGAATAAGATAACGCAAAGCATGATTCTGATCAGAGAGAACCTCCCTAACTGAAGGCGAGAATTTCTGTAAATGTGGGGCATTTTCCCGAAGTGGCTTCATACCATACCAGACATCATCTAAAAATCTGATTGTGATCCCATTTCCCAACACCCATCTAGTATTCTTCTGAACAACATCATATGCATCAAAAAACAGCTTCTTAGCAATCCCATGATGGTGAGAGACAAGGCGACCATCAAGGAAATATCTGTCATTAGCATAAGAGGTCCATAAAGAAGAACCATGAATAATATTCCAAACTAGTTTAATAACCATTGACAGCTGAACATGCCACATACTTCTCACACCAAGGCCACCTTCCAAGATGGGTTTTCGAATAGTTGTCTAGGAAACCCAGTGTCTACGGCTATCCCCACTTGCTCCGCCCCAGAAAAAAGCGGCACACAAGCATTCAATGTAGTGAAGAACGGTTTTGGGAACCCCAGAAGCAGTAGCAAGGTATATAGGCATAGAAGAAAGGACCGAGTTGATCAAAGTCAATCTTCCTGCCTTAGATAAAAACCTGGCCTTCCAAGAGCCAATTTGCCCATTAATTCTATCCATCAGGAACTTGTAGTCTGCAATCACTGTTCTGCCCTGCTTAATCAGCACACCAAGGTAAGTAATAGTGCCCCTCTGAGTAAGAAAACCAGTTAGCCGCTTCAACTTAGCAATGAGCTGAATGGAAGCATTCTTAGCCATGAGAAAGCTGCTCTTCCCATGATTAATTTTCTGACCTGATGAAATCTCATAAGTCTTCAGAAAAGCCATGATTCTCCTGATGTTGGAAGCTTGACCATTAAGGAAAAGGAGAGCATCATCAGCATAAAGCAAGTGAGACATAACTCTGCAACCCCTAGGTCCTGAGAAAGCTTTGAGAATACCCTTATCAAGTAACATACGTAGCCCCCTACTCAGCATTTCCTCCATAATAATGAAAAGAGCAGGGGCAAGGGGATCACCTTGACGCAACCCTCGTGAAGATTTGAAGTATCCACTAAGAGCCCCATTAAAGAGAACAAAAAACTAGCAATTAGAGAGGAGCATTCCAAAATAAGAAGTGAATCTAGAAGAAAAACCAAATTTACGAAGAACCGCTAGCAGAAAGTCCCATTCAACCCTATCATAAGCTTTCATCAGATCGAGCTTGAAAATAACATTATGCCCTCGAATTTTTCTTCCCAGGTCAGCAGCCAATTGTCTAGCCAAAAGAACGTTGTCCATGATGCTCCTACCTTGGGTGAAAGCGCCTTGCTCCACTGAGATAATGGAAGGCAATATGGAAGACAATCTATTTGCAATAACGACATAGACAATTTTATAGCAGAAATTGCAAAGGCTAATGGGGCGATAATCAGATAAAGAACTTGGCCTATCCACTTTAGGAATAAGAGCAATGATGGAGGATGAGACACCTCTAGGAAGTGGATAACCAGAAAAAAAACCCCTGACCGCCTCAACCACGTCCTTTCCAATAATGTCCCAGCACGAAGTATAGAAAATACCAGTGAAACCATCAGGGCCTGGAGTGCTATCCCCCTTCAATTTCCAAACAGAGAGCTTAATTTCCTCCTCAGTAGGAACATCAGCCAACAATTGATTATCCTCATTAGAGATAAGATGGGGAATGGAACTAAGCAATTCATTATCAATCTGATTATCCTCCGAAGACAACAAAGAAGCAAAATAATGTTCAGCCGCCGATTTGAGAGAATGCTGATCCTCACACCAAACTCCATCAACCCTCAATCTGTAAATATAGTTCCTGCTTCGCCGACTCTTAACTGCTGCATGATAGAAAGCAGTGTTCCTATCACCCTCCTGAAGCCACTGAATCCTGGATTTTTGGCACCAAAACATTTCCTGACAGTGAAGGGACCGCCTAAGCTTTGCATTCGCCTCATTCAAAAGGGATCAATTTTGAGCAGTAGGGGAATCATCAAAAAGTTTTTCGCACACAACAATTTGCTCTTCAGCCATCTTAATATTATGCTCGATGTGACCAAAAACATTTTTGTTCCACAGACGCAACGCCACCTTGACTTCTTTAAGTTTATGTTGCAGCTTACAAAAAGGTGAAGGGTACCACAAATTCTCCACCGCCCAGGCATTTTTAACACAGTCCATAAATGTCTCATCCTGGATCCACATATTTTGAAAGATAAAACGAGCTGGTTGAGAATAAACATTCTGAAGCTAAATAAAAAGCGGGGCATGATCAAAAGGGCCACGAGACAAATGTTGAACATTGCACCTAGGGAAAGCCTCGGCACACCTGTTGTCCATAAGCAACCTATCCAACCTGGCCTTGATAGCATGACTACCCATTCTTTTATTAGTCCAAGTGTACGGCGAGCCCTTAAAACCAACATCCAAAAAACCAGCAGCAAAATAAAGGCATTGAAATCAATCATAGAAGCAGTATTAGGCAGCAAACCACCTTTCTTTTCACTTGTCTGAGCAACACAGTTGAAATCGCCCCCAACAATCCAAGGGATCATAACAGAATCAGCTAGAGTGAGAACTTCATCAAATAAAATCCTTCTGTCATTAACTTCACAGCTAGCATAAATTGAAGTGACCATGAGCAGAGGAGTTCCCTCCTTCATGACGATACCAAAAATTTGCTGGGAGGAGTACGAGATCATTTCGAAGGAAAACGGCTGATTATAAAAAATCCAGATCTTAGATGTCGTCTGAAACCATCAACAAAGAAGTCCATATGAAGATACTTACACACCCTCGAGGCCTTGGAGTAAGTCATTTTTGGTTCAAAAATCGCTAACAATTGAATATTATGTTTTTTAACCAACAGCTTGAGTGACCTTTTCGAAGCCAAATTTGACAGGCCTCTAATATTCCAGAACATAATATTATTAATCATGATGAAACATACCCTCCATGAACCACAGCGGCCTTGGCCTTTGATCTGGTGCACATACCATTTCTTAAGATAGAATCGCGTTGAAAAGAAGCATGAACCGGAGGCATAAGAAGATTTTTGTGGTTGCCTTTAAAGAGACGTGGGAGACTCCCTGGGTAGGAAGGTGGGCAGCAGTACTACCACACAAGGGCATACTACCTAAAGATGGGGACTTACCATGTTCCAAACTTCCGTCAAGGTTGGGATCCTGCATGGCTGGCGGCGAGAAGGATTCCTGCAATGACACCTTAGCAACTTGACTGCTACACAGATCTACGTACAGATCCACTCCTGTGACACCCATGCAACCGCCATAGGGTGTTAAACCGGCATGCAAACGTGACTCATCACCATCATTAAGTTGTTGTTTCTTCTGAATACTCCGTAGGCCAGGGATCTTTGAAGGATTCGAACCAGGATCAGATGCAGATATTTCTTTGATTTGGTTGCACCCAGAACTCATCTGGTTTCCCTGAACAGCCTGTAGAAGATTCTCTCCCAGCGAAAGGGATTCCCTGCCTACGGAAGGGCATCCCATTGTGGACACAGCCGGGAGGATAGCTGCCGGCACCGCCTCCGGCAGAAAGGAACCTTCAGGGAACATGCTAGGATTATCTTCACGAGGGCATGTATGCACGATGCCAGTGCCATGAACGTCGACCACAGTCTTCTGAAGAAAAATATCTTGAATCCTGGGCTACATAAATGGGTATAGAGATGTCGAACCAGGCAGGTGTGTAATGGTATCAGCAGCCTCTGACAGACCAGAACCTTCAAGGAACGAACTGGGATTCCCATGAGCAGGACATGCATGAACGAGGCCAGTACCATGCACATCACCCACGATTTTCAGAAGCAAGTTTTCATGAGTCCCAGACTCAATAGGAGGGCCTAATAATGACGGACCAGGTAAATGAGTAGCAGTGTCAACAGGATTAGGATCCTTGGGCGGCTGAACAATAGGACAAGCATGGGTAGATTCATGCACAGATGCATTTAAAGAACCACCAGGAGCACCATTTAAACACATGTCCTCAGCTAATCTATCAAAGACGTTACTCACCGGGACAGGAGTGGACAACTGCTTAGTGGCAACATTCTTTGAAATTGAGGCACCCTTCCGATGGACAACTCGCCACTCAAGATCATTGCTCTTACCCTTGAAGGACGTAGGATCAGCCCTTGGCTATTGCAGAACCTGAGATTGAATGTTGTCCCCGGACTTCCTCTTACACTCCTCCTGAGAATGACCCAGCTTCCTGCAGTGTTTGCATATCGGTGGAACCCTGTGAAACCTCACAGCTTGCCAGAAACCCTTCTCTCCCTGACCGATCCAGATTCGATCCACCAAAGGCTTAGAAATATCAACATCAACACAAACTAGAGCTTCAGTAGTTTGAGTCCAAGCAAGGGTAGAGTCATGAATCTGCAAGACCTCCCCAAAATTCCTAGCAATGGACCTTAGGTAATCCACATTATATAGATTGACTGGAAGATGCGGAAACCCTACCTATATAGGAATCAAAGTTGGATCCATAAACATGCAAGATTATTTTTATTGGCAGTAAGACATAAATTGGTGTTTTAAGGCTCATCCAGGTCATACATGTAAACATTATTAATTCTTTTTCGAGAAAACTTTACACAGTTTGAATTCGATTAAAAAATTGTGCAACCAAGGGAGTCAAAAATTACCTTGTGACCCTTGTCACAGAGTTTACATATGCTCAGAAGGTTGTACTCTAATCCTTCCACCAAGAGTACATCATCAATCGAATTTGAAGGATTTCTGCCTACCTTACCTGGACCGACAATCTTACCTTTGTTATTGCCACAGAATGTTACATGACCAGCTTTCTTTTCAGACAAAAGACAAAATTTATCTTTATCTTCTGTCATATGTCTTGAACAGCCACTATCAAGGTACCACTTGTTGTTCTTGGCTATAAGACATACCTACAAAACAATCAAAGAGAAATCTTCGGAACCCAAGTACATTTGGGTCCCTTCACATCACCCAGTTCAAGCACATAAGAAAGCTAATTTTTCGGAATCCAAGCTTTCCTCTTTATAGTGGGTTTGATGATGTTCCTAATTTCATGTTGTTTTTTATTTTCTCTATTATTTTCAGGAGTTTTTGAAACATTATTTCTCTTCATTTTCATGAATTTTCTTTCATACTTCCCACTAGTGTTTCTTTGATGAAACCAAAGCTTATTCTAACTGCTAAACCTTTTAGAATATTCAGACTGACCAGATTTAGCAAAACCATAGGAATGTGTCGACACTCTATAGGGATAGTCTCGACCTGCATGACACCACCTAGACATGTTTTGTGATTTTCTGCAAATAGGTGTTGACCTACCATGTGTCCATCTGTACTGTGGCCTGATATGTGAAGGCGTTGGCCTATCAAGAGTCCACCTGAACATATTCTGTGGTCTAGTGTATGAAGGTGTATGTAACGTCACACATTTTTTTTTCGGATCTTTTTGGATCCTTGCTTACTGGGTTTAGTGGCCAATGTGTGGCCCATTAGTTTGTGTTTCAGGTGTTGTCGTAGGTTGTGAGGCTTTGTGGGCCGACAGATTGGGCCCAAAGCGCTCACAGGTTTTTTGCCTGTGAACGCGACATGGGTGTGTGTCGCGTTCTGAACGCGACAGCCCTAGGTGTTGCGTTCATGAAACCGTTGTTTGGTGGTCGTCATTTGCATGCACACAGCATGTCGCACGTTGGGTGACTTGCTGACGTCGGCCTTCGGAAGACGACGGCCTCCTATGTCGCATTCTGAAGGCGACATTACCCCATGTCACGACCTCAGCTGAGAGGTCATGTTGTGTATGTTTTAAATGGTATGATTATTCAATTATCGGTGTTTTATGTGTGTGGTTGGTGTGAGTGGTGCATTGGCACCTGTAGCGCTCTTTGAGTGTGTTGTCTATATGGTAGGCGTGTTGTTTATATAGTGAACATGTTGTTTACGTGGTTAACGTACGTGTGCATGGTTTGTGCGTGTGTATAGGGTTGGTTTGTGGTGACTGGGCAGTGAGGTTCCAGCGTGACCCTAGCCTTGGTCCTTTAATGTCTGTTATAGACTATTTAGGATGGTTGCTTAGTAAGGCATAAGTATAGTTATTAAGGGGTTATCGTATGTTGAGTTTAATGTGGCAATGGAGGTCACGAGGTGACCAATGATAGGCCAAGTTATTATTGGTTAACATACTTTATATATGTCTCTGTGTAGGCTAGCTTGTAGGTCACAAGGAGACCGAGACAAGCTACTGCTCACATGTGTACCGTGGCTTGTAATAAAGATGAAATAAGCATGTACTATGGTTTGTGCTTTGCTGAGTGTGGTGGTCCCGCGCCTATTCTAGAATACCTCTCTAGTCGGGTACCCTAGGTTTTGTGTGAGCCAGGCACGTTAGTGCTCGGAGTTTGTCCTGGTACTATGTGTATCATCGAGGTTTGTGTCGTCTGTCCTGGACACCCTCACTCCTGTGTTTGAGTTGTACGTCTGGCTGAGGGAAAGACGACAGAGGGCAGCGACTTGTGAGAGTTTGTGTTTGGTTGCTTGTAGTGCGCTCATGGTTGGGGGTACGGACACCAATAGTCGACACTAGTCCCTAGCTAGTCTAGTTTTCCAGTGCCTCACTTTAGGGAGCTTAGGCCAGAGTCCCTAAAGGTGCCAGGCATGGACTTGCAGCTGTGTAGTTTGCAAGTGTGGTGTTGGTTGGTCGCCAGGTGTTGGTTGGTCTCCACTATTGTTAGGCTTGTGCTTGTGGAGCGGCATTTGGACCTTTCGTCCGTGACTGCGAGACTGAGAGGTAGTTCTTATGTTGTGTTGTCCGGGTTGGATACTAACGTCATGAACCAATAGTTCATTCCTGTGTGGTGGCGTCGTTCTTTCCGACTCGTGCTTTGCCAATGGTCGTGGTTTGTGTATAATGATTCTTTGGTTGTGGTTTGACCCGTTGTGGTGCCTGGTAGGAGGCACAGTTGTACTGAGGCTTTGTGGTGGTACCTCGTGGTGGTAGGTACCAATACCCTTTGTGGGTATCGGTTTCTCGTGGCACATCGTGTACCAGTCATTTCAGGTGTTGAGGTGGAGCTATGCTCCGTGGAGGTCATGTGGTGAGACCTTCCACTCGTTGTGTTTTACCCTTCCTCAGGTAAACTTCCGATTATGGTTTTAGTGTGTAATGAATTGAACCGTTGTAGCCAGTCCTGCTACCTTGTGCATGGCTTTCGACATATCGAGGTTCAGGCTATAATGAACCAGCTCTTAGGCAGCAGTCCTGTTACTCATGTGTTTGACGTTTGCCTGTGATGCTTGTGGCCTAGGCAGAGATTTGCCTGTGTGGCCTGTAGCTTAGGCGACCAGTTAATGTAGTAGTGTGCCTATGAGACTAAGGTTTAGGCAATTGCAGTTGTTGGGTGGACTAGTAGTGCAGTGCTAGTCCCATGATTTCTTTTTCCTTCCGAGGACTTCACGTTTATTGATATGTTTATGTTTAGTTATTATTTGTTGTGAATGTTGTGAGTATGCCATGGTTTGGCTATCGGAGTTGCTAGTGAGACACTTTGGGGTTGAGGTCTCTCTTTAGTTTTGTGTATTATTTTTGGGTGATCCCTACTAAGCCTGTGACTTGTTGAGGCTCACTCCCTACAGTTCTCTTCAGGGCATACCGTTGGTATGACTTGCAAAGGCGTTGTGGCAGACTTGTACCACTAGCAGTAGTGTTAGTTGTATTATGTAAGCTTGTGCTCCCTCGGGGTATGCCCCAGGTAGTTGTACTTTTTAATTTGACATGTAATAATGTATTGGGACAGTTGTAAATTGTTATATGCAGATATGAGCACATGCACTTTCTTGTGTCTTATACTGTTGTGGTTGTCTTTTATATTCTTGCTAGACACGTGTACGAGCTATCCTTTGCGAGACTTCGGTCCGATCGGAGGAGGCGGACTTGGATATGGAGTCTTATTGAGCATAAATATCCAGGGCCGTTACAGTTGACCTATTATAAGAATGGTGTCGACCTACCCACTCAGGTGACTTCCTATTTTTGTTCCCTTGTGGCATTGGTTTGATTCCAGCACCAGTTTTATTCTTTTTATTTGACTTTCCAGTCTCAGAATTTTGTACAGTTTCTTTCTTCTCATTTCTTTGAATGTTTTTCTCATTTTCTTGATGTGGAAGTTTATGAATTTGTTGAAGAAATGAATGTGATGGTTTTCAAGCCTACTTCTTTCTTCTTTAAAGGATTAAAGCCTAACCCTTCTTTGTTAAAGTTTACTTTTGTTCCAAGCAAGGCTTCCAGATTATTCTTACCACTCACAAATTTCTCCAAAGCTTCTTGTCTTCTAGTCACTTCTTTTTGAAGAATTTCAAGTTCCTTCTTCATCTCAGTGTTTACACTTTTTAGTGCATTATATTTTTTAGCTGCAAGAGCTATCTCTTTGACATTTTTAGTATTTCTGTTTTCCAATTCACCAATAGTTTCTTTTAGAACAGAAATTTCTTGAACCAAATTTTTTTCTTTCTCTTCCACTGAGGCATCATGAACAATATGAATTATTTTTCTTTTATGCACTTTATTTTCTTTTTTAATCTCATCATATTTATCTAGCAGTTCAAAGTGCACATACTCCCAATCACTGAAGGAGAAATCTTTAAATGGAGAGTTTACCTCTTCTTCATCTCCTTCTTCTCCTCTTGCCATCGGACATATTTTTGTTTGTGATTCCTCAGCCTCTGAGCTCTCTTCATCATCATCGTCTTCTTCCTCACTCCATGTCCCAACCAAAGCTTTTTGTTTACTTTTCGTCCTTCTGGGTTGTGCTTTCTTCAGAGCTTCAGGACATTCAGATTTCACATGCCCTGGTTTCCTGCAATTGTAACAAACCACTCTGTTAGATCTCTTATTCATATGTGATTTAGGCTTTGAGGAATTACTTACCTGTGATTTCTTTTTAAAAAATCCCTTACCCTCTTTCTTCAAAAATTTTTTGAATTTTCTCGTAATAAGGGCAAACTCACCTGAATCATCTTCAAAAGTAGATGATTCACTTTCTTCAGTATCTTCTTTAATACTGGGACTTGCTTTGAGAGCAAGTGGCTTCTTCTTCTTAACATCTTCTTCAGTTCTCTTCAATCCCAACTCATAAGTCATCAATGAACCAATTAATTCATCAACAGAAGTAGTAGACAAATTTCTAGATTCTTCAATTACTGTAGCCTTAGTATGCCAAATAGGAGTTAAAGATCTAAGGATTTTTCTGACTAGTTTTTTTCTGTATAAGTTTTCCCTAGATTCTTTAGACCATTTGTTAACAGAGTTAATCTTCCATACATTTCAGAGATTGTTTCATCATGCTTCATTTTGAAAGCTTCATATTCGGAAACTAGCATGTTTGCTTTTGTTTCTTTTACCTCTGACGTACCTTCATAAATCACCATCAGGCGATTTCAAATTTCTTTTGCTCTTGTAGATGATGATAACCTTGAAAACTCTGTAGGATGGAGTGAACACTGCATGATATTCATCACACTCCAGTTGGCATTTGACTTCTTTATCTCCTATTCAGTCCACTTTTCTTCATCTTCAAATAACTCGTAAGGTCCATTGTTTACCACCCTCCAGATCTGATGATCTTGTGCTCGCAAAAACACCTGCATACGAGTTTTCCAATATGCATAGTTGGTATCATCACAGTAAGGGGGCCTATTCATAGAATGACCTTCAGCAATATAACCTCTAGACTCCATATCACATAGATTTCTCCTGGTTGTAAAACTATAGTAATTAGAGAGCCTAGCTCATATACCACATGTTGTGTATGGAAGGAATATCTAGAGGGGGGGTGAATAGATATTGACCAACTAAAATTAAAACCTCGAGATTAGGATCTGATCTGATGAAACGATCTAAACAGTGAGCATCAAACCACACAAGTGCAAACGATATTTTTAAGGTGGTTCAGCTCCAGTGTGGAGACCTACGTCCACCCCTCACTAAACCAGTAAGGCTTCACTATCAACCCAAATGTATGAGACTCTCACACAACCGCTGATACACAGCTTCTACAAACTGCTGATTCACAGCTTCAACAAACCACTGATTCACAGCTTCAAGATTGTCCCAAATCTCACAATCCTAACACAAGAAGTGTAGGATCAAATCCGTCTACTCCAGTCGAAGCAGACAACCAATCAGAGTGATATAGTGAAGAAATTGAGAAAATCAAAATAAAGAGAAGTCTAAAGAAGTGCAGAAATAGCAAACGCTCTGCGATGGAGTTAGATATGGTCAGAAGAATTCCTAAGCTTCAATTTCAACTTCTTCATGCTTGAGTTCATCGAATTCATCTTCTGGTCACAGCACAAAGATCAACTGTCTCTAAATTTGAGATGAAATTCGATGCTCTGCTTCTGTTGATCAACAATAGGTCTTCATACGGAAGGAGAGATGATCCAGCATACTCTTCTCACGATCAGTTGACTACCCAGAAGTCTGCTATACTCTCTGACCTCAAGCTCTTGCTCTCTCACTCTTCTTTTTGTGCTCTCAGATAACTGCTATTTTTCCCTCTGTGCATGATGCCCAACTGCAGACCATGACGTGCGACGTGATCTAATTCGCAGAATCTTTTTAGTAGGCTCCTCAACAGAATCCCAAAAATTTAGGAGATGCTTTTGTCGTCAAGAGAGTATCTACCAGAATCATGTGAGGTGTACCCAAAGTCCCAATCATTGGACCTTGGGTCATGTACCCATAACTTATGCGCTAGCAGATACTTTGTCTCTGTAGAACAAGTGTCATAGAGTCGACGCATCCTAAACATAGTGGCGACTCATATCCATATGACTTAACTTGGATCAATGAAAAATCTTCAGTAGAGTCAACTCTATGCCCTCCAGAGTCGACCTCATCCAAGTGACTGTGATTCTGACCAACTGTCTGTGATGTAGAGTTGACCTTGCAGCAGCATAGTGTCGACCTCATCTGATGAGAGAGTCGACCTAACCTTCCTTTAGAGTCGACCTGACAGACTGATGGAGTCAACCTCATCCTCACATGGAGTCGACCTCAGTCAACATTTCTCTTCAAATACTCACAAGAAACTTTGACTAGTGTCGACCTGATCCTCATCTGGAGTCGACCTTATCTGATTCCTCCCCTACAGTGCTAGCCATAAATGCAGCTAGAGTTGACCTATTCTTCAAGTAGTATCGATCTTATCTGATACTATGAATATTAGCGCTACTGAAAACTCATTGAGTGTTGACCTAACCTTTGAATAGAGTCGACCTGAATGATGAATTTATCTTTATGAATGTTCCTGTGATACAAGTAACTTGTGTTAGACATTTATGACATTTTACTTGATTTATGACATCATCAAAACTAGGGACACAACACATCCTAGGGGCCCTAGTGGCCTATAAATAGGAGGGGGTTTCTCTTATCACCTACCATTCCCACCATTCCACTATTTAATGGCATAGGAGGGAGAGAGAGGGGGCGCCCATGTGATAGAGAAGAAGAGCAAGAAGCTTCAGTTCTACAAGCTGATGAAGAGGTTCTGCTCATAGGAACCATGCTCTGGAGACATCCGTTGGGACGTATCATGGTGATATAATAGAAGAAGTGCATTATATCGAACACACGCTTCAGCTTAATTCGTTATTCGATTGACATGCAAGAGGCAAGTAGACTAGAATTTTTGATTCGCAATTCTACTCTCTATTTCTATCTTTATGACAGTTTTTTTGGTTATGTCCTTTTTCTATACCGGAATACTGCCGAATTGATTATCTGAGTTTCTTTCATATGTCGGAATACTTCCAAATTGATTATCTGAGTTCCTCTCATATGTCGGAATACTGCCGAATTGATTATCTGAGTCCCTCTCATATGCCGAAATACTGCCGAACTAATTATCTGAATTCCTCTGAAATGTCGAAATACTACCAGATCGATTGTTCGAGTTCCTTTCTAATGTCGGAATGCTGCCAAGTTGTTTAGTTGAAAATCTATATCATACCCAAACTCTACCAATCTTGTATTTATGCCTCTATTTAATTTATTGGCTCAGTATAAACAAGGGTACATCCATATCTTTATTCTTACCATTAAGGTTACCTTTTAGTAATATCCTGATCTTTTGTCGATGACCTTATCCTTACCAATAAGCTATATCCTTATCCTTTACTAATAACCTTGTCCTTTACCAATAATCGTATCCTTTACCAATAGCAGTATCCTTTAGCATATTTTCAAGCAGGGTTTAGATAGATCTGGAATGGCTTAATCTCTTCATCCGCCCATAAATTGCATGGTAGTTTCTCGACCGTTATTTCTTATTTATCGTTGTAGACCTTAGGGTATTACACTAATTTGTATGACATGTTCATCTACTCCTTTAAGCCAAATGGACACTGCTATCACAGGGGTTCTACTGGAGCCGTACTATAGAAATGCCCCTATGGAAAAGCTCATATTGTTTACTGACTTCCTACTATAGTTTGGGCACTGTGTCTGGTTTAAAACAGACACTGCCGTCATAGGAAGTGACTAGAACTGTACTGTAGATGTCACACCCCGATATTTAGCAGCGGAATAAATACCGGGAGGCGTAAACGATACGAATAGGCGTATCACAGTTGAATAGCACAGAGTCACGATTGAACAAAAGAACACATTTGAGGCTATATTATGATCTCCCAAAAGTATACTTTATTTCATTCCATTCAACTAGATACAACCTTACATAAGAAAGAACCAACTAAACAGTCCATTATTCAAGTAAAACTTCAAGAGAAGTTGCACTATTACATAGACTACTCAAATATTTATTCCTAAACTGTCAACTCCTCATATAACGGGTGCTCATCACTCTTGCCCGGCCCCATCGGACTCCACTGGTTCCTCATCACTACCTGAAAAGGGCAGGATGATAGGGTGAGCGAACTAGCTCAGTAGGATTTACATCTCAAAATTGTGCGGGCACTAGTATACATGATTAACATTTTAAATAGGCAGATATGCACATGAATATGATGACAATGTATGCGATATTAACAGATTGAATAGCAGAGCAGAACGGATATCATATCAGATCAAATGTCGAGTGGCATATACAATGGACAAATATTTCAAGAGTAGAATCGTATCAAAAGAGATTGGCCATATTCAAACAGATATCATGTGTTCACATGATCAGACGTATCATATCAAATCTTATCATATCACATCAAATCAAACTTATCACTTCAAGCAAAGGCACATTCACACTAATCTTGAGTATTTGTTTGTGCTATGCCAAGCACCAGAAGTCCATACTCCTGCGGTTAATAAGTACGTTGGGGAGCTCCTCCCCAAGACCGGATCAGGCCCCTTTTTGCACATGCATTGGATCAAATTTAGACCGGAGTCCCACGTTGTGCCGAACAAACAGATTCACATTATGACCACAGAGTTTCAATAACAAGCTTGTAGTAAAAGGAACATAATCATTCATAGAGTCAAGGTATGACAAATAGCTGAAGAGAACAACGCAGGATAACGACGTATCTTATGTTTCATAATTTGTAAATGTCTTGACATGTGAATGTTTCTAAGGACAGATCGTACGCAGAACATGTGCTCTAAATTCCCCAAAAAGGGTGTGCCTATTCGTGCAAAGGTGTAAGTGATGAGTCACAGATCTTTCCTAGCATGTATGCATATGACAAATAATTAATTGAACACCGGAAAGCATGTAACTATTGAAACTCATATGCAAATCATGACATTAACACCACTAACATGTCCATACTAACATGTATTCATCCCCACATTCATATCATATTCTTATCTTATCAATTGACAATAAGCAAGATCACAAGATAACTCAATGGACATAAGATCAGTCACAATTACACATTAGAATCGTATTCATATCATTACTATTTTTCAATGGGTTGATTTATTTTAGGTCCATACATATTATATAACATCATGCACATGCTAGTAGACATCATGAAATGATCAAACCCAAAATATGCAAATTTTTTTGTAAGGGTAGTGTCGACACACCCCTTACTGGTGTCGACACAATGCCTCAAACACAAGGCAAAATAATGCAGAACTGGTCAAGTAGTGTCGACACTAGATCAAGTAGTGTCGACACAATGCTTCAAATACAAGGCAAAATGTTCAAGTAGTGTCGACACTAGATCAGGTAGTGTCGACACTGGAGACCCTTCCCAGAACACCTTCTGGGCTAATCTGGGACAGTGTGTCGACACTAGAGACCTTCCCAGAACACCTTTTCGGCTCTTTTGGGACAGTGTGTCGACACTAGATCAAGTAGTGTCGACACTAGTGGCCCTCCCAGAAAAAAAACATATAAGTCAAGTGTAACCAGAAAACGTCTCATGTAGTGATTCATTTCCCCTCTTATAACTCTCTAACGAATGACATTTAGATAAAATGTTCAACACAAAAGATGACGAGGACAACTAGTAGAAGAACTATGATGTTGGGGGTTTGATCAAATTCGATCTCGAATCTCGATAAAATATGTGATGAACATAGAGCTAAGTGCAGCCGAAATCACAGTATCATGCAGAGACTCTCTTGCCATGCTTATAACTCTCTAACGAAAGCCTTTTGGACAAAACGTCCAACATAAAAGTTGATCGTGACTTCAGTAGAAGAACTTTTATGAAGGAAGTTTAGTATAATTCGGTCTTGAATCACGTGCATAATAAGAAGAACGGGAAAAGCCCTAATTGTGCACGACCTAGGGAAAACTACGAATACCCAATGTATACTCCATGAAATTGAGTCAAACCAAGTGAAAATGATCCTAGACTCGAAAATCTACATGATGGTGTTGTTTTTCTTTAATCTTGGCCCAGAACACCTACCTTTAAATGCTAAGAACACTGTACAATTTCTGGGTTGATGCAGAGCGAGGTTGAGGAAGACCACGTTTTCCCCAGCCGCTCTCCACACCTCCAGCTCTCCAAACTTGCTGCTCACGACCCCATCTTGTTGCTAACCCTTCCCTAAACGTTTTGTGAGGAGTTCTTATAGTTTTAGGGTGTATTTACAAGTCCTAACGGGACTAGGAAAGGGGCTGCGAATTCTGTTTCCTACTTCCCAAAAATTTTGGGATTCTCTCACCCAAAGGAGGTAGCAAAGGTTTAGGAAACCTCCTCTTAGAGTTGGGTTCGGTTTTGGCTTACCTTACATGACTAATCACCTTAATTTTAACCCTAAATTGCCCTCCCTCATTACTGCATAATTACATACACGAATTTCTGGGTATTTTCTTGTCCCAATTTTTATCCTTGGGCCAAATGTGCTCCATTGGCCCAATCTTTTTAATGGGTTATTAATACATAATGTTGTAAGTCTCTCCAACATGTTTATTTAATTTATGGTTGGGTTATTTTTCCGTGTTAACAATTTTCTGACTTAGTTTCCTAATTCGGTTAACTTGGTCACGTGTGACGTACACTCGACCAATCAGATTTTTCGTTGCACGAATTCCTTCGTGGAATACTTAGGGATAATATTTGGGGTTGATTTATAATTTTTACGGAATTTTCTGATGTGTTTTCTCACGTACAATAGTGGTACGTAAGTTATATCATTCCGATAATACGAAAGATATTTACTTACTATTTTCATACATGAATTTGTTCATGTGACATAAGTTGTCCATTGATCCGATTTCTTTTATGGACTATCCCCACATATTGTTTGGAGTCTACCATAAATTTCTCATTTAGTTTATGATCTCATTTTATACACCTGATAATGGGTTGTCCAACTTATTTCCGAATTACGATAATAAGTCACAATAACTCTTAAACATACCACAAATGAATTTTATTGACACAAATTTCTTGATTGGTCATTAGAGGATATTATTTGAAGTCCATCTATGATTTTTATTTAATTTTCTGGCTCATCTAGATATGTGTGATAATGATTTCTCGACTTATTCCCTGATTATGACACACAGTCGTAAAACGCCTTAAACTTGGACCATCTGATTTTTCTTTGCATGAATTTCTATGTGGGTCATTAGGGAGTATTATTTAGAGTTGAACTATGGTTTTTTATGAAATTTTCTAATGGGTTTTTGTATGTATGATAATGACACGTGCATTTTTGCTATTTCACAACTATTGATTTTATCGTTTTCGATTTATTTCTAATTTTCCAATTACCGAATTTTTGGGGTGTTACATCCTTTCCCACTTAAAAGAATTTGGTCCCCAAATTCACATGTGTTTACGGGCTGGACTTACAGGGAATCAAATTGTGAATTTACTCATGACATAATGATTGATTGATGATGGCACTTCAGGGTCAAATAAAAACGAGTTAGAAATGATACATCTCCTTTACCTCCTATTTTGGGTTGTGCTGCCATTTTTCCTGAGCTCAATTTCTCCATTGGGCAATCCTTAACCTTGTGGTCTTGGCTACCACAATAGAAACACTTGCCTTGAAATTTCCAGCACTCCTCAGTCCGATGATTTTTTCTATTGCAATGCTGGCATCTTTCTACAGGAGCGGGAATTAGTTTCTTCTTGTACTTCTTGCAGTTCTTTCTCTTGTGCGATCTGTTACTGTTGTTGGGCCATTTCTCTCTGGCTATAGGTTTGGAGTTTCCTATGGTTGTAATTTGTTCTTTATTATTAGTTTCGCCAACTCCTTTGTCATCCATAGACCTTTCCTTTCCATTTGTATCTCCCTTAGCCATTATTATGGCATCCTCTAACAGTTGAGCAGCTTGTCGTAGTGCTTTGGTTAATCTTTGGACCGCTCTTTGTCCATCCATAGATGGTGTAGGTATATCCTCCATTGTTGTTTATTTAAGTTCCTTCAAAACAAACTATCACACGGTCAGTCTTCTTTACTCCTCGTTGATGCCTTATAACTTACATTATTTAGTTATTAATAAAATTTTGGACTAAGCTCAAGTTTCTACCCAATCTCACCAGGTAGGTACAAAGTTCTTGACACAAGCTGAGGGTTATAATGACACTTATCCTATCATTCCTAACTGCCTAGGACATAGGGGAAGCCCGGCTCGTTCGGCAGCCGTTAAGGTATTAAGTACCTCCAAGATATTAATATAAGTCAGTTATCAAAATATATCACATGTGACTTCTATTCCCATGGTTCTTCCCAAGCTCACATTAGGTACGACAGATTTTGACTCGTGTGATCTAGTTTCATCCTATGTTCCTATTCCCTTGGACATTAAAGTTTAGGGCTCTGATACCAACTGTCACGCCCCGATATTTAGTAGCGGAATAAATACCGGGAGGCGTGAACGATACAAATAGGCGTATCACAGTTCAATAGCGCAGAGTCACGATTGAACAAAAGAACACATTTGAGGCTATATTATGATCTCCCAAAAGTATACTTTATTTCATTCCATTCAACTAGATACAACCTTACATAAGAAAGAACCAACTAAAGGGTCCATTATTCAAGTAAAACTTCAAGAGAAGTTGCACTATTACATAGGCTACTCAAATATTTATTCCTAAACTGTCAACTCCTCATATAACGGGTGCTCATCACTCTTGCCCGGCCCCATCGGACTCCACTGGTTCCTCATCACTACCTGAAAATGGCAGGATGATAGGGTGAGCGAACTAGCTCAGTAGGATTTACATCTCAATATTGTGCGGGCACTAGTATACATGATTAACATTTTAAATAGGCAGATATACACATGAATATGATGACAATGTATGCGATATTAACAGATTGAATAGCAGAGCAGAATGGATATCATATCAGATCAAATGCCGAGTGGCATATACAATGGACAAATATTTCAAGAGTAGAATCGTATCAAAAGAGATTGGCCATATTCAAATAGATATCATGTGTTCACATGATCAGACGTATCATATCAAATCTTATCATATCACATCAAATCAAACTTATCACTTCAAACAAAGGCACATTCACACTAATCTTGAGTATTTGTTTGTGCTATTCCAAGCACCAGAAGTCCATACTCCTGCAGTTAATAAGTACGCTGGGGCGCTCCTCCCCAGAACCGGATCAGGCCCCTTTTTGCACAGGCATTGGATCAAATTTGGACTGGAGTCCCACGTTGTGCCGAACAAACAGATTCACATTATGGCTTTAGAGTTTCAATAACAAGCTCGTAGTAAAAGGAACATGATCATTCATAGAGTCAAGGTATGACAAATAGCTCAAGAGAACAAGGCAGGATAACGACGTATCTTATGTTTCATAATTCGTAAATGTCTTGACATGTGGATGTTTCTAAGGACAGATCGTATGCAGAAGATATGCTCTTAATTCCCCAAGAAGGGTGTGCCTATTCGTGCAAAGGTGTAAGTGATGAGTCACAGATCTTTCCTAGCATGTATGCATATGACAAATAATTAATTGAACACCGGAAAGCATGTAATTATTGAAACTCATATGCAAATCATGACATTAACACCACTAACAAGTCCATACTAACATGTATTCATCCCCACGTTCATATCATATTCTTATCTTATCAATTGACAATAAGTAAGATCACAAGATAACCCAATGGACATAATATCAGTCACAATTACACATTAGAATCGTATTCATATCATTACTATTTTTCAATGGGTTGATTTATTTTAGGTCCATGCATACTATATAACATCATGCACATGCTAGTAGACATCATGAAATGATCAAACCCAAAATATGCAAATTTTTTTGTAAGGGTAGTGTCGACACACCCCTTACTGGTGTCGACACAATGCCACAAGCACAAGGCAAAATAATGCAAAACTGGTCAAGTAGTGTCGACACTAGATCAAGTAGTGTCGACACAATGCTTCAAATACAAGGCAAAATGTTCAAGTAGTGTCGACACTAGATCAGGTGTTGTCGACACTAGAGACCCTTCCCAGAACACCTTCTGGGCCAATCTGAGACAGTGTGTCGACACTAGATCAGGTAGTGTCGACACTAGAGACCTTCCCAGAACACCTTTTGGGCTGTTTTGGGACAGTGTGTCGACACTAGATCAAGTAGTGTCGACACTAGTGGCCCTCCCAGAAAAAAAACATATAAGTCGTGTAACCAGAAAACACGTCTCATGCAGTGATTTAGTTTCTCCTCTTATAACTCTCTAACGAATCACATTTAGACAAAAAGTTGAACATGAAAGATGACGAGGATAACTAGTAGAAGAACTTTGATGTTGGGGGTTTGATCAAACTCGGTCTAGAATCCCAACAAAACATATGAAGAACATAAAGCTAAGTGCAGCCCGAAATCGCAGTATCATGTAGAGACTCTCTTACCATGCTTATAACTCTCTAACAAAAGATGTTTGGACAAAATGTCAAACATAAACGATGATCGTGACTTCAAGTAGAAGAACTTTCATGAAGGAAGTTTAGTCTAAGTCGGTCTTGAATCACGTGCATAATAAGAAGAACGGGAAAAGTCCTAACTGTGCGCGACTTAGGGAAAACTACGAATACGCAATGTATACTCCATGAAATTGAGTCAAACCAAGTGCAAATGATCCTAGACTCGAAAATCGACATGATGGTGTTGGTTTTATTTAATCTTGGCCCAAGAACACCTACCTTTAAATGCTAAGAACTCTGTACAGATTTCTGGGTTGATGCAGAGCGAGGTTGAGGAAGACCACGTTTTCCCCAGCCGTTCTCCACACCTCCAGCTCTCCAAACTTGCTGCTCACGACCCCAACTTGTTGCTAACCCTTCCCTAAACATTTTGTGAGGAGTTCTTATAGTTTTAGGGTGTAATTACAAGTCCTAATGGGACTAGGAAAGGGGCTGCGAATTTTGTTTCCTACTTCCCAAAAATTCTGGGATTCTCTCACCCAAAGGAGGTAGCAAAGGTTTAGGAAACCTCCTCTTAGAGTTGGGTTCGGATTTGGCTTACCTTACATGACTAATCACCCTAATTTTAACCCTAAATTTCCCTCCCTAATTACTGCATAATTACATACACGAATTTCTGGGTATTTTCTTGTCCCAATTTTTATCCTTAGGCCAAATGTGCTCCATTGGCCCAATCTTGTTAATGGGTTATTAATACATAATGTTTTAAGTCTCTCCAACATGTTTATTTAATTTATGATTGGGTTATTTTTCCGTGTTAACAATTTTCCGACTTAGTTTCCTAATTCGGTTAACTTGGTCACGTGTGACGTACACTCAACCAATAAGATTTTTCATTGCACGAATTCCTTCGTGGAATACATAGGGATAATATTTGGGGTTGATTTATAATTTTTACGGAATTTTCTGATGTGTTTTCTCATGTACAATAGTGGTACGTAAGTTCTATCATTCCGATAATACGAAAGTTATTTACTTACTATTTTCATACCTGAATTTGTTCATGTGACATAAGTTGTCCATTGATCCGATTTCTTTTATGGACTATCCCCACATATTGTTTGGAGTCTACCATAAATTTCTCATTTATTTTATGATCTCATTTTATACACCTAATAATGGGTTGTCCAACTTATTTTCGAATTACGACAATAAGTCACAATAACTCTTAAACATACCCCAAATGAATTTTATTGACCCAAATTTCTTGATTGGTCATTATAGGATATTATTTGAAGTCCATCTATGATTTTTATTTAATTTTTTGGCTCCTCTAGGTATGTGTGATAATGATTTCTCGACTTATTCCCTGATTACGACACCCAATCGTAAAACGCCTTAAACTTGAACCATCTGATTTTCCTTTGCATGAATTTCTATGTGGGTCATTAGGGAGTATTATTTAGAGTTGAACTATGTTTTTTTATGTAATTTTCTAATGGGTTTTTGTATGTATGATAATGACACGTGCATTTTTGCTATTTCACAACTATTGATTTTATCGTTTTCGATTTATTTCTAATTTTCCAATTACCGAATTTTCGGGGTGTTACAGTAGAAATGCCCCTACAAGAAAGTTCACTACTGTATATGTACAAGACCCCAAGGGCAACATGGGGAAATCCTGTAGGTGGACAAGTACCATTGGTATATGGTGGAGAGACCTTCTCTAGGTTCTGTGCAGCAACCAAGACCTCTGACTCATTTGCCTAGGTGATAGTGTACTATACTGACTGACTGGCCTTCTATTGATAGTTAGGGTAATGTGTTCGTCTTAACACTACTATTGCTACTTCCACTGCTACTGTTACTATCATTGTTACTGCCACTTCCACTGTCACTGCTACTGTCATTAGTATTGCAATTGCCACTGCTACTGCTACTGCTACTAACACTGTTACTGCTACTGCCATTACTACTGTCATTGCTACAGCTATTGCCACTACTATTGCTACGGACACTGTCACTACTATTGGCACTACCAATGCTTCTGTCACTGTTACCGTTACGATTACCGATACCACCGTTATTATTGTTTCCAACCATTGAATCTACCGCCAATATCGTTACTGTTACCACTACTGTTATTACCATTGTCTCTACTATTACATTTTCTATTGCTATTACTACTGCTATTATTACCTTTGCCTTTACCGCTACTGATTCTACCACTGGTTATATATGTATATTACTATGTTTTCAAAACTATGCTATAGTGTAGATTGTGAATTTGGAATTCCTAGTTACTTGCTGGGTCTATTCTATAGACTCACCCTTGCTATATTCAGATGAAGCTGAGGTTCTAGAGGAGGAAATGGTGAGACTTGGTTCGGATTGTGAGGAGTAGAGATTGCTCAAATTATGAAACTAGTGATATTAAAGCAGGAAAGAATTAATGTAATATTGAACCCTATGTATTTGTGCTGGCTCTGATACGAGCAATGTTCATTTTATTATATGCTTCTTTATCTGTTCTTATGATTATGAGAGGTGAATGTAAAAGTTGATGGTAATGTTGCTTCCGCTCATTCTATTTCCATTCATCATGAGAGATTCCACTCTGATGTTCGACACTGTTGGGATCTTTTTCCCTATAGCGTCTCCCTCTTGTCCGACGTGGGTCTGTATGGCCGTACTGGGCTGGAGGGGGGCGTTACATGAGGCTCCTCCACCTCTGGCGTTGGTCTAAAGCCTTGCCCTTACTGAAAACCCTGCTGCCTACCACTGCCTTATCCTTTGAACATTTTCTTCAATTTGGAGCCCCACTTTGCGAACCCTGATGATGATGATGCTCTTGAAGGCGCCTTGCCCTTGCTAATACTTGGGCAATGCTTTGGAAGCCGGAAGCTACCTACCTCTTTTGACTGCACAGTCCTCTCTAGAATAGCTGCTCTATGGGCTGCTTCCTCCACCGTCCTACACATATGGGGAATTACCGCATCTTGCAACTCCGGTCGCAATCCTTAGATGAAGTACTCTACCATCATAGCATTATCTGCAACCACATATGGTGCATATCTGCTCAGTGCCATAAACTTCATCTGGTACTCTAATACTGACAAGTTCTCCTGTTGCAATGTCCTAAGCTGCTCCCTCTTCGCCAACTGAATCAGGACTGGAAAGAATGTATCATTGAACACTCCCAACAACTCTGGCCACATAATAATGTCTTTCGTTTTGTCTGCATCTTTAGCCTCCACTACTCCTATGCAAACCCTCGCAAATGGTATGTAGCCAGAATCACCCTGTCGTCCTGCGGACACCTTATAGTGACAAAAACTCTCTCGATCTCATGTACTCAATGCTCTGTCGCATTCGAGTTTGGTCCTCCTGAATACGTAGGTGGCTGTAACAGCAAAAACCTCTCTACTAGAATTGTGGGCTCCTCTACACTGGATGGACGTGCTGGTGCAACTGGGGTTACAAGTACAACAGGTGGTACCTTGACTCCTGATGGTGGTGGGGTGGTGCTACTAGTACTGGTACTGCCTCCTCAACAACCTGTGGTGCTGCAACCGCTGGCTAGACCGGTGCCTACTGGTCTAACCTCATCCGAATCTCCATAATACTCTCCCATAACCTCTTAATCAGCTAGTGAGTAGATTCCTTAGGCTTATCTCCACGACCTCCCCAATCTATTCTATCGGCCATTTCTGATCCTGCACAAACATTATTTCAACCACATAACACACAACTAAATCAATATAAAACCAGAGCCTACTACTAGCAGTGGACTAAAGTAGAGACCAGGCTATGTAAATCTCTTATTCTTTTATATCCTAATGGACCTTTCTCTGATACCAATTGTGACGGCCCTCATCGTTCAAACCCATTAACCCAATAACGAGCTTGACCTGACTCCGTCTCCTGCAAACCGGCCAATGCCTCACAAGGGATTTCGACACACATGTCTGTGGAAACATAAAAGAACACACTAACATATGTAAGATTTCACATCTCACACATATTTATATGAAATATATATAGCCAGTTCTGAACTGAAGTTAATATACATAATACAGCAACCTGGGGCATACCCCGAGGTGAGACAAAAAGAAGAATCACGCTGATGGAGTTGCAGGCCCAACTCCGCTACGATGCGGCTCCGAACAAGATGAGGGACGAGAACCCTCCTGCTCTCCTTCACCTGAAATGAGTAGGGGTGAGCCTCACAAGTCACTGGCTCAGTAGGGAAACTCCCTCAAAAGCCAAAATAATCCAAATACACAAGAAGCAGGAGTAAGTAACGACATTAAATAGATAATAGAACTATCTATGCATGCTGCTACAACCACAATTAAATAACCATTTCTGAACTGTTAATGTGCATTGATCAATAATAAATAAGTAGAAAACCACGCACCGGAGTATGAGCTAAAAGAGAGTGACGCCACACTCAGGTCACGAACACTAGTTCGTGACACTAGCTACAGACCCGGACAAACCACACGGGACTCCCTCTCAGTCTCGCAGCCAAAGATGTAAGGTTTCAGCTGCTGCTCCACCACAACAGGGCCAACAAACTGTAGAGACCAACCAACACCACACCTGCAGATAACACCGTTGCAGGCCCATGCCTGACACCTTTAAGGACTCTGGCCTGAGCTCCCTAAAGTGAGGCACCGGGAGAAACAGGACTAGCTCGGTTCCAGTACCTCTACTAGTGTCCACACCCCCAACCACGAGCGTGCTACAAGCGACCGAACACTAACACACATAAGTTGTTGTCCCACTACTGTCTTTCCCTCAGCCAGACCTACAACTCAACCATAGGAGTGAGGGTGTCTAGAAAGATGACACAGACCTCGACGGTACCGACCGTATCGAGACAAACCCCGAGCACCAGGTGCCTGGCTCACAATGAACCTGGGGTATCCGACTCGAGAGGTAACCACGGAAGGCGTCGCACTACCCAACACGCCACGTACGTCCAAACCATGCAAACCCGGGATTCGTAACTTAACATGGGCCAATGCATTGCTTATATATTTAAAGCACATAAAATAACAGTCACACGGTCCCACAACATGATATAAGTCACTGCCTGGGAGGGCAAGAACAAGGGTCGGGTGACTACCTTTAAATCATGATGTACATAGACGACGCCATTTAAAAGCCAAATCGCGACGGGGAAAATCGTCACCTTCAAAGACTGAATCGCGATAGGTCATATCATCGCATTCAAAACACGATGACTGGGTCCATTGCCTTTTCAGCCAAAGGCCCCAACCCAACCTTTTTCTCCATAAACCTCACAAACCACCATGTTACAGTTATAAAATCCATATATATGCATTCAAATAAACACCTACACATGCTTGCTATCTACTATAACCATTTCCATGCATTAAATGCCTCAACCCTAATCCAAACAATCCAAAATAAGAAGAATTCCCCTATCACATGAAGAACGCAAAGAAGTACACTATCCTGGCATTTCTCGCGCTCCGAACATCCTGCTCGCGACGGGAGCACACTAAACCGCTCGCCACAGCATTCAAATCACCCAGAAGACCGCGCAATAGCCCCTCCCTCGGCCTAACAGTGTTTCCTACACTGTTTGGCCAAGGCTCGAGCAAAACACACTAACAGGCTAAACCGTGACGTATCAGACTGCCACGTTTAAAACGCAACGTACCCTGTCGTCGCAATTAAGCCATGACGTCCCTACCTGCACCATGTGGCACGCATGCAGTGGCGCCCATGGAAAAGCGGCGTCAGAATTGCGATGTAACAGGTGGTCGCATTTCCACTGAAACACGACCCCTGCATTGGTCGCGTTCTCAAAAGGAGAACCATAGGTGTATTGGGCTCATATTTTCCAACCCTCAACCTCACACCACCTGCAAAACCAACATCACACACTACCAATAGGCCACACATTGGCCACCAAACCCATTAAACTATGATCCCAAAGGTAACGATGTCACAATTAACCTCATCTTTATTATTTCTATTAAAAGGTACTAAATACTTCTCACGACAATTATATGATGCACTAACCATGCGAGTCACACTAGCTGCACATAAAGATGTACAACAAGTCCTATTTGAAGCCCTTGTCAAAAAAAAACAAAAAAGTCCTATTTGAAGCCCCATCCTGGAGGCTCATTAGAAGTAGACATATGAGCCGGCAAGTTGGGCCACCCAAGCAACTCTTTATCGTATGATAGACCACGATGCTTTTAAAATAGGGACAGACTCCATGATTTCCAAATCATAAACCTCACCTGTTCACAACCATAATAAGTATCCTTTTTGTGTGTTAAAGATGACGCAAAAAGTCTATTTTATAGCTTTACTTCTCATTTTTCACTTTTTACAAAGAATCTAGCACAAATGGCTTTAGTTGTAATATTGATATTATCTAATAATATATTCCCTTAGAGTTGTCACCTTAGAACAATGGGCAGACTATGTTAGTTGGGGTGCCTTAGCGTAGAGTGGGGGAGGATTTGCTTGATTGTCAAGATAATTTAGATTAGTAAGATGATAACTAAGGAGAAGGATGACATGTACAAGTTCAACTACCTTTTTTTTCATATATGAATATTGATAAATAAAAATGAAACAAAAAAATTGAAAATTTTGAACTTCTAATATGGGGCTAATACTTGGTGGGTTTCACTAACATGACTTTAAATGAGGTCAGTCTGATTTGGAGGATCTCAATGAATGGCCGACCTCTAGAGGGTCTGAGTTGGGACTTTGGAAGATGGAGATGAGGAAGAACAAGGGCCTACTAAATAATGATATTACTCCAACTTGCAACGAAGTCAATTCCGAGAAGATGTTCTTAATGTTGACCCTATGTTGGATCAATGGCAGTAGAGCTTTTCACCTAGAGGGGGGTGAATAGGTGTTTTTCGTCGGGGAAGCTAATTTAACAAGAACTTACTAACACACGTTAGTTTTTTTAGTCAAACCATAAAAGACACAGAAATTTTATCCTAGTTTGGACCATCCTTCTAATGGAAGTCCTATGTCTGGTCTCTAAGCCAAGATCTTAAGATTTCACTATCTTTTTCAAAGGTACAACACCCCGGTTTTTACCAGTCTTCCCTTCTACACAAGGGGAAAGACAACCGACTAGTTGCAACTAGCCTTCCCTTCAAAAGGAACCAACTGCCAAGACTACTTTGGCATTCCCTCTTCCAGAGGAGTAAACACCCTGCTCAGTAGGTCTTCCCTTCTCAAGGGGTACACTTACTTATGGTAAGCTTTTTGTGTGGAGTACTAGACTCAGAGGGACTCCAAACTAGAAGAATAGAATATAAGAATTCTAGTATGAAGGAAAACTACTGAGTCTGAGGAGTGAACTTTTATAAGGCAAGATTTCAACAGTTGCTCCAACGCATACACAGGTAAGTCTTCAACACAGCACCCTTGTAGTGTCTATGGAGAGGAAGCATGGAGTAGCACACTTCAACTTTTTCACCTCTTCTTGTGTATGTGCTTACAGCTCTCTTGCTTTCTTGTATGTAGCTTGTTATCTCCCATGCTCATGTATTTATCTTTTGCTCTTCAAATATCTTCCTTCTATTGGCTTCATCATTGTAGCCATTGCTTTGGTCCATTTGAATATATCCGTTGGAGGGATAGTAGTTGCATGTCTTATTCCGAGGGCAACGTGTATGTCTTTTACGTTCACATTGATCAGATAGTTCTTATATTCATAATATTTGTCATTTTCCCGAATGAGACAAGTTCCAAGAGATATACTAGGTTGGGTCTAGTATATTAGCTATGGATATGATCATAAGTACTTGCGAGATATTTCAAATATTGATGGATATCTTTTGTGCGTTGACAATTAATGTTCTGTGAACAAAGTTCTGCACAAGTTCACACAGATATCAAAGAATATGTAGTAGGTAGAGATCGTGTTGTGCTGTTCTGACAAAGGACAAAGTGGATGTTTTGTGTCAGAAGACCTTTTTCACAGATTTTGACTAAAAGTTCAAGATATGAATATTTCTATGTTTATGAGGCAAAGCTATATGATATTATATATTTGAGAGCTTTGCAAAAGGAGAGTGAAATGTAATATTTTCAGAGAATGATTGATTTAATCAATTATGTATTTGTATAAAAACTCATTCCTCAAGATATCTTTAGAATGAAGAATTTATATTTTAACCAGATGTTCGATCATGAATTAAAATTTCCATTTATAAAAAATGTAACGTCGCTTGTTTTCGGATCCTTTTGGATCGTGTGTGTTGTGGTTGTGATGGCCGTTGTGAGGCCAGTGTGGGTTGGTTGTGTGGAATGTGTGGTTTGGAAGTGTGGTTTGCGCAGGTGAGGTGCAGGTTTGGTCCTGAAATGAAATAGGACCTACTGCAGTTGAGATGGGGTTGGCGGCCAGGTGTGGTCGTTGACTTGTTGGCGTCCAGGTAAGTTTCTGTTGACTGCATGAACTTGGCGGCATAAGATGTGGACGTTGATGATGGCGGTTGTCCTAAGCGGCAGAGGGGTTGACGCCAACTTGTGAAATCTGCAGGTTATAGGGTCACCCGAGGGCAGGTTTTCTACCCTGTTCTCTCTTCCCCTTGCCCCAGCTTCACGCCCCCGTATCCCTAAAGCTTCCAACATGTACAGGAGAGTGGCTGGAGGATCGTGGGACATGTGGCGTTGCCGAATCGGGCGAGGAAACGCCGTGGCGTGGTGCAATTCTCGTGGGAGCTCGTGGAGGGTTCGGCATGGATTGGGAGATTTCGAGAGGTTTAAGTGTGTGCTGAGGTAGGGAATGACCCTTGTAAATCCTATAGGTCGTAATAATGTAATTAGAAAACATGAATATGCATGAAAATGGCGATTTCGGGTCATGGTATCCATGCGTGGTACATGGGTGGTTTGAGTAATTTAGCAAATGAAACATGTTGTTTTAGATTGTTTGGGATTCATGCATGTCAGAGGAAGTGTTTCCTCATATTTTTCTCGATGGTTTTGAGATCAGAATGCATATAGGATCGGTTTAGGGTTTCTGCAGGAATAGAGGCTGAAGATCTTGGCCTCAACATCGTTTGTCGCTAAGTTCATCAGCCAGGATATTGACGGCTAGATCCATTGTCGTCTACTTCCTGTAAGCGGCAGTCGATGTGGTCGCTAACTAGTGTATAAGCAGAAATGACTGTTTATGGTATTTATCGATAATGAATGGTGCGTTGGCACCTGTGGTGCACTGAGTGCACATAGTTTCCGTGTTTAGCATACAAGGTATGCAGTTAGTTACTTACTTTCGTGGCTGCGTGTTGTTCACGCGAGTCCAGTTGGGTTCACGTGTAGTGGACCGTTGTTACTTGAGGTTTACATGAGGTTTCATGTGGTTTGTGTGTGACGTGCACGTGGTTTTGTGTACGTGGTGAGTAGTACGATGCCTACCGTGGTTACCTCACCAGTTGGGTGCCCCAGGTTCTTTGTGATCCAGGCTGTTAGCTCGGGGCTTCGTCCCGGTACTTGTGTTGTACCGTCGAGGTCTGTGTCGTCTGACCTGGACACCCTCACTCTTGTGTTTTAGTTGTACGTCCGGCTGAGGGAAAGATGACAGTGGGACAGTGACTGCCGTACTTGTCTTTTAGTCACTTGTAGAGCGCTCCTAGTTGGGGGTACAGACACCAGTAGACGTACTGGACCCTAGCTAGTCCTTTTCCAGTGCCTCACTCTAAAGAATTCCGGGCCAGGATCTCTAGATGTGTCAGGCATGGGCCTGCGACCGTGTCGTCCGCAGGTGGTGGTGTTTAGTTGGTCTCCACAGTTGCTTGACCTTTTCACGTGGAGCGGCAGCTGGACCTTTCGTCCGTGGCTGCGAGACTGAGAGGTAGACCTGTGTTAGCTTGTCCGAGTCAGTTTCTGGTGTCGCGAACCAGTTCACGTGGCTCGTGTTTGGATGTCTCTACTTAAGCTTGTACACCTATACTGGTTTGCCATTTAATTATTACAGTTGTTTTTCGTAGTCGGCAGAAGGTGAGTACTTTTACAGCTTTTATATCCTGCTTAGCTATTCTATAAATTGTTGGTACTGTTTACTGCTTTCGTACCTATGGTTTTGGTTTGCTCGGTGTTGGGGGAGTTCCCTACTGAGCCAGTGACTACCGAGGCTCACCCCTACCCCCACAGGTGAGAGCGAGGAGGACGTTTCACGACCGTCGTCCAGTTCAGAGCCACGCCGTAGCGGTGCAGGGTCGGTACCTCCAGCTGTGTAGTAGCAGCTCCAGCAGTGTAGTGTAGTTAGTTGTTTATTTTCTTCAGTTGTACCTCGGGGTATGCCCCAGGCTCTTGTACTTTCTTTCAGTTTTAAGGAAATATGGCTATGTAAACTTGTGAATTATATATATATAATGGTGTGTTCCTTGTGTTTACACGGACTGTGGTTTGGAATCCCTTGCGAGGCTTCGGCCCGTTTGCGGGAGGCGGACTCGGATCAAGTACGCTATCTGTTTAACGGGCTTGGCCGAGGCATTCCGCCACAAAAAATGTCATGAATGTGATGAACAAACGTTAATGATAAAAAAATATCACACAGATTTTATGTGTTTATTACATTTGGTCAAGACATAACGTTGTTAGTCGAAATGATATTTCGAATATGACGAAGAGGACTTCATATATGACGAAGTGGCTTTCGTATATGGAGAAGTAGACTTCAGATATGACGAAATGAATTTCATATATAACGATTTCAACGTGATCAGTGGAAGTGACACCTTCGTGTTTTAGTTGGCATATGACAAAGTGAATTTTGGATATGACGAAGTGAACTTTGTTTATGACGAAGTTGATTTTGTATATGACGATTTCAACGTTGTTGAACCTCTATTCAAAATATACATTGCATATTCACATATTCAAACCATAGCATATAATAGTTTTGAAGTTGACAAAATAAACATATATTTATTGATAACAAACATGTTAAATACTACATTCTCTCTCTTGATGATCAATTTATCCCCATGTAATCTAAATTAATTACATATTTATTTTGGTGTTTAACAAAACTATAATAAAGTTTAATCTAACATATTTTCTATGAGATTTGAGTACAGGAAATGAAACAATAAATATCAAGCTAAATAGGTAAGCATCATTTACTCTGTAGCAATGTAAGTTCAAAGCATGAAATTTCTCTAAGTACACATCGATTTTATGTATGCTGTAACGACTTCCTCTTGTATCATAACGACTTCAATAGATTCATAACGATTTTCTTACTATCATAACGATTTCATACACATAAGGATTCGCTATATGTTCTGTCGTTTTGGATATCATAACGATTTCATAAGTGTCTGGTCGATTTCGAGAAAGCATAACGATTCGCTAAGTGATCGCATCGATCTCACAACGATTCGCTAAGAAAGCATAACGATTTGCTAAGTGATCGCATCGATCTCACAACGGTTCGCTAAGAAAGCATAACGACTTGGTTCATAATGATTTGCTCTCACATTGATTTCTTAAGTGAGAACAATGATTTGCTCTCACATCGATTTTTTAAGTGAGAACAACGATTTGCTCTCACATCGATTTCTTAAGTGAGAACAACGATTTGCTCTCACAACGATTTCTTAAGTGAGAACAACGATTTTCTCTCATAACGATTTCTTAAGTGAGAACAACGATTTGCTTTCACAATGATTTCTTAAGATTTGCTTTCACAACGACTTGTTAAGTCTCATAACGATTTGGTCGTCACATCGATTTCTTAAGTGAGAACAACGATTTGCTCTCACATTGATTTCTTAAGTGAGAACAGCGATTCACTCTCACATCGATTTCTTAAGTGAAACAACGATTTGCCTATACAGTCATAATGATTTGATCCTTGTAACAATTCGATAAGTTACACAACGACTCTGTCACTGTAACGATTCGCTTAGTTACATAACGACTTAGTCGCCGTAACGATTCGATACAGAAAACAATGATTTGCTCACATCATTTTGTCTCTGACAACTTACTCATAACGATTTGATTATAGAGTTATAACGATTTGTATGTGCATCGGTTTGCTTATAAGTGCACAATGATTTACATGGATATCAACTCATTTGCATAACGATTTCATAAGTCATGCATGTAACGATTTCATGGAATATAACGATTTGATATTTGAACTCATTTCTGAGTTCGTTGAAAAGTCGAAGTCTTCACGTATATACTTCTGACAACCATGCATTTATTATGACTGAACGTATCACTGCAGTACATGTAAAACGATATCTTCTATTTCCATGGTTACACTGTAAACATCTTTTTAGAAGAACAGAATGGAACTTCCTTTTTGATATAAAATCAATCTAACATTGACTGACAACAAGAGACAGCCTAGTTGTCTATTGTTTTAGCATTTAATGCATGTAGGTCTCTGACAGCGCACCTTAATACAACGTTGGACAATATAGAGGATAACGGATATCAGAGAAGATCCTGTTGCGTGCATGGAAAGCTAAAGACCGTTCTATAGTGACATGCAGTCTAACATAAATAAAAGCTTAGAGACAACGGGCACTTGAATGTTCAAATTTCAAATAGAAGATATATATATAAAGAAGACTGAAGTTCCAGAAGAAGACACCTTGAATATAGAGACAACGCTTACAACAATTTTTAAAGTCTTCTGTGAGAAAACTGAAGAGCCAAATTTTTCACTCACATCTGTTCTAGCACTTGCTCTCTAAGATTAGTGTAGATCCTTGAGAGAGCTTCTAGTACTAAGAGAGATCAATTCTGCAGATCCTTTCTTTCTCAGTCTTAGCTTCAGATCTAGCATTGTATAAGCTTGATCTAGGGGCTTGTTTTTATTTCCTCATTCCAGTGATCTTTCCCTTCGTGTTGAAGGAAGACCTGGGGGTTCCAGGGTGTGTGTTCCCTTCACGTAGAAGGAAGACCTAGTGGTATCCAGGGTGTTGTAATTCCTCTTCAGGTTGTGAACAGAAGACGAGCTGCGGCTGGGTGTGTAAGGGTCCATAAGGGGGACTGTACCCTTGGGTAGTGAAATCCTGAGATATTGCTCAGGGACTGGACATAGGACTCCTAAGGAGAGGAGATCCAAACCAGGATAAATCTTTGTGTAGTGTGATTGCCTTTTTTTGTTTGTTGTTTATCTTTACTAACACTAACATCTATCGAAGTGTGTTTTGTGTGACTGTTATGTGAACAGATTTTAGGTTGTCATTAATTTTAAGAATCCCATTCACCCCCCCCCCCTCTGGGCTTGCTAGCTGGGCAACAAGTGGTATGAGAGCTAGTCTCTTCGACAAAGAAGAAGATCCAACGATCTGAAGAGAAAAGATCAAATGTCAGCACAAGGTCACTCCGAAGGTCAGTCAGTCAACAGGCCACCGTTGTTCGATGGAGAAGATTACACCTATTGGAAAACAAGAATGGAGTACTTCCTACAAGGTTTCGAATTTCAAATCTAGTCAATTGTAGAAGAATGAGACCTTCTAGTCACTAACGAGAAGGACAAATGGACAGAAGATGATAGAAAGAAGATTTCTCTCAACTGCAAAGCTAAGAGCATATTATGCTGTGCACTTAGCAAGAAAGAATTTAACCGAGTTTCAGCCTGCAAATCAGCGTTGGAGATGTGGGAGAAGCTAAGAATCACATACGAAGGTATTGACAAAGTAAAGGAAACTAGAATAGATATTCTGGTGACACAGTACGAGAGGTTCCAGATGTAGTCAGGAGAAACCATTACACAGATGTTCAGCAGATTTACAGACATCACCAACGGGTTAGCAGGATTAGGAAAAAGCTACGAGATGGGAGACATGGTAAAGAAAATTCTTAGATCTCTACCATCTTCTTGGACTCCCAAGGTAACAGCTATAGAAGAAGCCAATGACTTGAAAAGGATGTCATTGGAAAAGCTCATTGGGTCCCTCATGGCCCATGAGATAAACATGGAAAGATTGGGAGAATCATCAAGTAGAAAGAAGCACACGAATGTCCTCAAAGCAGCAGAAGATAGCTCTGAGGAAGAATCTGAGAACGATGACAGTAGTGAAAACAGTGAAGATGAAGAAGCTTTGTTATCAAGAAGACTACAACGCATCTTAGCCAAGAAGAAAAAGTATCAATCTGGAAGACGTTACTTCAAAAAGGGCAAAGATTTCAAGAAAATTGAAGCAAAGGACATCAAGAAAGGTGAGCCAATTTGCTATGAATGTAAGAAGCCCGGACATATCAAAGCAGAGTGTCCAAAGCTCAAGAAATCTGAATACAGAAAGAATGAAAGTTCAAGAAAACCAAGAAGATTCAAGAAGAAAGCTATGGCAGTGGCTTGGGACAACAGCAGTGACTCAGACAGTGAGCCGAGCTCAAGCAATGAAGAAAAAGAAGAAGCCAACTTGGCCTTCATGGCCAACACAGAAGATAAGGTAACTTTAGACCCATCCTTTTCTTCTTGTAATGATTCTGATTCAGATAACTTAGAAGAAGCCTTCAATGAACTCTATTGTAAATATAGAGAAGTATCTAAATTACTAAAAGCAAGCAAGAAAAACATTGCATGCCTAGAAAATACTAATTCAGATTTAAAATCTGAAAATGAGCAAATGGAAAAACAAATTAATGAACTAAAAAGGAGAAATGAATTACTGTGTGACGACTTGAAAAATAAAAATGAACAATTAGAAAATTTGGAAAATCAAGAAACAGTAAATAATTTAAAACAAGAAGTCAACACGTTAACCACAGAAAATGAAAAATTATCAAGCACTCTAGAAAAATTTACAAACGGTAAAACTAGATTAATATTGAAAGGTGCTAGACGGTCAGGTAAAAAGAAACATGGATTAGGTTATACACCCCCCGATAATGAAGAAATTAAAGTTTATCCTAAAATATATCCGACACCTAAATTTGTACCTGAACAAGACACAACATACAAGGCAAATCTTAAATACACACCAACTGAAAAAGTAACTAAGATGTCTTGCTGCAGTCATTGCAATAAGCTAGGTCATATTAAAGTATCATGTCCTACTAAACATAAAATATGGATAATCAAAAAGAAAAATGATGACACTAACCAACCAGGACCCAAAAGAACTTGGGTACCTAAAGCTTCATATTTTCAATGCAGGGAAACCTTCGAGCATCCAAATGGTATTTAGACAGCGTTTGCTCAAAACACATGTCGAGGAACATGAAGCTATTTTCCCATTTAAAAGGTGAAGAAGGTACAGTCACCTATGGAGATAATGGAAAAGGGACTGTAATAGGCAGTGGTTCAGTAGGCAGCAAAGGCAAGACAGTCATTGAAGAAGTTCTATGCATCAAGGGACTGAAGCACAACCTCATCAGTATCAGCTAGCTGTACGACAAAGGACAACAAATCAGATTTCAAGAGTCAAAGTCCAGCATTATGAAGGATGGTGCAATCATCTTTGAAGCCAACAGAGAATAGAACATGTACGTGCTTTATCTAGAAGAACTAAAAGATCAAGACATTTGTTTGGCAGCAAATAAAGAGTAGTCAACAGGACTGTGGCACCGAAGACTAGGTCACTGCAGTCTTGATGGCATGAGCAAATTGATCAAGAGAAGCTTGGTGGAAGGCCTACCCAAAGTAAGTACAAAATTGAATAGTATCTACGGACCATGTGCAAAAGGAAAGCACACCAAGTCATCCTTCAAGTCGAAAACATTGGTAACAACCTCTAAACCCTTAGAACTTTTACATATGGATTTATTTGGGCCAATGAGGTCCACCAGTCTTGGAGGAAAGAATTTTGGATTTGTTATAGTAGATTATTACTCCAGATTCACTTGGGTATCCTTCTTGGAGCACAAAGATGATACATTTGACAGTTTTGTAAGCTTCAGCAAGAAGGTACAGAAAGACAAAAAGTTTTGCATTGCTGGGATCCGGTCAGATCATGGAGGAGAATTCCAAAATGAAAAATTTGTCAAGTTCTGTGATGACCAAGGGATAGAACACAATTTCTCAGTACCAAGGACACCATAGCAAAATGGAGTTGCTGAGAGGAAGAATAGAACCCTGATGGATATGGCAAGGACAATGCTACCAGAATATGATTTGCCAAGGTATTTTTGGGCTGAAGCAGTCAACACGGCATGTTACATTATCAACAGAGTGATGATCAGGCCCATTTTGAAGAAGACAGCATATGAACTGTACAAGGGAAAGAAGCCGAAGATCAGTCACTTTAGGACATTCGGATGTCCATGTTTCATCCACAACAACGGAAAAAGAAATATTGGTAAGTTAGAATGCCCAAATGTCAGTCACTACTAATGCACAATATGATGCCCACTCAGTGCTTGATCATATCCCATCTCAGAAAATTGATATGCCACTTGTGACTGATGCACCCCCTGCTGCTCAAACTGAGCATATGCATGGTCAGTCCCACCGAAATGCTATTCTTGATGGTGACCATGCCCCTGCCATTCGAGCTAGCACCACTGAATGCGCCAGCTACGCATGCTCCTATCCCTACAGCGCCACTTGATACAAAACATGGGCTTGGTGTCTCCCTACCTGACCCACCCCAGCTGGAACAATAGTCAGTGAGTTCTGCAAGGCATGTGTTCGAAGATTTGCCCTCTCACCATCCAGCTGTAGATTCTGTGAATGATATGCCCATAGTGGTTGCTGCTGCTCCGAAGGTCACTCTAAAACATGATGCAGTTACTGGAGATGACAGTGGGGAACCTGCTATCACGGTGTCCTCCCCGGTGCACACACCCCACGCTTTAAATGATGCTACCCCTGCTTGGAGTCCGCCTGCTTCCTGCTTTCTTGAAGACGTGAAAAAGTTTGCAAAATTTCTGGAATGTGCATCACCTGAAGCCACACCATCTCCACCTGAGGTAAAGAGCTCTGCACCATCTGTTACTATCTCTGAAATGGCAGCCACACCAACAGCGCCCCGGATGTTTTTTGCCGATGCACTCCGCAAAAAGACCAAGAGAGGAGGCACTCACATGATGGCAAGCAAACCCGCTCCTCCATGTTTCACTGCTGCCACATCCTCAACAGCAGCTCCGGTCTTGTCATCCCAGCCCCAAAGAGGAGAACACGATGGCTACATCATCAACCTGCCCATGATATACAACCTCAGAAGCGCTCCCGGACTTGAGACCCGCACCGACACGGAGGAAGACGACTTGCTAGCATGGCACAATGCTTGGGTAGGCCGCACTCGCAGCACCACTGTCCGGACCATGGACTCCGATGGCGAATATGAAGACTTCTCAGACTGATCCATTATGTGCTTCGACCCCTTTGATTTCTGGTTTGTTTGGTCGGATGCATTTTGTACTTTAGACCCCTCTGCGTAGGGTGTCACAACTTATGCCCCGGCCCCGTTATCTATGTACCACTCCCCCCCCCCTTTTTATCTTTTACTTTCAGCAATATATAAAAATAAAAAAACCCGATATCGACACTGGAGGTTCACTCCTATGTCATATCAATTGAAAAAAAAAACATTGGTAAGTTAGATGCAAAATCAGATGAAGGTATATTCATGGGGTATGCTTCTAAACCTAAAGGCTATAGAGTATTTAATAATCGTACTTTATTAATTGAATAATCAGTACACATCATTTTTGATGAAACTAACCCTTCTTTGAGAGAGGAAGAAGATAGTGATATTGATGATGCAGAACAACTGTCCAAGAAATTAAAGAATACATCTATCGAGGACAAGGAAGATCCACCTCTGGAAGACCTGCAACAAAAGGACATTTTACATGAAAATCTTCCAAAGGAATGGAGATATAAGAAAGATCACCCATTAGAAAATATCATTGGTGATCCATCTGTAGGGGTAAGGACAAGAGGTAATGTAATTCCATGTGATTATTTAGCTTTTATCTCGCAAATAGAGCCTAGGACAGTCAATGAAGCTCTCACTGATGAATCTTGGATTTTGGCCATGCAAGATGAACTAAATCAGTTCAAGAGAAACCATGTATGGTCAATTGTTCCTAGACCATCAGATCATCCAGTGATTGGCACCAAATGGGCGTTCAGAAATAAATAGGATGAAGCTAGTGTGATCATAAGAAACAATGCCAGATTGATAGCTCAAGACTATTCCCAAGAGGAGGGCATAGATTTCAATGAAACCTATGCACCTATAGCTAGACTTGAGGCTATCAAGATTCTACTTGCATATGCATCCGCATTAGACTTGAAATTATTTCAAATGGATGTTAAATCAGCATTTCTAAATGGTTTTATTAAGGAGGAAGTTTATGTAGAACAACCTCCAGGTTTTGATGACATTGATTTTCTGAATCATGTATTTAAGTTGCACAAAGCATTATATGGATTAAAACAAGCACCAAGAGCATTTTTTTTTTTTTTGAGCAAAGGAGGGCATAGTGTCAGCGACCAGCTAAGTGCACTACTCCCCAGCAGGGAGTAATGTTATCACTCCCCTGGTGCAAAACACGTATGCCTAATATATATAAAATCAAGATAGGTACAATAAGCACCGGGGCATACCCCTACCAGAAACCCTTACAAGATGAAAGGCTAAAAAAAACCACACCCCATACAAAAAACGCTAAGAAGCACTCCTGAAATTGGGCAGACCTGCCTTGTCCAAGAGTAAAGCACCTTTGGAGGTAGGAGGAAGTCCGGCAGCACACAAATAAACTTGGTTAAGCCAAGAAAGGCAAGCATGAGAAGCAAGGGAGTCGGCCACCTGGTTCCCTTCTCTGAAGATATGAAACACTTGACAATTAAGAACTTCAAGTAAAAGTAGGATATTTTGCCACCAATGAAGAACCGCCCAAGAAGGAGGAGTCTTGCGTTGAATGGAAGCAGCCAACACCAAAGAGTCAGTGAAAACGCTAGATAAGCTGAGATTGTTCTCCTTTGCCAAAACCAACCCATCATGGAGCGCCCTGGTTTCTGCAATGATGTTGTTCCCTTCACCATAAAACACCGAGAAAGCCATCTTAAGATTACCCCTTACGCCTCTAATGATGCCACCACCCCCACAAGGGCCAGGACTGCCCTTGGAAGCCCCATCAACACTAAGACTATAATGAGTAAGAGGCGGCCTCCAACGCACCAAGATAGGCCTCTTTAGTTTAACTGTGGGCTTAAAATTGTAAGAGAGTAAGATCTGAAGATGAGATTGAGAGATTCCTTTCTTGAACACCACATTACTGAGAACGTGATTAAGAGAGGAAGTAACAGTGCTAATGATCCGATGCTTGTTAATACAAATGCCTTTGTAATATTTGTTGCATCTGGCCTTCCAAATCTCCCACAACAGCAAGGTGAAGGCGTGAAGACCAACAAACTGAATAGCAGACGTGGTTGAGTGAACAGAAAGAGCGCTCCAGCATCTAATAGTGATCTGATTGCTTAAGTTAAACTTGTTGGAAATTAGAGGAATAAGCCATCTCCAGAGATCCAGCGCAAGATCACTTTCAATAAAAAGGTGATTAAGGTCTTCAAAATGATTATTGTTGCAACAAACACATTTTGATACCAGAGGTATACCACGATCCACAATTCTGCTATCGACAGGCACTGCACGGTGAATTAACTTCCATATGAAAATAGACACCTTAGGAGGGATTGCTAAATGCCATAACTTTTTCCATTCCGACTGCTGCCTACCATGAGGGGAAACAAGTGAGAAAGCTGAGCTAACAGTGAAGTCGCCTTTAGAGCTAGCTGTCCAGACACAAGTATCATCACCATCAACAAGATTAATCCTCAGCCGATGAGTATTAATGTTTAGGGAATGCCAAAGTTCATGGTTATCATTATTCATAACCTCTTGTACAGAAGCAGAAGAAGTGGTGGAATTGTTATTTTGGAAGTGCACAAGGGGTTGATCTCCAATCCAAACATCATGTAAGAAATTAGCGGAAGACCCATTACCAATAATCCACCTAGAATTGGAGAGAATAGCATTTTTTGCCTTCTTAAAAGTGTTAAGAGAAATTCTTGCGGGGAAAGGTTTCTGAATATGAGTAAGATGCTTCTTCAAAAACCGCTGCTTGGCATACCTGGACCAGAGAGAGTTCCCATGAATGATGTTCCATATTTGTTTAGCAGTAATAGCCACTTTAATATGCTCCATGCTCCTGAAGGATAACCCTCCTTCAACCACCGGTTTTTGCAATTGCTTCCAGGAGATCCAGTGACACTTTTTTTGGCCATCAGCTCCTTGCCAAAAGAAATTACTACAAAGCCTGTTCATCATAGCACAATTTTTCTTTGGAATGTTAACAGTGGAAGCAATGTAAATGGGTAAGCTCCGCAGGACCGCCCAGATTAACACTGCTCTACCGGCCTGGGATAGCGCCTTAGAACTCCAGCCTGCCAGTCTTGCATTAACATTGTCTATAATAAATTTGAAATCAGAAGATAGAAGTCTACCACACTTAAGAGGAGCGCCCAAATATCGAAAGCAACCCATGAGAGATTTGAAGCCAGTTATGTTGCAAATATGTTGAGAATGACCAGGGGGGGCTTTCTTTGAGATCATAAAAGAACTTTTTGCATGATTAACTCTTTGGCCTGAACTCACCTCATAGTCTTTAATGAAATGTAGCAACGAGGAGATACCCGTGGAGTGACCATTCATGAAGATTAAAGTATCATCCGCATAGAGTAAGTGGGAAATAAGAGGGCAACCCCTTCTACCAGAAAAGTAAGAAATGCGCTTAGATATAAACAGATGCTCTAACCCTCTGCTGAGAACCTCTGAAGCAATAATGAAGAGTAAGGGTGCCAGTGGATCGCCCTGGCGCAAGCCCCTGGACGACTTGAAGAAACCAGAGACAGAGCCATTAAAACAAACGGAGAACCATCAATTAGTAAGCAACCCAGCGATCAGGGATATAAATCTGTTATGAAAACCAAATCTCCTCAAAACTGCAAAAACGAAGTCCCACTCCATTCTATCGTAGGCTTTTGCCATATCCAGCTTGAAAAGAACATTATGACCCCTAACCTTCTTATTCAGATCAGTCAAAAGTTGCCGGGCAAGAGACACATTATCAGAGATGTTACGCCCTTGAACAAAAGCACCTTGTTGATCAGAGATTAACTTCAGAAGGAAAGGACCCAGACGCATACAGAATACCTTAGAGATAACTTTATAAGCAAAGTTACATAAACTGATGGGCCTGAAGTCCCCAAAACCTCTTGGCTCCTTAACTTTGGGAATCAGAGTGATAATAGAGGCAGCTGTACCGACAGGCATTGCATAACCTGAAAAATAACACTGAACTGCATCCACAACATACACCAAGAGCATAGTATGAACGTTTAAGTGATTTTCTATTAAACCATGGTTTCATTAGAGGTCAAGTAGATAGTACATTATTTGTTAAGTCTAAAGTCAAACATATTCTGCTTGTTCAAATATATGTTGATGATATAATATTTGGTTCTACTGATGAATCCCTTTGCAAGTGTTTTGAAAAGCTCATCAGGGAGAATTCGAGATGAGCATGATGGGGGAGCTCAACTACTTCCTTGGATTGCAAATCAAACAAGGAAAGGAAGGAACTCACATCTGTCAAACCAAGTACACCAAGGTATTGCTAAAGAAGTTTGGATTCGAAAATAGCAAGCCACTGTCAACGCCTATGAGCACATCAACAAGAATGGATAGTGATAAGGATGGTAAGAAAGTAGACCAAAAGGTCTACAGAGGTATGATAGGTTCACTACTATACTTAACTGCCAGTAGACCTGACATATTGTTTAGTGTATGCATGTGTGCTAGGTATCAGGCAGACCCTAAAGAATCTCATTTAATTAGTGTCAAATGAATTTTTAGATATTTAGCTAAAACCCATGATTTAGGTTTATGGTATCCAAAGTCATGTGAAATCAACTTAGTAGGTTACTCTGATGCTGACTACGCTTGATGCAAATTAGATAGAAAAAGCACCAGTGGTTGTTGTCAATTTCTTGCAGGATGTCTGATCTCGTGGTCCTCAAAGAAACAAAATTCAGTGGCATTATCTACAGTAGAAGCTGAGTACGTAGCTGCTGGAAGTTGTTGTACACAACTCTTATGGATTAAGCAACAACTTGAGGATTATGGACTCCAGATCAAGACAATTCCCTTATTATGCGACAACACCAGTGCAATAAATCTAACCAAGAATCTAGTACAGCATTCAAGGACTAAGCACATTGAGGTTAGATATCATTTTATTCATAATCATGTAGCTAATGGTAACATAGATATTTCTTTCATTAATACTAATAATCAGTTAGCAGATATCTTCACAAAGGCCTTACCTAAAGAGAGATTTACTTCTCATAGAAGGGAATTAGGCATGTGTAAATTGTGAAAGAATCATCTGTATAAAACTGAGATATTAATATTCAGAATATCAATTATTTTTCCTCCTTGAATTTAAGCAAAATTCCAAATATTGCCTGCTTGTTTAAATATCCTTGACGGTTCGTAATTTTAAAAGAATTTATTTCCATCGAACTGGTTATTTTGTCCTTTTCTGCCATCATACCGCCTGCATTTTGAAAAAGTTGCTTTATTCTTTTAATACATCCGAAATCTATGTGGCAACGATTCACATCTCGCCTTCATCTCCTTTGACCTACCTGAGGCGATACCCTATCGACTCCGACATCAACTCCCTATGATTTCAAGCTTTCAACTGCTTCCCGCGGGAAATTTCTTGAGGGTTTCTATTCCAATCCTCTTTCCAATCCTCCAGAAACCTTTCCCGTTCAACTTCATGGCCTCTTCTGGTGTTTCCAGGAGCGTCGGGGGCTACGGAACTGAGTTCCTGTCAGCAAAGCAGCAGGAAAGATTTACCTCCGTGAAGACGAAGCTTTGTGGAAATAAAGCTGTGGATATTGTAGATTTGGAGAAATATGGGATGCACAGCATCGTGGCAGCCATGGATAGGATGAAATGGACAGAAATCGCAACTTTCTCTGAGGTAAGCTATCCAGATTTGGTGAAGGCTTTCTTCGTTTGTTTGAGGACTGAGGAGGATGGATCCTTGACTTTGTCTGTCAATGGAATCCCAATAAGAATCACTTATGATCTTTTGAAGTCCTTATTTGGAGTTTGCACCACCGGTCACAGTGGGGTACACACTGTTGACACCCAGGCAAAGGGGCTAGGTATTGTTGATCCCGAGTTCAAGCTGAAGGATGGGAAGTTGGATATTAACCAGATGAATGCGTTCAACCACTTATTGCACTTTATTGTTTGTCAAATCTTGGTTCCGAGGAGTGCTACCTTCTCAACGTACACCAAAGCAGATTCGGACATGATGTTCTGGGCCATCCAGAACCAGGAGATAAACATGGCCGAGGTTATCTTGGAGCGAATGAGGTTTGCCCATGCTCATATTTGGGACACGAAGAGCAAATTAAATGTGTCCCTGCCTTGTGCTCATCTGCTCACCAAGATCTTTCAACATTTTGGCATTAACTTGTCTGGAGCAGTAGTAGAGAAGATGGGGCAGGCAATCCGCAGCAGAAATTTAAGGAAGAGCGGTTTTTCAGTTGTAAACGGCTTATGGACTAAGACCTCAGTGGCTGAGGGTGAGGACATCATTGGAGAAGCCCAAGAAGTCCAGGAAGAGATAGGAGAAGCAGTTGTAGCAGTAGCAGTCCCAATGGTTCAAGAGGAATCAGCAGTAGCAGTACCAGCAGAGGAAGCTAGAGTAGCAGTACCAAGTATTCCAGAACAGCAGGAACATATTCCATCAGTTCAGGAGGAACCTGAATCAGCAGCAGCTCTAGCAGAAGAAACAGTAACTCCAGCAGTAGCAGAACAATCAGCAGCAGCAGAGGCCAGAGTAGAAGAATCCATGGTCACTGGCAGCCTAATTGAAGAAATTCCTCCAGAGAATATTATGCCAGTTGTAGGAACCTCTGAAGAACTAAACCCCACCACTATTGTGGCATCTATTCTTAGAGATGTGCTGGAATTCATATCTAGAACTCAAGGGGAGCCTTAGAGGTTCAGTGAATCAGTAGCACCAGATGTTGTGGCACCAGGCCACATTGAAATGACTGTAGTGGAAGATGCTCCTGCTCAGGGGGAGAAAATAGCAGAAGTCCAAAATGATGTACTTATGGAAGATGCCCCTGCTGAAGGGGAGATTTTGGGTGAGAAAGAAGGTCAGTCTCAGAGGGAGAGAACTGAAAAATCTCCAGTAAATGATTTTCAAGAAGGAGTAACCGCCAGTTCATCTGATTTAGATTGTCAGGATGCTCATGATGATCTTGAGGAGCCCGTTGCTAGGGCAAGTAAGAAAGGAAAGGAAGTTGCTGTTGAGCAACTACCCCTAAGGAATTTAAGAATTTTCTTAAATTAAAATATCTATTGTTTTTGCTATGACAAAACTCTTTAAAATAAATTTTCAACTCTTTAAAATAAACTTTCTACTAAGATAATAATTACATATCACAAAAATCATTCAGATACATTTCAGGTCTTTACCTCCATCTTAGAAATTTTTCTAAGTCCACAGACTCTCTCTATGTCCTACTAAATTCGACTGTTCGCTTCGACTATCAAATCCGACTCCCTCAGAATCGAAGTCAAACAAACTTGAAAATTTTCTAAGTCCACAACTTTATACTTGATTCGACTTATATCTCCGACTGATACAGTCGAATGCTTCATATAATCTTTATACCTGATTCGACTGATAACTCTAACTGTTACAGTCGAATACCTTACAAAATCCAACTCTTGATTCGACTTACATCTTCGACTACCACAGTCAAATGCTTCAAAGATTAAATTTCAGTAATTTGACTACTGGAGTCGAATTGCCTTGTCTTCTCAGAAGTCGAATTACATTGCTAAGAGTCGAATTGCCTTGTTTTCTTAGAAATCGAATTCTTATTATTTCTTTACTGAAGTCGATTCACTCCTATTTCTTCAGTCGAATTACATGTTCCTTTGGATTCGACTTTAGTAATTATCTCGGTACCTAATAAACTCTCTTTTGATCCATTTTTAGTCTTAACATCTAATGCAAATTTATCCTCAAATCTTTTCATGCATCTTTTTGATGAACTTCCAAAAATCCTATTGAAACTGTCATTATCATATTATTTTATTATTATTATTATCTTTCAGAACAAGTCATACCAGTCTTAGAACATTCATTTGAATCATGCGCATGACACTTCTGTTATATTTTAAAGAAATAATCCTTGAGTTATTCAATGCCTTTGCGTCGGATTTTGCTGGATTCATTAGACACTATGCATTTATGAATTCTCAGATGCATGGCATTTGACATGACTCACCTACCACTAACAGACCCATGCTTTACCTTTTTAGCCTATCTGTCTGTCTACATCTTCTTTCTAAAAGCTTGTGCATACGAGGTTTCCATACCTATTTTCTGTACTTACCTAACTTACCTACCCCAAAAGGTATGGAGTTCTCTCTTCTTTCTGTCTTGTCCTTGTAACAGCCATTTATTGGAGTACGTTTCTTAAGCATGACTCATTCACAGTCTATGATGACAAGAGCTTATCTTCTAGCTGTGAACGACTACTGCTCATCTGAAGACTTACGAAAGATGCAAGAACTGAAGGACTTCTGAACAATAAGATCACCAATATCCAAAGGAAACTAGAGCTCTCTCTAAACGGTCAAAATTGCAAACGGCCACAAACTCCAACGGCTATCTTCTAAAACGGCTACTTTCTGAAAGCTTATAAAAGGAGCTCAAGTTTGAAGAAGAAATATAACCCATCTCTGCACCTCTTGAATTCATACAGCAATAGGCAACTCAAGAAGAAGAGCATTCAAGCTACATTCGAATTCCTCCAACTCTCACAAGCCTTTCTGAAAGCTAAAGTCTGAGAGCTCTTTTCTTCCTTAGAAGAATTTCTCTGAAGCTCTCCTAGTAGTGTTGGGTGGCAATTGTAATTCCTTCAGTCCACCCTCTGATTTCAGTTAGGATTTGCATTTCATCTATCATCTTAGAATCCTTATGTAGTCTGTGTTTGTGTTTAGACAAACACACAAGTCTCTTCATTTCTCTTGTGTAATTTCTGCAGAAGTCTGTTTCTGCATTGCCCCTCCTGTGTAGGGAAGGCCTTGTGAAAGGCAGCTGTTGTTCCCCTAATTAGGGAAGACTTGTTTGGGAGCAAGTGGGTTTGTAATTTCCTCTCAAGGGTGAGAGAAGGCCAATTTATTGGCAGTTAGTTGAAATGTCAAGTGGTTGGCTTGTGGACTGGATGTAGGACTTCCATGTGGGAAGGGCCGAACGAGGATAAATCTTTGTGCATTCACTATGTGATTGTTTCCGCCTTGTCTACACTTGAATCACACACACCACACTAAGCTCTAACAATTTTTTTTAGTGTTGTGCAATTTCAGAATCAAAATTTAAAAAAAGGAAGAAGTCCTATTCAACCCCCTCTAGGACATTCTTAGTGCCATTTCGATCCAACAAGTGGTATTAGAGCAAGGTCTTCTCAGAAGAATCTAAAAGATTTGAGAAGAAATGGCATCTGAAGCTCACAACTATGAAGGCCAATCAGTTACAAGGCCACCATTCTTTGATGGTGAAGATTACCAATACTGGAAGATGCGAATGGAATGCTTCATCAGAGGTACTGACTTCGACTTATGGCAAGTAATAGAACAAGGTGACTTTCAAATCCTTGGAGAATCTTCTTCTGGCGGTCTTTCCATTGCAGATAAAAGAAACATGTCTTTAAATTACAAAGCAAAAAATTATCTTTGTTGTGCTTTGTCTAAAAGAGAATTTAACAGACTTTCAGCATGTAAAACAGCCAAAGAAATGTGGGATAAGCTTCAAGTAACCTATGAAGGTACAAATAGAGTTAAACAAACAAGGATAGATATACTTGTATCCCAATACGAACAGTTTAAAATGCTTCCTAATGAGAACATAACTTAAATGTACAACAAGTTTTCCAACATAATTGTAGGACTAAGTGCTTTAGGAAAAATCCTAACTAATGAAGAAACAGTTAGAAAAATATTAAGACCTCTAACTAATGTCTGGACTCCTAAAGTTACAGCCATAGAGGAAGCTCATGACTTAACACAATTATCTATTGATAAATTAATAGGATCCCTTATGGCTCATGAAATTAATATGGAAAGGTTTTCTGAAAACTCCTCGAAAAAGAAATTTTCAAATGCCTTGAAGATTGCAGATTCCTCCTCATCTGAAGACTCAAAAGAGAAATCAGATGACAGTGATGATGAGGCGATGCTTTCAAGAAAACTACAGAGAATTCTTGCAAAGAAGAAGAAGTTTGGCTCAAAAATATTTTTAAAAAGGATAAGAAGAAAGAGCCAACTTACTATGAGTGCAATCAGCCAGGACATTACAAATCTGAATGTCCCAAGCTTAAGAAAAATGATCAAGCAGAAAAATTCGACAAGAAGAAAGGCAAAGAAAAGAAGTTTAGAAAGTTCAAAAAGAAGGCAATGGCTGCAACATGGGACAATGAAGAAGCAACAAGTTCAGAATCAAAAGAAGAGGAGAAGACAAATCTGGCCCTCATGGCAGGACTAGAACAGGTAAACTCAGAAACCTCATTTACTTCTTGCTCTGAATCCGATTCTGATAGTCTTGAAGATGCTTTCAATGAACTCTATGAAAAATATAAAACTGTAGTAAAACAAATGAAAACTGTTAAACTAAATCTACTAAACCAAGAAAAGGCTAACACCTTCCTGAAAAATGAAACAGAAAGGTTAAACAAAAGTTTAAGTGAAACTAAAAGAACCAATGAACTACTATGTGAAGATTTAAAAAATAAAAAAAGCAAAATTTTGAAAATTGAATCACATCTTAAGGAACTTAAAAATGAAGAAAAGTTGCAAGAGGAAAATAATTATCTAAAAGCTACCATAGAAAAGATTTCTAAGTGTAAAACTTCTTTATTTGTTAACTTAAAAGGTTCTAGAATAGGAAAGAAGAAATATGGATTAGGATACACACCTCTACAAAATGAAGAAAACATTATTCATCCTCAAGTGTATCCAACCCCTAAATTTGTAGCAGAAAAGAAAGTCAAAAATACCAAAAAGGTAAATCAATATGTGTACAAACAAAAAACAGAAATCCAACATTTTGCATATATGAAGAATGTTTTTGATTTATGATGTAGTCACTGTAATCAATTAGGACACACAGTAAGCACATGCACCACTAGACATTTAAGATGGATTCCTAAAACTAACCTTCAAGGACCCAATAAAATTTAGGTACCAAAAGTTACAACGTGATTTTGTTTGCAGGGTCGGCTGAGGGCATCCAAATGTTTGGATAGTGGATGCTCAAGGCACATGACAGGAGATAGGAAGTTATTCACAAGTTTTAGAGAAGAAAGTGGTCAAGTCACATATGGTGATAATGGAAACGGAAAAGTGCTAGGATGTGGAACAATTGGTACTAAAGAAAAGAACCTAATTGAAGATGTCATGTATGTAGAAGGTCTGAAGCATAATCTGATAAGTATTAGTCAATTATGTGATAAAGGGCATGCAATAAACTTTCATAATGATAAGTGTATCATCCAGAAAGATGACAAGATAATCTTCGAAGCTCAAAGGGTAAAGAACCTGTATACTTTGCAACTAGCAGAATTAAAGGAAGTAAACTTATGTCTTGCAATCACCAAAAGTGAAGAGTCTGATTTGTGGCATAGAAGACTTGGTCATGCAAGCACCTCAGTTATCAAGAAATTAATAAAGCATGATCTGGTTGAGGGGCTTCCAAGGATGAAACTTAAGAAATCTGGACTCTGTTTAGCTTGTGCTAAAGGAAAACAGACCAAGAACTCATTTCAATCCAAAACAATAGTTACAACTTCCAAACCTTTGGAATTAATTCGCATGGATTTGTTTGGACCTATGAGGACAGTCAGTCTTGGAGGAAAAGTTTATGGCTTTGTATTAGTTGATGACTACTCAAGATACACTTGGGTGTCTTTTCTAGAAGCCAAATCAGAAGCATTTCAAGCATTTCTGAAGTTCAGTAAGATAGTTCAGAAAAATCAGAAATTTCAGATTACAAGTATCAGATCTGATCATGGAGGAGAATTCAAGAATGAAGAATTCATGAAGTACTGTGAAGAAAATGGAGTTGAGCACAACTTCTCAGCACCAAGAACACCTCAACAGAATGGAGTAGCAGAAAGAAAGAATAGGACACTGTTGGATATGACCAGAACAATGCTGAATGAGTATAAATTACCAAAATATTTCTGGGCAGAGGCAGTCAATACAGGTTGCTACATCATCAACAGGTGCATGATCAGACTCATTCTAAAGAAGACTCCTTATGAACTCTACAAGGGAAAGAAGCCCAACATCAGTCATCTTCGACCTTTTGGCTGTAAGTGCTATATTTTAAATAATGGTAAGGACAATTTAGGAAAATTAGATGCTAAGAGTGGTGAAGGTTTTTTATTAGGATATATTTCAAAACCTAGAGGCTATAAAGTGTTTAATACAAAAACACTAACCATAGAACAATCTGTGCATGTCATATTTGATGAAACTAACCCTTCTATCCAAAGGATAGAAGAAGAAGAAGAATGTGTTGATGATCTTTGCAGGGATTTAGAAAAGACTTCTCTTGAAGAAGAAGGCGAAAATGAAGAAATAGAAGATCCCCCATTAGAAGATCTTCAACAACTAGAAGAACCACAAGAAGGGCTACCTAGAGGCTTATAGTTTCACCTGGATCATCCAAGAGAAAACATTATAGGTGATCCTCAAGATAGGATAAGAACAAGAGGTATACAGATTCCTTGTGATTTTTTTGCTTTAGTGTCTCAAATAGAGCCTAGGACAATCAATGATGCTCTGGGTGATGAATCTTAGATCCTTGCTATGCAAGAGGAACTTAATCAGTTCCAACGCAGTGAGGTTTGGACTCTTGTACCTAGACCGACTGACCATCCAATTATTGGAACCAGATGGGTTTTCAGAAACAAGATGGATGAATCAGGGGTGATTACTAGAAACAAGGCCAGACTTTGTTGCTCAAGGGTATTCCCAAGAGGAAGGCATAGACTTTGATGAAACCTATGCTCTAGTAGCTAGATTAGAGGCAATCAGAATTTTATTATCCCATGCTTGTTCTCTTAATATAAATTTATTGCAAATGGATGTTAAAAGTGCATTTCTGAATGGTTTTATTAAAGAAGAAGTATATGTTGAGCAACCACCTGGTTTTGAAGATACTACTTATCCTAATCATGTTTTCCGTTTAAAGAAAGCATTATATGGTCTGAAACAAGCTCCAAGAACTTGGTATGAAAGATTAAGTGCTTATCATATATCACATGATTTTATAAGAGGTAGAGTAGATAGCACACTATTTATAAATAAATTTTCAGATGGAATCCTAATTGTGCAGATCTATGTTGATGACATTATCTTTGGTTCTACTAATGAATCACTTTGTAAGTTCTTTGAAAATTTGATGCAAAGTGAGTTTGAAATGAGCATGATGGGTGAACTAAATTATTTTCTTGGGTTGCAAATAAAGCAGACCAAGGAAGGAACTCACATTTGTCAATACTTTCTAAATATGGTTTTGACAAGCGTAAGCCATTAGGAACACCTATGAGCTCAGGTATTAAGTTAGATAGTGATCCTCTTGGTAAAAAGGTAGATCAAAAGATCTATAGATGAATGATTGGATCACTGCTCTATCTTACTGCCAGTAGACTAGATATAATGTTCAGTGTTTGTTTATGTGCAAGATTCCAAGCTGATCCAAAAGAATCTCATGTTCATGGTGTTAAAAGAATTTTTAGATATCTTATAAATACCAGTAAATTAGGACTTTGGTATCCCAGATGTTCAGAATTCAAGTTAATTGGATATAGTGATACTGACTATGCTGGATGCAAAATAGATAGGAAAAGTACCTGTAGCAACTTGAATTTTTAAGAAAAATAAAAATTTAAATAAATGATTAAAACATAGCTAAATGGATATTTAAATGAAAAGAGAATTAAATAAAACCCATTAAATGGAAAAGAGTAATGGGCTTTGCTTAATGGACCCTCTAGAATTTATTGGGTCAAAATATGAATTTACAAAGGGAGAATAATAAGAAAATACCCTAAATTCGGAGTTTAATTATCTCATAATTGGAAAGGGGTTATTAAAGCAATAAAAGTGGCAATTAGAGTTGGAATTGGATTCTTAAACCTACCCCATATAGTCCAGCATGAATTTAGATACTATCCTAACCCAATTAGAGATTGGAAAGCAAGAGAGGAAAGGTGGAGTTAGGAAATCTCGTAATTAAGAGAAATTTGAGTAGTAGTAGGAATAGGAACTTGTATTTAATAAATACATCTCATAAACCCTCTTGGCCAACCCTAGCTCGTTGCCAAAGGTTGTTGGACGTGGAGAAGAGGCCAAGGAGGAGAAGATCTCGTGGGAAGGAGTTCTTGGAGCTTCTTCCTCGTTCTTGGAGTTCTAAGCCCTAGAAGATAAATCGAGTCAAAGGTAGGCATTCTCACAAGCAAAACTAAATCAAATCCATCTATAGGTAGTTCTAATCACCAGGAACAAAAGCCCTCTCGTTTCATAATTTTTCATCGAGCCAATCTTTTGTTCTTTATTTTTGAAGTCCTGCATCCATGATAACCCCGAGTCATCATGTTTAAGTCTTATCTCCTTGTACACTTGATCCCATGCTACGAAATTTTTATTGTAAATACTTGATCTTGTTAGGGATCTTTTGACCCTGAAAGCCCTAATTTCTGTTGAGCATGTTACTCGAATTGAATCCATCTTGCTCCTGTGTCATGTTCTATGTTACTCGTTCTGGTTCGTTCTCAAGCCATGTTCAAACCATGCTCTCTCTCTAATTCCTAATTACTGGAAGTACTCTCGCATGTCTATTTCCATTTGCCACTAATTTCGGGATTTTTCATCATGTATATAATTAGTTATGATTTTCTAAACGACCCTGTATTAAAATTTGAATGTTCTAGTCCGGAATCCAATGTCTGGTCTGACTCCTATCAGAGTCAGGCGCAGACCACCAAATCGCGACTGCCCGATGTGTCGCCTTTTGGGGTCCGATTGCGACAGCCTACCCATCGCGACCAAGAAGGCGACAGGTAAGCCGTCGCGTTTCCAGTACCTGATTCGCAAGCCCTATCGCGATCCTTACATGCTCCTATCGCGATCTGCCTAGTACCTGTCGCGACCCTCATTGGCCTATGTCGCGTTCACAGGTTTTTGATGAAAACCCATAAAAAATTATAGAGAGAGCCCCAGTAAAAACTTGTTTTAAAAATGGAGCTACATTGATTGATTTAAAATACATATTCACGACTTATTTCTAGCTATGATTTCTCTTACCCATGCACACACATGAACCATCCATATATGGCTGAAATTTGGCAGAAAATATCTCATAATGTATCTGGTAAGTTATTGCAATAAAAGTATATTAATTGCCCTATTTTAAAGGACTTGTATTCATTTCTTGCGTTGTTTATATACTGATATCGACGCTCCACTGTTCTAGAATTCCTCTAGAACGTCGAGCACTTGTTTCTATATACACACTCTCTTGGCTTGGACGAACTCTCCGTCGGATACTCCTTCTGCCGGACTAGTGAGTCTTTGTTCAAGGCCTCCGTAAGTCTCCTCTGATCATGGATTCCCACATGGTCGACGAGCCGGTTGTACCCTAATGCCTATGATACCCTTTAGGGATCAATACGATCCAAACGACTATTAGAAGATTCGCTCTTACCTTGAATCACTTTGGACCTCTGGACTTATGTGTAACATGGCCAGTGGTAAGATAGTGAGTTCCACCTGACTGCCAATACGACGTGCGCGTGTTGTGCAACTGTTACTATCGCCTGTTTACTCGTCGCATTACGTGCAATTACCACTAGCTCTCATCTATACTCTACTCGCTCGTCTATTCGCGTTCACTCTACTATCTCATTTATGCATCTAGTGCTCTCATCTACTTCTTGGTACTCTATATTGGCCATTGACTGATTGTCTAAAGATACAATATAACCAATGCCTGACAATATATAAAGGGCCCGATCTGGTCCTAGGATGTGCGCCCGAAAGTGCTAGTGCCCATGGGAGATAAATGATCAGAGTGTTTGGAATTACACTCAAGTGCTATCTATCTCGACTATGTATATGACAATCAAAACACAAAACGTGCTATACTCTCTCGATGTCTAGAATGACAAACAAGTGCTATACTCGTCGTGCTATTATTATACTTGTGCTAGTTGTGCTATGGCCATCCTGCTATTCGTGCTATACTCGATACTTGTGCTATTTTGGAAACTATACTCAATCTCGTGCTATTGTGCTGTCCTGTGTGCTATCTCTTGCTATATTTTGACTCTCTTGTACATGCTATCTTTAGATACTCTGCCATTAAATGCATTAATTATTTAAAGCCTGCTTGATCCTGAGATTTAAGTCCTACTGGGCGTTATCGCTCACCCTATGTTATTTGATGTTGTGTTCTCAGGTGAGACCGAGGATGATACATACAATTACGAGGAAGGGAATGACCAAGAGTGAAGCCAAGAGTACCCTCGAGTCATTATGTCATCTTAGAGTTGTAGTTAGTTATTTCCTTTCATTGCAATGTAATTGGGCCCTATAGAATGGCTCTGATATTAGTGGTTGTAACTAGACATTTGGAAAATTATTAATGAGAAAGATTTGCTTTAGTATTATTCAATGTGCAATGGTTTGATGTCTAGTATACGCTCTATACCTTTTCTTGAAACTGCCTTCGCGCTCCGATATTCCGCATCGGGGCGTGACAGCACCAGTGGTACTTGTCAAATTCTTGCAGGGTGCTTGATATCTTGGTCTTCCAGAAAGCAGAACTCAGTAGCTTTGTCAACCACATAAGCTGAATACATTGCAGTAGGGAGTTTCTATACTCAACTCTTGTGGATCAAACATCAACTGGAAGACTATGGTCATCAACATCAAGAAATTCCAATGCTATGTGACAACACAAGCGTAATAAATTTGACCAAGAATCCTATCCAGCACTCAAGAACCAAGCATATTGAGGTTAGACATCATTTCATCAGGGATCATGTAAGTAATGACAATATTTTACTTGAATTTGTTTTTGTCGAAAAACAACTTGCTGATATCTTTACAAAACCTCTTCCTGAGGATAGATTGACATCAGTTAGAAGAGAAATAGGTATGTGTAATCCTGATTAATTTACCAAAGTAAAATGACATTTGAATTGTATGCTATGATTGTGTTGTATGAACTCTGTGAAAAACACCCTAAAAATTCTAAGTCCCAGTCATTCAACTTATGCATTCGAATTATGTTATAATTCTTGCATTCAACTGATGCAGTCGAATACATGATTCGACTTATTATGAAATCATGAAAAGGCAGTTATAATTTAAAATTACGTAACTGACACTCCTTTAAGACGCATCCTTTCATGTCTTAAACGATCAAATCATTAATCTCGTTCGTTCATCCTGAAATCTAGGGGTAGTTATCTTGTCTTTCTTTATAAAAGAAAACTACGACTCCTTTTGAAGACACCCTTTCGAAATCTGCTTTCGACTTCCTTGTCTTCTTCTGCCCTTTCGCGCCTTCACTGTTCTCCGGCGAAAGACTCTTGAAGAACTCTAAAATCTCCATCCTCCTCGAAGAAAGGTAGGATCTTGGAACTCTCCCTTGCATTTCTATCACTCCTCTACTAGTTCCCTGAGTCCTGTTCATCTCCTTGTCTAGATGGCTTCGTCTAGGGCTCCGGAATCCTCCCAGATGACCCCTAATCAACTGGTGAGATTGGCTAAGATTCCCATTTGCCCAGGAAAAGTTGTAGATTTCTCTCGTCTTTTTGGAAGTCTTGCTTAGGTAGAGGACACCCTCAATGCCATGGGTTGGACCAAGTTGAGCCAGATTTCAGAACCCATTGTAGAGAATGCCGTCAGAACATTTTATGTAACCATAGAAATCTCTTCTGCAAGTTCAGTGTTTGGATATGTCAAAGGGACCAAAATATCTATTTCTGAGGATCTATTGGTTGAGATTTTGGAATGTCCAAACTCCGGGCATAAGCTTAATGAAGTAATGCCTTTGGAGAAGCAAAAGCTAGGCATCATTGGGAGTTTGGCCTCTCTAAGTAAGAAAGGTCTTTCAGTGAATGAGCTGTCAGCGGGAAAGAGATTGATCCATTCTGTGATTTCTAATATTGTGACCCCTAGAGTAGGAACCCACTCTTCTATCACCTCTAGAGATGGGAACTTGTTATTTTGGGCAATTCAGAGGCACAAAGTGAATTTGGCTGGAATTATCTTGGATAGAATGATCGCTGCCAAGAATCTCCAAGAATCTTTTCCCTATGGTCCTTTGCTCTCCCTGATATTCAAGAGGCACTCAATGGATCTGTCAGGAGAAATATCTGTTGGAATAAAAGAGAAAATAGGAATCACTACCGTAAGAAGGAGTCACTACTCCTTGGTTAGTAAAAATAAAAATCTTTGGGCAAAAGACTCAGTGCCAGAATGTGATCATGAAGTATTCTCTGATGAATCTCCTGTTCCTCCTGTTCCTCAAATAGTTCAACTAGTGATAGAGCCTCTAGTTCAAGATAGATCTGAAGTGTCAGTTCAGACCCAGGAGAAAGAAGATCAAATTCATGTTTCCTCCTCTATTCCTAACCAGGTGGTCCTAAGGAAACTATCAATGAAGTGCTAAGAGACATCAGAGGCAAAGGGATTGCATCAGATGGCATCCCTGCAGAAGTAGAATTTGATGAGAGAGAGCATCTCTTCTCCCCTTCTTAGTTTGAGACCCGGCCAAGGTCTCAGGGGGAGAGTAGTAACAGTCTTAATTCAATTTTGGATATGTTGAGGAAGCAACAGGAAACTCTTTCAGTTCTTCAAGTGCAGATAGAGTTTGTTGATGCCAAGTTTGATAGCCTGTCTGATGAGGTTAAGCAAATGAAAGATTTGCTGCTTCAGTTAGTGTGCCAGCAGGGCACTTCTCAGCCATCAGGGCCCTCATCCTCTCAGCAACAAGAAGTGCCTGTTCAGTCTCAAGATCCTCCTGAACCTGAAAAGCCAGCTCAAGAACAACAGTCCACAGAAGATCTTCTCCAGCAGGTTGAGCAGCAACCTGAGCAGCAGCTGGACATGGAGCCAGAATCCCATGTTCAAGATTTTGTTGAGCCTATTGTTGATCAATCCGAGAAGCCTGAGCCTCAGGCCAAGCAGCAGAGTGTGGAGGAGCAGCCTCATGAGCAGCAAAAAGACTTAGAGCAAGAAGCAGACTTAGCTATGATTGTATTTCATCCTCAAGAGGAGCATCAACAGTAGTCTGTATCATAAAAGCAGTTAGTGGCAGTGGCAGCAGCTGAGGTTTCCCAGCCCAAGCAGGCTTCCCAGATAGAATCTTCGGCTATGAGACCCCTGGAGTTAATTCCTAACTTGCAAACCTTCAAGAGGAAAGTGAAGCGCAAACTAGTCAAAAATGGTGACACAGTCTTCCCTCATCCTCCTTCTAGACAAGTTAATCCCTCTCCAGCTAAGCCATATATTAAGCCTCCTCCAAAGCCTAAAAAGCCAACTTCAGCTAAGCCTCAATCCACTGCACCCTCTGCACCTACTCCTCTCACCACTGAAATTCCATCACAATCCACTTCTTCGGATCCTACTCCACTTGCAACTATTCCTATGGATCCTTTCCACCAGGACATCAAATTCAAAATCTACCCAATGAAATACCAGGTCAAACCTCCCAAATCTTTTTCTCTCACTCTTTCCACTCAACCTCCTCAGTATTTCTCTTGTCTTCCCACTGCCTCAAAAATAAACTCCAAGCAAACACTTCTCCACCTAGCTCAAATACCCCCCAGTATTCAGCTTTCCTCATATAGTGGACCAAACTTGGAGACAAGCCTTCTAAACTCCTTCCACCCTTTTGGTATGCCTTCATCTACCACTCTGAATGTCACATGAATCTGTTCAGAGAATATCTATCTACGTGCTTTCCTTGAAGTTCATGAGATGTCAGGGTTCACTTTCGAACATTGGCTTCCAATTCTTCTCAGAACTTTACATATTTCAGGTGAGGATCTCCAATTCATATCTCAGAAAAGTCATAGCTTAACTCCTAAGGAGTTCCTTGACCTCTATCCAAGAGAAGCAGCCAAATATCAGCAAACTCAATCTAGAAACCAATTTTTGACTGTCCAACATCACCTATCCTTGAGGTTTCATGACATGTTTGGACAACTTCTCCAGGACTCTCAGGCCAAGTTCATCAGAATGAAGACCTTCAATTTCGAAAGATTCAAATTAGGATTGCCTGATGTTTCTAAAGGTCAATGGGACAATCTGCTAAGAGGTCAAAGAGAAATCATTCCCTCCATGACTGTGGCATTACCCTCTGGACAGCATCCATCTTTTATAGGACCAGTCTCCTTCCGAAGAGATTTTGCTGAAGTAGTATTCAACAGATTCATTCGCATTGCCACTAGGTTCAAAATCAAATACAAGCTCAAATTGTCCTTCCAAAGATTTGTGTTCCTTCAAATCTCCAAGAACCCTCATCATATGTTGGATTTCTAGTTATGTTTTGTTGAATCTGAAAGACTCAATGAAGATCAGTGGGCAGTTGCTTATCCCTCTTACCACTCGAACTATGAAAAGATGAAGATATCTCTTTATGAATTCCAGTCCAAAAGTCTCAAAGATCTAAGGAAGAACATTGGTCATAAATGGGCTCAAAGATACTTAGTATATTATCAAGCCAAAGATGTAGTAGTGAACCGAGGCCTGCACTAGAACATCTCTGTCCATAAGTTTCTTCTTCTTGCAGCCTCTAAAAAGTTTGTTTCCCTCAAGTATCGTCTGAGCAGGGATAAATTTCTCTGCATGATAGGCTGGTTCCATAGGCGCCACATCAAATCTCATAAGAAATTGCCAACCACTAATCCCCCCTACAACATTGACCTCTCCTTGTTTGAGAATTTCTTTTGTGAAAATGAGACAAAGCACTGGGACCTTCTCAAACCATTCTTTGCTCAAATTCCCAGATCTTTGTACTTGCCCAGTTCTTTGTCTAGGTCTTGATCAGTCTTTTCTTATATTTTGAGAACTATGTAATGAACTGTATTTTGATCAATTTTTGCTATATATCGGATCTCTTTATGCATCTTGTGTTTAATGATTGTCACTTCTGAATGCAACAGTGTGTAACTTTGTGATGATTTCCTTTATGTTAATGCCACAAAGAGGAAGAGTCAACAGCATATTCACTCTCCACTTATGCTTTTTACTGTCAATTTAAAGATTTTTGTCATTAACAAAAACGGGGAGAATTGTAGAGCAACTACCCTTAAGGAATTTAAGAATTTTCTTAAATTAAAATATCTATTGTTTTTGCTATGACAAAACTCTTTAAAATAAACTTTCAACTCTTTAAAATAAACTTTCTACTAACATAATAATTACATATCACAAAAATCATTCAGATACATTTCAGGTCTTTACCTCCATCTCAGAAATTTTTCTAAGTTCACAGACTCTCTCTATGTCCTACTAAATTCGACTGTTCGCTTCGACTATCAAATCCGACTCCCTCAGAATCGAAGTCAAACAAACTTGAAAATTTTCTAAGTCCACAACTTTATACTTGATTCGACTTATATCTCCAAATGATACAGTCGAATGCTTCATATAATCTTTATACCTGATTCGACTGATAACTCTAACTGTTAAAGTCGAATACCTTACAAAATCCAACTCTTGATTCGACTTACATCTTCGACTACCACAGTCAAATGCTTCAAAGATTAAATTTCAGTAATTTGACTACTGGAGTCGAATTGCCTTGTCCTCTCAGAAGTCAAATTACATTGCTAAGAGTCAAATTGCCTTGTTTTCTTAGAAATCGAATTCTTATTATTTCTTTACTGAAGTCGATTCACTCCTATTTCTTCAGTCGAATTACATGTTCCTTTGGATTCGACTTCAGTAATTATCTCTGTACTTAATAAACTCTCTTTTGATCCATTTTTAGTCTTAGCATCTAATGCAAATTTATACTCAAATCTTTTCATCCATCTTTTTGATGAACATCCAAAAATCTTATTGAAACTGTCATTATCATATTATTATTTTATTATTATTATCTGTCAGAACAAGTCATATCAGTCTTACAACATTCATTTGAATCCTGCGCATGACACTTCTGTTATATTTTAAAGAAATAATCCTTGAGTTGTTCAATGCCTTTGCTCCGGATTTTGCTGGATTCATTAGACACTATGCATTTATGAATTCTCAGACGCATGGCATTTGACAGGACTCACCTACCACTGACAGACCCATGCTTTACCTTTTTAGCCTATCTGTCAGATTACATCTTCTTTCTGAAAGCTTGTGCATACGAGGTTTCCATACCTATTTTCTGTACTTACCTAACTTACCTACCTCAAAAGGTATGGATTTCTCTCTTCTTTTTGTCTTGTCCTTGTAACAAGCTTTTATTGGAGCATGTTTCTTAAGCATGACTCATTCACAGTTTATGATGAGAAGAGCTTATCTTCTAGCTGTGAACGACTACTCCTCATCTGAAGACTTTGGAAAGATGCAAGAACTGAAGGACTTCTGAACAATAAGATCACCAAGATCTAAAGGAAACTAGAGCTCTCTCTAAACGGTCAAAATTGCAAACGGCCACAAACTCCAACGTCAATCTTCTAAAACGGCTACTTTCTGAAAGCTTATAAAAGGAGCTCAAGTTTGAAGAAGAAATATAACCCAGCTCTACACCTCTTGAATTCATACAGCAATAGGCAACTCAAGAAGAAGAGCATTTAAGCTACATTCGAATTCCTCCAACTCTCACAAGCCTTTCTGAAAGCTAAAGTCTGAGATCTCTTTTCTTCCTTAGAAGAATTTCTCTGAAGCTCTCTGAGTAGTGTTGGGTGGCAATTGTAATTGCTTCAGTCCACCCTCTGATTTCAGTTAGGATTTGCATTTCATCTCTGATCTTAGAATCCTTCTGTAGTCTGTGTTTGTGTTCAGACAAACACACAAGTCTTTTCATTTCTCTTGTGTAATTTCTGCAGAAGTCTATTTCTGCATTGCCCCTCCTATGTAGGGAAGGCCTTGTGAAAGGCAATTGTTGTTCCCCTGATTAGGGAAGACTTGCTTGGGAGCAAGTGGGTTTGTAATTTCCTCTCAAGGGTGAGAGAAGGCCAATTTATTGGCAGTTAGTTGAAATCTCAAGTGGTTGGCTTGAGGACTGGATGTAGGACTTCCATGTGGGAAGGGCCGAACCAGGATAAATCTTTGTGCATTCACTGTGTGATTGTTTCCACCTTGTCTACACTTGAATCACACACACCACACTAAGCTCTAACAATTTTTTTTAGTGTTGTGCAATTTCAGAATCAAATTTTTAAAAAGGAAGAAGTCCTATTCACCCCCCCTCTAGGACATTCTTAGTGCCATTTCGATCCAACAGTTGCTTCAGAGATTCCTCTCCTTGCAGAAGCACCATTTCAGAGGCTACAAAGATAAAGGTTTGTCATTAACCTGAAGCCTGTGATTGAAAGGTTAGATGCCCAAGGTGAAATACTTTCCTCTGTGCAATCGGATGTTAATTCTATTTTTATGAGCCAAGCTTCAGCAGCAAAAGAAATGGGCATGGTGAAGAATGCAATAAGGTGGTTGAACAAGGAAATGGGAAGCATGAAGACTCTTTTGTCAGACATTCTAAAGGAGGTAAGAGCATCAGCACCTTCTGCTCCCACACCACCTGCTCCTCAGCCTTCTGAGGATGCAAATGAAGAAATTGCTAGGCCACCAGGGCCTGTTTCAGCAGAAGAGTCTAGGCCATCTACTGAAGATTTGCCATCAGGGCATGTTTCTGAGGATCCAGCAGGGCCATCAGGGCCAGTAATTGTTGATCAGGTGACAGCTGAAGAATCTGGGCCAAGAGGGCTAGCTGAGGATCTGTCAGGGCCAACCGGGCCAGTGGTTCCTGAAGCTGGTCATGTCAGGGTAGAAGAAGAAGCTACAGCTCCTGAGCCCCCAGCTCCTTCTCCCATTCAAACACCAGCTCCTCCTTCACCACCATCCTCCTCCACAGCACCTCCAGCTCCACCTACTTTCAAACAACCACTACCCAAAAACATCTCTTCATCTACTCCATTTCCTTCATAGTCCTCTTCATCTCCTGTCTCCACCACTCACATTCCTGTTCCTCCAGCCTCCTCATCAGCTAGAGCCTCCTCATCCTCCGGTCCCTCTTCTTTTGGACCAACAGATATACCTCCTTCTACCTCACATTCTTTTCTTCATCCTACTACTCCTCCTTCCTTCATTACAATTATTCCGGAGAGTGCTCAGATTGATGCTCCCTTTCTTAGGGACATCAAAGATGAGTTTGAGGAAGCTATTCTTTGATATGTTTTGAAGGTTGGAACTCATGTTCATAGGACAGGCTCTTCTAGCCCTGCTCCTAAGAAAAGAAAAATAACATCCACCTCTTCTATTTCTTCTGACCCTTGTTATCCACCTCTGTGGTTTTCTCTAACAGTGGACAACAAAAATAAACCACTCTATAGAGAATTCCTTCAGAAAGTTGCTTATGCTACTATTTTAATCTTCCTCACCTAAATCCTACTGATCATCTTAATGTCATTCTGCCTTACACCCCTCTTTCAAATCTGAAAAATCTAAAATATTTTCCCTAACTGAGTCCAAAACTGAAGAGCAGTGGGCTCGGGGCCACAAGACTTTGTACAATAAGTTTCTTCTTGCCAAATCAGCCAGGTTCCCTCCCCGGGATCATTCCTTGACCTTATCAGAATGGTTCTAGATCCTTCACAAGGACACCTGGGCTCCTTTCATTCAAAAGGAAATCAAGATGATCCCGTACTTTCAAATGTTCAATGACTATCGATATCTCCATCGTCTCCCTGAAATTCAGCTTGGTCAGTTCCAGCAGGCTATCAGTGCTCTGGGGTCAGTAGAAGCTCACACTGAAGCTATCCAGGTTGATTTTGCCACCCTCGAGTTACCTGATGTTGTTTTTCTTCCCCCTCTTCACTCTCTGGTCATGGAATTAGCTATTGGCTCAATTATTTTTTAGTGTTTAGCTAGAGTCATGGGAAGAATCAAAGTGTAGAAGGGTCATCAGGTTGCCTTTCACAGATTTTTGTTCAGAGAATATCACCACGGCCATGTCAATGCTGATTTCCTCGCCCTTCTTTTGTCTGAATGTGAAAGACTCTCTCCTTCAGAGTGGGCCAGATTCTATCCCCTATCTGCTCAGCAGCTTACTGCCCTGAATGTATCTCAGGCCAGGGAAGGTAAACCTCCACTTTTAGCTGCCACATTTCTGGACATGAATTCCATTCACCTTGTTCATGATCCTTATCAGACATGGGTTGAAAGGTATAAGGTGTATGTGGCCATGCAGCTAGAATTGAAGCACCTAGAGCTTTTCTATCCAGTCTCTATGGATCAGTTCCTAGCCTGTGCCAGTTTTGGGAAGGTTCCCTTCTTTAAAGTTTCCCTTGATTGAGATCGGTATGCTCAGTTCTTAGATGAGCAGCTGGTTCGTCATCTTGCCAGGATGGCTCCTACCATGGGACCTTCCTATTCTCTAGAACCTGGGGTTTTTAGGCTGTACTTTGAGAAGCAAGAAGAAAAGGCTTGGGAAGTCATTTCTCATTATGCCTCTCTTCTGTCTCCTGCTTTCTATCTTCCCGTACCTAGTCAAAATTGAATAAAATGATCCCCTGTTCTCCTTTTTCTTTTCTCTCTTCTTTGTCTCACTCTTATATCTTTTTGCTTAATGACAAAAAGGGGGAGAAATATAGTACTTCTGAAATATATCTCTTATATTTCCGCAATTTCGTTTAGATTCATTTCAGATCATCTATGCTTATTGTTAAGTTTTGTCATCACCAAAAAGGGAGAGATTGATGATCAGTTTATCCCCATGTAATCTAAATTAATTACATATTTATTTTGGTGATTAACAAAACTATAATAAAGTTTAATCTAACATATTTTCTATGAGATTTGAGTATAGGAAATGAAACAAGAAATATCATGCTAAATAGGTAAGTATCATTTACTCTGTAGAAATGTAAGTTCAAAGCATGAAATTTCTCTAAGTACACATCGATTTTCTGTATGTTGTAATGACTTCCTCTTGTATCATAATGATTACAATAGATTCATAACGATTTCCTTACTATCATAACGATTACATACACATAAGGATTTGCTATATGTTCTGTCGTTTTGGATATCATAACGATTTCATAAGTGTCTGGTCGATTTCGAGAAAGCATAAAGATTCGCTAAGTGATCGCATCAATCTCACAACGATTCGCTAAGAAAGCATAACGATTTGCTTCCATAACGATTCGCTAAGTGATCGCATCGATCTCACAACGATTCGCTAAGAAAGCATAACGACTTGGTTCATAACAATTTGCTCTCACATCGATTTCTTAAGTGAGAACAATGATTTGCTCTCACATCGATTTCGTAAGTGAGAACAACGATTTGCTCTCACAACGATTTCTTAAGTGAGAACAACGATTTGCTCTCTCAACGATTTCTTAAGATTTGCTTTCACAACGACTCGTTAAGTCTCATAACGATTTGGTCGTCGCATCGATTTCTTAAGTGAGAACAATGATTTGCTCTCACATCGATTTCTTAAGTGAGAACAACGATTCGCTCTCACATCGATTTCTTAAGTGAAACAACGATTTGTCTGTACCGTCATAATGATTTGATCCTTGTAACGATTCGATAAGTTACACAACGACTCTATCACTGTAACGATTCGCTTAGTTACATAACGACTTAGTCGCCGTAACGATTCGATACAGCAAACACGATTTGCTATCATCGTTTTGTCTCTGACAACTTACTCATAACGATTTGATATAGAGTTATAATGATTTGTATGTGCATCGATTTGCTTATAAGTGCACAACGATTTACATGGATGTCAACTCATTTGCATAACGATTTCAGAAGTCATGCATGTAACGATTTCATGGAATATAACGATTTGATATTTGAACTCATTTCTGAGTTCGTTGAAAAGTCAAAGTCTTCACGTATTATTTCGGACAACCATGCATTTATTATGACTGAACGTATCATTGCAGTACATGCAAAACGATATCTTCTATTTCCATGCTTACACTGTAAACATCTTTTTAGAAGAACAGAATGGAACTTCCTTTTTGATATAAAATCAATCTAACATTGACTGACAACAAGAGACAGCCTAGCTGTCTATTGTTTTAGCATTTAATGCGTGCAGGTCTCTGACAGCGCACCTCAATACAACGTTGGACAATATAGAGGATAACGGAAATTAGAGAAGATCATGTTGCGTGCATGGAAAGCAAAAGACTATTCTATAGTGACATGCAGTCTAACGTAAATAAAAGCTTAGAGACAACAGGCACTTCAACGTTCAAATTCAAATAGAAGATATATTATAAAAGAAGACTGAAGTTCCAAAGAAGACACCTTCATAGAGAGATAACGCTTACCAAATTTCAAGTCTTCTGTAAGAAAACTGAAGAGCCAACTTTTTCACTTCACATCTGTTCTAGCTCTTGCTCTTTGAGATTAGTGTAGATCCTTGAGAGAGCTTCTAGTACTGAGAGAGATCAATTCTGCAGATCCTTTCTTTGTCAGTCTTAGCTTCAGATCTAGCATTGTATAAGCTTGATCTAGGGAATTGTTTTCATTCCTCATTCCTGTGATCTTTCAATTCGTGTTGAAGGAGACCTGGGGTTCCATGGTGTTGTTCCCTTCACGTAGAAGGAAGACCTGGTGGTATCCAGGGTGTTGTATTCCTCTTCAGGTTGTGAAGAAAGACCAGCTGCGGCTGGGTGTGTAAGGTCCATAAAGGGGACTGTACCCTTGGGTAGTGAAATCCTGAGATATTGATCAGGGACTGGACGTAGGACTCCTAAGGAGAGGAGATCCGAACCAGGATAAATCATAGTGTAGTGTGATTGCCTTTGTGTGTTTTCTGTTTATCTTTACTAACACTGACATCTATCGAAGTGTGTTTTATGTGACTGTTTTGTGAACAGATTTTAGGTTCTCAATAATTTTAAGAATCCCATTCACCCCCCCCCCTCTGGGCTTGCTAGCTGGGCAACATATCTTACATATCACATAGTAAAATTTCAAAGGTATATTTTGTCATACAAAATATTCCTCCCAAAAATCTCAAGTATAACTTTGACTGCTAAAGAAATATACGAAGCTCACTTTGTCACATACAAAATTCACTTCGTCATATCCAAAGTTCACTTCCTCATATCCGAAGTTCACTTCATCATATGCTAAGTAAAATAAGAAGATCTCACTTTGACTGATCATGTTGAAATCGTAATATATGAAGTTCACTTCGTCATACACAAAATTCACTTCGTCATATCTGAAGTTCACTTCATCATATCCAAAGTTCACTTCACATATGCCAAGTAAAACATGAAGGTCTCACTTCAACCGATCACATTGAAATCTTGATACACGAAGTTCACTTGTCATATACGAAGTTCATTTCTTCATATCTAAATGTCGCCTAGACTAATAACATTATATCTTTTCATAAGTGCCTTATCGATTTCTTCATAGAATGAAACATCGTTTGAATTCAAAAGAAATCATTATCATAACAACTTGCTTTCGAAACGATTCCTTTAGTCATAGTAACGACTTACTTTCATAACGATTCCTTTAGTCATCGTAATGACTTGCTTTCGTAACGATTCCTTTAGTCATCGTAACGACTTGCTTTCGTAACGATTCCTTTAGTCATCGTAACGACTTGCTTTCATAACGATTCCTTTAGTCATCGTAACGACTTGCTCTCGTAGCGATTCCTTTAGTCATCATAATGATTTGCTATTATAACGATTCCTTTAGTGATCATAATGATTCCTTTAGTGATCATAACGATTTGCTATCATAACGATTCCTTTAGTGATCATAACGATTTTCTTATCGCAACGATTGCTTCAGATATTATAACGATTTGCTTTGCGCATCGACTTCTTAAGTAATCACATCTATTTCTTTGGTTCTCATAACGATTTGCATTGTGCATCGACTTCTTAAGTATACATAATGATTTCCTTGATGATCACAACGGTTCTTTCATATCTCACAATGATTTGCTGTTTGGTTGCATAACGATTTCATAAGTCATAAATGCATCGATTTCATATCAATCAACTTGACATATGACTTATCCTTCAATGGGTTGAATATTCAAAGTCTTTGCACATATTCTTCTGTCAGCTGTGCATTTAATGAAGACTGAACGTATCTCTGCATGCATGCAGTCGATATCGTCCATTATCGTGTCTATTCCGTATGCATCTTTTAGAATAGCAAAATGGCATTACTATTTTGATGAATATTCAGACCAACGTTGACTGTCAACAAGAGACAGCCTAGCTATCTAGCTTTAGCATTTAATGTATGCAGGTCTCTGAGAACATTCGTCATACACGTTGGACCTTGTAGAAGCCAAAGGACACTTCAGAAGATCCTATCTCTTTGCGTGCACAAATGGATAAGGGACTGTTGACTGGAAGCTTTCCAAGTGCCACTCAGTCTAGCGTCCACCAAAAGCTAGAGGCAACGGATACTTCAACGTCTAGATTTCCAATTGAAGCTATATATTGAAGAAAGGAGCTCCAGAAGTAATATACACACATAGACAGAGAACGATAGTGATAGAAAACCCTCTGATCATCAAGTCTTCTGCAAGTTCTTAAGAAAGAGCCAAGCCTCATTCCATTAGATTAGCTCTTTGCTCTCTGCATTGTTTGTAGATTTTCTAGAGAGCTTGTTTGGTTCTGAGAGTGAGCTTTTGTTTGTAGATCTCATTGCTCTCAGTCATTAGCTTTAGATCTTGGCTTGTCAAAGCTTGATCTAGGGGCTTAATCTTCTGCTTACTTATTTCTGAGTGTGTTCCCTTCTGTTGAGAAGGAAGACTTGGTGGGGTATCCAGGGTGTTGTTCCTCTTCGGGCTGTGAAGAGAAGACCAGCTGAGCTGGGTGTTGTAGTGTCCATAGGGGGATTGTACCCTAGTTAGTGAAATCTTTAGTTGTTGCTCAGGGACTGGACGTAGGACTCCTGTGGAGAGGAGATCCGAACCAGGATACATCTTGTGTTGTGTGATTGTCTTCGTGTGATTGTTGTTTCTCTTTACTAACACTAACAATCTTCAAAGCAAATTTCTTTGTTAATGTTTTTAGTGAACAGTTACTAGCTTACATTTTTTAAAGACCCATTCACCCCCCCCCCCTCTGGGATACCTAACTGGGCAACAAGTGGTATCAGAGCGAGTCTCTCGACAAAGAAGAAGATCCAACGATCTGAAGAGTAAAGATCCATGGCAGCCCAAGGAAACATTGAACGTCAATCTGTCAACCGACCCCCTCTCTTCGATGGTGAAGACTACACTTACTGGAAGACCAGAATGGAGTATTTTCTACAAGGATTCGATTATCAGATCTGGTCAATTATAGAAGAAGGAGATCTCGTTATCCTAAACTCAAGGCAAAACTAGACAGACGGTGATAGGAAGAAGATCTCCCTCAACTGTAAAGCTAAGAGCATTCTGTGTTGTGCTCTCAGTAAGAAGGAATTCAACAGAGTTTCAGCCTGCAAATTCACAATGGAGATGTGGGAAAAGCTCAGAATCACGTATGAAGGGACAGACAAAGTGAAAGAGACAAGGATTGACATTCTTGTAACACAGTATGAAAGATTTCAGGTGCAATCAGGTGAATCCATAACTCAAAGGTTCAGTAGATTTACAGACATTACAAACGGCTTAGCTGGACTTGAGAAGACTTATGAAATTAGAGATATGGTTAGGAAGATTTTCAGATCCCTACCACCTTCATGGACCCCAAAGGCAACAGCTATTGAGGAAGCCAACGACTTGAAAAAGATGTCATTAGAAAAGCTCATTTGGTCCCTTATGGCCCATGAGATCAACATGGAAAGGTTGGGAGAATCCTCAAGCAGAAAGAAGCACTCAAATGCCCTTAAAGCTGAAGAAGACTCATCAGATGAACTCTCAGATAACAATGAAAGCAGCAAGGACAGTGAAGATGAAGAAGCGATGTTGTCCAGAGATTACAACGCATCCTAGCAAGAAGAAGAAGTTCCAATCTAGTAGAAGACACTTCAAGAAACACAAGGAGTTCACGAAATCAAAAGGAAAAGATCAGAAGAAGACCGAGCTGATATGTTATGAGTGTAAGAAGCCCGACATATGAAGGCAGAATGTCCAAAGCTCAAGAAAGGTGAATACAAGAAAAGGACAATTTTAGAAAATTTAGAAGTACAAAAAGAAAGCATGGCAGCCGGGGACAACAGTGACTCTGATAGTGAGTCAACCCAGAGCAGTGAGAAAGAAGAAGAGCCAACTATGTGACAAGGGACACCAAATCAAATTTCAAGAATCCAAGTGCAGTATTATGAAGGATGGAGCAGTTATCTTTGAAGCTAACAGAGAAAAGAATCTATATGTACTGTACCTTGAAGAACTCAAAGATCAAGATGTTTGTTTAGCAGCCAGCAAAGAGCATCAACTGAGCTATGGCACAGAAGATTGGGCCACTGCAGTTTGGATGGCATGAACAAGCTCAGAAAGAGAAGTCTTGTGGAATGTCTGCCAAAGGTCAGCACTAAAATGAATGGTATCTGCAGACCGTGTGCAAAAGGAAAGCACACTAAGAGTTCCTTCAAGTCAAAGACTGTGGTAACCACCTCTAAACCCTTAGAACTCCTTCACATGGATTTGTTTAGGCCAATGAGGACCACAAGTCTTGGAGGAAAAAGTTTTGGTTTGTGATAGTGGATGATTACTCCAAATTCACATGGGTGTCATTCTTGGAGATGACACATTTGACAGTTTTGTAAGTTTCAGCAGAAAGGTGCAAAGAGACAAGAAGTATTGCATTGTTGGAATCCGGTCAGATCATAGAGGAGAATTCCAGAATGACAACTTTGCAAAATTCTGTGATGACCAAGGGATTGAGCACAACTTCTCAGCACCAAGGACACCACAGCAGAACGGAGTTGTTGAATGAAAGAATAGAACTCTATTGGACATGGCAAGAACAATGCCGTCAGAATATGATTTGCCAAGATATTTTTGGGCCGAAGCAGTGAATACAGCAAGCTATATCATCAACAGGGTAATGATCAGGTCAATCTTAAAGAAGACTGCCTATGAGCTGTACAAGGGAAAGAAACCAAAGATCAATCACTTCAGAACGTTTGGATGTCCAATCTTCATTCACAACAACGGCAAAAGAGACATTGGTAAGTTGGATGCCAAATCAGATGAAGGCATCATCATGGGGTATGCTTCTAAACCTAAAGGTTATAGAGTATTAATAAGCGTACACTATTGATAGAGCAATCTGTACACATTATCTTTGATGAAACTAACCCTTCCTTAAAAGAAGAAGATAGTGACATTGATGATGCAGATGATTTGTCCATGAAGTTAAAGAACACATCAATTGAGGACAAGGAAGATCCACCTCTGGAAGACCTGCAACAACAGACATTGAACATGAAAATCTTCCAAAGGAATGGAGATACAAGAAAGATCACCCACCTGAAAACATCATTGGTGATCCATTTGTAGGGGTAAGAACAAGAGGTAATGTAATTCCTTGTGATTACCTAGCTTTTGTTTCTCAAATAGAGAATAGGACAGTCAATGAAGCTCTTATTGATGAATCTTGGATTTTAGCCATGCAAGATGAACTGAATCAGTTCAAGAGAAACTATGTATGGTCACTTGTTCCTAAACCATCAGATCATCCAGTTATTGGCACCAAATGAGTGTTCAGAAATAAATTGGATGAAGCTGGTGTGATCTTAAGAAATAAGGCCAGGTTGGTAGCTCAAGGCTATTCCCAAGAGGAAGGCATAGATTTCGATGAAACCTAAGCACTTGTAGCTAGACTTGAGGCTATTAGAATCTTACTTGCGTATGCATCTGCTCTAGATTTAAAATTATTTCAAATGGATGTTAAATCCACATTTTTAAATGGCTTTATTAAAGAGGAAGTTTATGTGGAACAACCTCTGGGTTTTGATGACACAAAATTTCCTAATCATGTCTTTAGATTACATAAAGCTTTATATGGTTTGAAACAAGCACCTAGGGCCTGGTATGAAAGGCTTAGCTCATTTTTACTGAACCATGGTTTCACTAGAGGTTAAGTAGATAGTACATTGTTCATCAAATCCAAAGTTAACACATATTGTTGTGCAAATTTATGTAGATGATATAATTTTTGGATCTACTGATGAATCTCTTTGCAAGTATTTTGAAAAGTTAATGCAGGAGAATTCGAAATGAGCATGATGGGAGCTCAACTTTTCCTTGGACTGCAAATTAAGCAAGGAAAAGATGGCACCCACATCTGTCAAGCCAAATACACCAAGGAGCTCTTAAAAATTTGGATTCGAAAATGCAAGCCACTGTCAACACCTATGAGTACATCAACAAGATGAACAGTGACAAGGATGAGAAAAGTAGATTAAAAGATCTACAGAGGTATGATAGGTTCTTTACTTTACTTAACAGCTAGCAGACCTGATATTCTATTTAGTGTATGTATGTGTGCTAGATACCAAGCAGATCCTAAAGAATCTCATCTAATTTCAGTTAAAAGAATCTTTAGATACTTATCCAGAACTCATGATCTAGGTATACGGTATCCCAAATCATGTGAAGTCAATTTAGTAGGATACTCTGATGCTGACTATGCTGGATGCAAAATAGATAGAAAAGCACCAGTGGTTGTTGTCAATTCCTTGCAGGATGTCTGATATCCTGGTCCTCCAAGAAGTAAAATTCAGTAGCACTATCGACAGCTGAAGCTGAGTATGTTGCTGTTGGAAGTTGTTGTACACAACTCCTATGGATAAAGCAACAACTTGAGGACTATGGGCTACACATCAAGTCAATCACACTGCTATGTGACAACACAAGTACTATAAACCTTACCAAAAATCCAGTGCAGCATTCAAGGATCAAACTCATTGAGGTTAGATATCATTTTATTCGTGATCATGTAGCTAATGACAATATTGAAATTTCTTTTATTGATACAAATAATCAGTTAGCAGATATCTTCACAAAAGCCTTACCTGAAGAGAGGTTTACTTCTCTCAGAAGGGAATTAGGCATGTGTAAATTGTGAAAGATTTATCTGTTAATACTAAAATATTAAATTTCAGAGCGTAATTAATTATTCTCCTTGACGTGAGCAAATATCTCAATTATTTCACATTTATCCTCTTGTTTAAATACTCCTGTCGGTTCGTTTTGTGTAATTCTTTATTTTCTTTCAAATTGGAGTTTGTCATTTTCTACCATAAAGGCGCACCTCTTGAAAAAGGGGCATTTATCCTCTATTTCATAAATCCCATAATCTATATGAGAACGATTCGTCTCCCCTCTTTATCTCGTTCGTTCTCTTGCCTGAGGCGATAACCCTTCGCCCCCGCATCAATTTCCACCAGATTTGAAGCCTTCAACCTCTCCTCCAGAAATTTCTTGAGGGTTTCTCCTTCAACCACCCTTCCAGACCTCCAGAACCTCTCCCTGCTCGATTCGATGGCCTCTACAGTTGTTTCCGACAGTGTTGGGGGCTACAAAGCTGCATTCCTCACCACAGATGAGCAAGCAAGGTTCGCTTCTTTGAAGACCAAGCTTTGCGGGCACAAGGCAGTGGATTTAGAAGACCTGGAGAAGAATGGGATGGGCAGTTTGATTGAAGCTTTGCAGAGGCTGAAATGGATGAAGATTGCTAATCTGTCTGATGTAAGTCATCCTGATCTCGTCAAGGCTTTCTATGTCTGTCTGAAGACAGAGGAGGATGGGACTCTGACTTCTATGGTCAAGGGAAACCAAATCAGGATCACCAGGGAATTGTTAGCATCTCTGGTTGAAGTTTCTACTTCCGGTCGCAGTGGAGTCCACACTGTGGACACTCATGTCAAGGGCTTGGGAATAATAGGCCCGGAGTATAGGCTGAAGGATGGAAAGCTGGATATTAACCAGCTCAGTGCTTTTAACAGGCTTTTGCATTTCATAATCTGTCAAATCATGTGCGAAGGAGTGCAACGTTTTCTACATGCACCAAGGCTGATTCAGACCTGATGTTCTGGGCTATCAGAATCAGGAGATTAACACTGCAGAGTTGATAATTGAGAGAATGAGGTTTGCAAGATCCCAAGTGTGGGACATAAGAGAAAATTGAATATCTCCCTACCTTATGCCCATCTCCTGACTAGAATCTTTCATCATTTTGGGATAAGTGTAGTGGGTGATGTATCTGAGAAGATGGGCCAAGCTATTAGGTCAAGAAATTTAAGAAAAAGTGGTTTTTCTGTAGTCAATGGTGTATGGTCTAAAATCAGGGCTGTTGAGGGTGAAGCCATCCTTGGTGAAGCCCAAGAAGACCATGAACCTGTAGCAGAAGCAGCAGCAGTGGCAGAATCAGCAGCAGCAGAGGCAGTTCAAGCAGTACCAGCAGCACCAGAAGTTGAAGAACCAGCAGCAGCACCACCAGCACCAGAAGTAGCAATTGTTGATGAATCCAGTAGAAGGATTGAGGACATTCCTCCTGAAGACATTGAGCCCATTGGGCAATCTCCAGAGGATCCTCTTCCATCTTCCTAAGTAGCCACTCTACTTAGAACACCATTGGACTCCATTTCTCAGGGGGAGCAAATGGTAAGTGAGTCTATTGTAGCAGAATCTGTGGCAGAAGGCCACACTGAAGAAGTGGTCATGGAAGAAGCTCCAAGCCAGCAGGAGCAAATATCAGTTCAAGAAGATGTAGTAATGGAAGATGCTCCCATTGAGGGGGTGCATTCAGTAGCAGAGGACATTCAGGGAGAAAGTGTTGAAAAGGGCAGTGAGGCTCAGGGGGGGGAAATGAAAACCCCCCAGAAAATCAGTTCCGAGAAGGAGAAACTGCAAGCTCCTCAGACTTTGAAGATGATGATGGTGATCTTTAGGCACCTATGGACCAGGCAAGGGAGAAAGGAAAGGAAGTTCCTCTCCTTGCGGATTCTCCATATCTGAGGTCCCGAAGTAAGAAATTTGTAATTCATTTGAAGCCTGTGATAGAAAGGTTGGATGCTCAAGGAGAAATCTTATCCTCATTGCAATCTGATGTAAACTCCATATTCATGTGCCAGACATCAGCCACCAAAGAGCTATCCCAAGTAAGAAATGCTATGAAATGGTTCAACAGGAAATGGGAAGCATGAAGTCCATGCTCTCTGAAATTTTGAAGGTAGTTGGAGTTCAAGCTCCTCCTCCCCCTCCAGCTCAGCCTTCTAAAGGAAATGAAGAAGAGGTTTCCAGGCCATCAGGGCCATCAGATCAAGAGTCTGGGCCTTCAGGACCGGAATGTGTTCCTCAGGCAACAGCTGTAGAGTCTAGGCCATCAGGGCCGGAATTAGTTTCTCAGGCAGCAGCAGTGGAGTCTGGGCCTTCAGGGCCATTAGGGCCAGTTGAGTCTGAGTAAGTTTTGGCAGAAGAAGCAGCAGTAGCTCTTGAGCCCCCAGCTCCTTCACCTACTTAGACACCTGCTCCTTCCTCTCCACCTTCGGCCTCCACTGCTCCACCAGCACCTCAACCCTTCAAGCAACCTCAACCCAGAACCATCTCCTCTCCTACCCCATTTCCCACACATTCCTCTTCATCTCCTGTCTCTCACATTTCTCCACCTACTCCTCTTTGTGAGGTTCCTACAGCATCTTCTGCTAGAGCCTCCTCCTCCTCTGGTCCCTCAATCTTTGGACCCTCTGAACCTACCTCTTCCAACCCACATTCTTTACTTCATCCTAATGCTCCTCCCTCCTCCTTCATTACAATCATTCCAAAGGGAGGTCACATTGATGGTCCCTACCTTAGGGCCATCAAGGATGAGTTTGAGGAAGCCATTCTCCGATCTGTCCTCAAGGTTGGAGAACATATTCATGAGAAGACTCTTCTAGTCCTGTCCATAAGAAAAGAAAAACCTCCTCTGGTTTTAAACTCCTCTTCAGTTTTGTATCCTCCTCTATGGTTTTCACTGACAGAGGTCACCAAGAATCGACCTCTTTACAGGGAATTCCTCTCTAAGTGTTTTTGCTTCTATCTTCAATCTTCCTCATCAGGATCTCACAGACTATCTAAACACCATCTTACCTTACACTTCTCTTTCCAATTCCTCAACAAAAGTCTTTTCTTCAGCCGAATCCAAACTGAAGAAAAATGGGTCACTCAAATAAAGCTCTCTTCAATAAGTTTTTACTTGCCAGATTCCCTCCTAGGGACCAAACCCTAACCTTGTCTGAATGGTTTCTGATCCACCACAAGGACTCCTGGCCCCGTTCATTCAGAAGGAAATAAAGCAGATCAGGCACTTCAAGATGTTTAATGATTATCGATATCTTCATCGTTTGCCTGAAGTTCAGTTGGGCCAGTTCTGGCAGGCCATCCAAAGTCTTGGCTCCTCTCGTAGCACTGAAGCTATTCAAGTAGACTTTGCCACTCTTCCATTGCCTGAGGATACCTTCCTTCCCCCTCTCCACTCTCTAATAATGGATTCCTCTGTAGGCTCAACCAGCACCTCAACCCTTCAAGCAACCTCAACCCAGAACCATCTCCTCTCCTACCCCATTTCCCACACATTCCTCTTCATCTCCTGTCTCACATTTCTCCACCTACTCCTCTTGTGAGGTTCCTACAGCATCTTCTGCTAGAGCCTCCTCCTCCTCTGGTCCCTCAATCTTTGGACCCTCTGAACCTACCTCTTCCAACCCACATTCTTTACTTCATCCTAATGCTCCTCCCTCCTTCATTACAATCATTCCAAAGGGAGGTCACATTGATGGTCCCTACCTTAGGGCCATCAAGGATGAGTTTGAGGAAGCCATTCTCCGATCTGTCCTCAAGGTTGGAGAACATATTCATGAGAAAGACTCTTCTAGTCCTGTCCATAAGAAAAGAAAAACCTCCTCTGGTTTTAACTCCTCTTCAGTTTTGTATCCTCCTCTATGGTTTTCACTGACAGAGGTCACCAAGAATCGACCTCTTTACAGGGAATTCCTCTCTAAGGTGGTTTTTGCTTCTATCTTCAATCTTCCTCATCAGGATCTCACAGACTATCTAAACACCATCTTACCTTACACTTCTCTTTCCAAATTCCTCAAAACAAAAGTCTTTTCTTCAGCCGAATCCCAAACTGAAGAAAAATAGGGTCACTCAAATAAAGCTCTCTTCAATAAGTTTTTACTTGCCAGATTCCCTCCTAGGGACCAAACCCTAACCTTGTCTGAATGGTTTGATCCACCACAAGGACTCCTGGGGCCCGTTCATTCAGAAGGAGATAAAGCAGATCAGGCACTTCAAGATGTTTAATGATTATCGATATCTTCATCGTTTGCCTGAAGTTCAGTTGGGTCAGTTCTGGCAGGCCATCCAAAGTCTTGGCTCCTCTCGTAGCACTGAAGCTATTCAAGTAGACTTTGCCACTCTTCCATTGCCTGAGGATACCTTCCTTCCCCCTCTCCACTCTCTAATAATGGATTCCTCTGTAGGCTCAATCATTTTTGAGCGTTTTGCCAGAGTCATGGACAGAATTAAGGTCCAGAAGGGGTATCTGGTGGCTTTCCACAAATTCCTGTTTCGAGAGTATCACCAGGGCCATGTCAGTGCTGAAGTTCTTACTCCTGCCTTGTCAGAGTGTGAAAGATTGAACCCTAAAGATTGGATCAGATTCTATCCTCTCTCCATATAGCAACTTTCTGATCTAAATGAATCTCGTGCGAGGGTTGGTGAACCTCTCATCTCAGAAGCTACTTTCCTGGATATGAACTCCATATACCTTGTCAATGATCCCTATCTCACTTGGGTTGAAAGGTACAAGGTTTATGTAGCCATGCACCAGGATATGAAGCACAAGCAGATATTCTACCCTGTCACTCTAGATCAGTTTCTTGCTTATGCCAGTTTTGCAAAAGTTAGCTTCTTTAAAATGGATTTGGATCGTGATTCCCATGCAGATTTCCTTGAGAAGCAGTTGGCCCTTCATCTCCGTAGGATGGCTCCCTCTATGGGACCAACCTATTCCCTATATCTTGGGGTTTTCAAGCCATTTTTTGAGAAGCAGGAAGAGCAGGCCTGGGAAATAATTTCTCATTATGCCTCTCTCTTGTCCCCTGCTCATTATCTACCTGTACCTTTTCAGAATTAATGCAATACACTCTTTGTGTGCTCTTTACTTTTCTTGTTCCTCTTCTTTGTCTCAGTCCTATTTCCTTTGCTTAATGACAAAAGGGGGGAGAACTATTGCAAGCTCTGAAATACATGGTGAGCTATAGCAAACAATTTCAGAATTTAAATATAAACTTATCTGTGCTATTTACTGAAGTTTATTCAAGTTTTGTCATCACTAAAAATGGGGAGATTGATGAACATTCTATCCCCATGCAATTTAATTTAATCTAATTTCTATTTTGGTGATTAACAAAACCATGTTATGTTGATAATTATCAAACCCTTGATTAAAGTCACTAACCTATTTTCTATAAGTCTGAGCACATGAATATATAACAAGGAAAATCAAGCCAAATTGGTAAGTATTATTCTTACTGAAGTAATAGTAAGATCAAGCATGATATTTCCCTAAGTACACATCGGTTTCCTTTATAAATCATAACGACTATAGTAGAACTGTAACGATTTCCTCATAACGGTTTCATAAGTGCCTTATTGATTTCTTCATAGAATGAAACATCGTTTGAATTCAAAAGAAATCATTATCATAATGACTTGCTTCATAACGGTTCCTTTAGTCATCGTACGACTTGCTTTCGTAACGATTCATTTAGTCATCGTAATGACTTGCTTTCGTAACGATTCCTTTAGTCATCGTAGCGACTTGCTTTCGTAACGATTCCTTTAGTCATCGTAATGACTTGCTTTCGTAACGATTCATTTAGTCATGTAATGACTTGCTCTCGTAACGATTTTAGTCATCATAACGATCCTTTAGTGATCATAACGATTCCTATATAACGATCCTTTAGTGATCATAATGATTTGCTATCATAACGATTCCTTTAGTGATCATAACGATTTTATTATCGCAACGATGCTTCATTGAGTTATGTTATAACGATTTGCTTTGCGCAATCGACTTCTCAAGTATTGTAACGAACTCTTTGGTTCTCATAACGATTTGCTTTGCGCATCGACTTCTGAAGTAATCACATCGATTTCTTTGATTCTCATAACGATTTGCTTTGCACATCGACTTCTTAAGTAATCATAATGATTTCCTTGATGATCACAACGATTCTTTCATATCTCACAATGATTTTCTATTTGGTTGCATAACGATTTCATAAGTCATAAATGCATCGATTTCATATCAATAACTTGACATATGACTATCCTTCAACGGGTTGAATAGTCAAAGTCTTTGGACATATCTTCTGTCAGCTGTGCATTAATGAAGACTGAACGTATGTCTGCATGCATGCAGTCGATATCGTCCATTATCGTGTCTATTCCATATGCATCTTTTAGAACAGCAAAATGGCATTACTATTTTGATGAATATTCACACCAACGTTGACTGACAACAAGAGACAGCCTAGCTGTCTACTGCTTTAGCATTTAATGTATGCAGGTCTCTGACAATATTCGTCGTACAACGTTGGACCTTGTAGAAGCCAAAGGACACTTCAGAAGATCCTATCTCTTTGCGTGCACAAATGGATAAAGGACTGTTGACTGGAAGCTTCCATGTGCCACTCAGTCTAACGTCCACCAAAAGCTAGAGGCAACGGATACTTCAACGTCTAGATTTCAAATTGAAGCTATATATTGAAGAAAGGAGCTCCATAAGTAATATACACACATAGACAGAGAACGATAGTTATAGAAAACTCTCTGATCATCAAGTCTTCTGCAAGTTCTTAAGAAAGAGCCAAGCCTCATTCCATTAGATTAGCTCTTTGCTCTCTGCATTGTTTGTAGATTTTCTAGAGAGCTTGTTTGGTTCTGAGAGTGAGCTTTTGTTTGTAGATCTCATTGCTCTCAGTCCTTAGCTTCAGATCTTGGCTTATCAAAGCTTGATCTAGGGGCTTAATCTCCTGCTTACTATTTCTGAGTGTGTTCCTTTCTGTGAGAAGGAAGACCTGGTGGGGTATCCAGGGTGTTGTTCCTCTTCGGGCTGTGAAGAGAAGACCAGGGGCTGGGGTTGTAGTGTCCATAGGGGGACTGTACCCTAGTTAGTGAAATCTGAGTTGTTGCTCAGGGACTGGACGTAGGACTCCTGTGAGAGGAGATCCGAACCAGGATACATCTTGTGTTGTGTGATTGTCTTCGTGTGATTGTTGTTTCTCTTACTAACACTAACAATCTTCAAAGTGAATTTCTTGTGAACGTTTTTAGTGAACAAGTATAGCTAACATTTTTTAAAGGACGCTCACGGGTCTGGGCTACCTAACTAGGCAACAGAGTCGACCAATTTAAATTTCACTTTTTAGTGCATGAGATCACATTTATCAAATGCAAGATCTCCTGATTACTCAGTGGTTTTAACTTTCATTATCTTATACAGAGTTGAAAATTTTTGTTTTTCAACTTTTTAACGTGAAACAAATCACTTTTTAGGTGAAATGGCTCGGTTACTCAATAGTTCAAGAATTTGCATTGCTCTGTTTGTATCTTTCCAGATTGTTATTTATTTTCTTTTAATGTTCTGTAGGAGTTTGTTTGCTTTGACCAAAAAAGTCATGACTATGATTATAGAGAAATTATTCTGAGCATGTGGTAAAGATGAAGCTTAAACTTGCACATGTTAAACATTAATGTCACTCATGTGCCTACAAGTGTTTTGCAAATTATTTTAAAAACATTTAGTATTAAGATGGCACAACCTTGATATGAAGATGAATCTTTGAAATTAAACTAAATGCACAATGATTTTATTTTAAATGTATAAATCTCTCATATGAAAGTAGCACCGAGACTCATAAATTCTGATGATTTAGGTCTCAAGATTGACAACTAGTGTCAAGAATTTTGATATCATGAGAGAAGGATTGACAAAGAACACAACTTCTGATGACTAATGACTGCCCTTATCATGACTCCCCATGACAAGGTGATTTTATGAAATGAAGGTAAATAGCTGATACCAAAAAATGAGAGTAGAATCAACAGGAGTATTTTATTGAAAACCAAGGCTCCCCCACAACAGTTGCATATAAAGGCACTTGATACTTGGCGGAGACATATACTCACGCATAGTGAAAGTGTCCAGACAAGCATGACTTGCCTTTCTTCAAATCACTATTTGATATACCAAGAATGCCAATGCAATGTGAGAAGTGAGAATTTATTTACGAAAGCAAGAAAGCTTTTATTAGAGAGACTCAAAGATTTTATTTGCAAACAAAAGATGAAAGATTAATAATGTGGAAGTTTGCACAAACCAAGCTCTCTCCTTAAGATGAAATCTGTTTTCTGGAAGAGGCTTAGTAAAAATATCAGCAATCTATTTTTCAGTTTCAATGAAGTGAAGTTCAAAAGATTTCTTAGCAATCTCATCCCGTAGAAAATGGTGCCTTATTTCAATATGCTTTGTTCATGAATGCTGAATTGGGTTTTTAGACAAATTAATAGTACTAGCGTTATCACAAAAAATAGGAATACAACCCAATTTGTGATTATAGTCTAGGAGCTGGTGTTTCACCCAAAGTACTTGAGTGCCACAACAACCAGTTGCAACATATTCAGCCTCAGCAGTGGATAGAGCTATTGAATGTTGCTTTTTAGAAGCCCAAGAAATTAGGCATCCACCTAGATATAAACACAAACCACTAGTACTTTTTCTATCAAGTTTACAACCAGCATCACAATAAGTAGTTAAATCTAACTTGCATCCAGTAGGATACCAAATTCCAAGTTCACATGTTCCAACAAGATATTTGAAAATTCTTTTGACAGCTAACATATGACTTTCTTTAAAATTTGCTTGAAATCAAGCACACATGCACACACTAAATTGAATGTCAGGTCTAGAGGTTGTAAGATAAAGTAGAAAACCAATCATACCTCTGTATGTCTTTGGATCTACTGACTTACTAGATGAATCTTCCTCTAATCTTACATTTATTGCCATTGGTGTGCTTGAGTGCTTGAGGTGCTGAAAGTCAAATCGTTTCAAAAGTTTTTTCACATACTTTGTTTGACTTAAAAAATCCCTTCACTTGTTTGATCTACCTGCAATCCCAAGAAGAATTGTAAGTCATCCATCATACTCATTTCAAATTCAGTTTTCATAAGATCAGTAAATTTTGATTGTAGACCCAAAAATTATGTCATCAACATAGATTTGGACATCAATGATTTGATTATTGACAATTTTGGTAAATAATGTTTGGTCTACATTACCTCTTATGTAACCTTTATTCAGCAAGAATGAGCTCAGGCAGTCATACCAAGCTCTTGGAGCTTGCTTAAGACCATAAAGAGCCTTATTAAGTTTGAAAACATGATCAGGAAATTTTTCATTTTCAAAACCGGGAGGTTGTTCTAAAAAAATATTTTCTTTGATGTAGCAATTCAAAAACGCACTTTTTACATCCATTTGATAAACTTTGGATTTCAAAGATGATGCAAAAGCAAGAAATATCCTCACAGCTTCTATTCTAGCTACAGGGGCATATAATTCTTCAAAATCAATACCAAACTCTTGATTGTACCCCTTGCAACTAGTCTAGCATTATTCCTAACAACCTGCCCATTTTCATTCAATTTATTTTTGAATATCCATCTAGTACCAATCACAGATTGATCAGTAGGTCTGGGTACTAATTCCCACACTTGATTTCTGTCAAATTGATGTAGTTCATTATGCATTGCATTGATCCAATCCTCACTGGTTAGAGCTTCATCAATAGACTTAGGTTCAATTTGGGAAATTAGTGTCAGTGGGTCTTCATTTATTGCATTCAGAAAAGATGATCTAGTTCTAACTCTATCATGCACATTACCAACTGCATTCTCAATTTGATGATCTCTTAAAATTTTATTTTCAGGAATTGCCTCTTGAGGTTCATTCCGTCTTGGAACAATATTACATGATCCACTTGTGGTAGGTGACTGATTGTCCAGATTTTCAAATGGATCTTCATCCTCTTCAACAGTTGGTGAAGATTCGACAATGAAGTCATTTTCTTCATTACTTTAAGGAACCCTGCAATATGTAGAGTCATCAGTTTGATATGAATTTTCATCAAAAACTACATGTGGAGATTCTTCCACAGTTTTATTCTTAAAAATGTAAGCTCTATAAGCTCTAGAGATTTCTAAATAACCAAGGAAAATGGCTTCAAGACTTTTGGCATCAAATTTATCAACATTTTCTTTATTGTTGTTATGTACAAAACACTTGCAACCAAAGATTTTAAAATAAGACAAAGTTGATTTTTTATTTTTCAAAAGTTCATAGGGGGTTTTTCTGATTTTTGATCTGACCAATGCTCTATTCAAGATGTGATTTGCTGTGTTCACAGCTTCAACCCAGAAGGATTTGGGCAATTTACTTTCTAAGAGCATAGATCTAGCCATTTCCACAAGGGTTCTTTTCTTCTTTTCCACAACTCCATTTTGTTCTGGAGTTCTTGGAGAGGAGAACTTGTGGAAAATATTTAGTTCAGCACATAAATCAGAAAATTCTTATTCTCAAATTCTTCCCCATGATCAGTCAAAATAGATTTGATTTTATGTGAAAAACCCATTAAGCCAGTGGTACAGAATTTCCTGAATTCTTGGGAAGCATCACTTTTGTGGGATAGAAAGATGGCTCAAGTGTATCTAGTAAAATCATAAATGATTAGAAATCCATATCTTTTGCCACTAAGACTGAGAATTCTGGTTGACCCAAAAAAGTCCATATGAAGTAATTCTAGTGGCTTAGAAGTCAGTACATCATTGAAAATTTTAAAAGATTTTGTGGTTTCTTTTCCTTGAGCACATATCCCACAAAGTTGATTTTCAACATTTGGAAAAGATTTAGGAAGTCCTTTAACCAAATTTACTCTTTAGAGTTTATTTATTATGTTGAAACTTGCATGACCAAGTCTCTTATGCCATGTCCATGCAATTTCACTCTTATTAGAACACCAACAGATGTTTTCAGCAAAGTTTTTATCAAGATTGATCATGTACACATTGTTTTCCTCTTTTCTAAAGAATTTTATTTTTTTAGATGAGAATCAAGAATTTCGCAAAAGTCGGATTCAAAGACAAGTTTGTGACCCTTGTCACACAGTTGGCTAATACTCAAAACATTATAATTCAAACCATCAACTAACATAACATTTTCAATTGAGTTTGAGGAGGATTTACCAACCTTTCCGGATCAAATTATTTTTCCTTTATTTTTACCTCCAAAAGTAATAGATCCTCCTTCCTTTTTAATCAGCAATGAGACCTTTGTTCTGTCTCCTGTCATGTGTTGTGAACACCCACTGTTAAGAAACCACACATTGGAACTGGGTGCACGACCTTCCTGCACAAATCAGATCAGAGAAGAAAAGATTTTGGTACCCAAAAATTGTTGGGACCATTAGTTTGTTTGAGCAAAAACAATAAGTCTTTTCTGATCCACACTTGAGTTGTTTTTGGCTTCTATTTTATTTCAGAAATGATTTCCCTTTTTGGTATTTTAACATTCTGATTTTGAATGAAAACACCAGTGTTTTTCTTTTAATGAACAAGGAAATTATGCATTTTGAAATGATTGTTCATGTATGGAAATCCAGACAAAGAATTATGTTGATATCTTAGAAACTTTGGATAGAAAGGTTGTGAATGGTACCAATGAGTATTATGATACCATTGATTCCAAGAATTGATTCAATTGCATTGATACGAAGTTCTGGATCTCCAATGATTATCATGAAAGTGTGTTTTTTGTTTTCATAATTTTCATATTTTTATTTGAATTTTGTGAATTATCCTATTATTGTTCAGAAGTGGATAGGTCGACCTATGATGAGGTAGTGTCGACTCAATGACCATAGATTTCAACTTATGGTTAACTGGTGTCGACCTCTGAGCAGCATGTGTCGACCTGTGTTGTTTCTTCTGATTAAAAATTTTATTTTTATTTGGGTTTTTTATTGTTTCAGTTGTTTTCTTTGATTCTTATTTATTTTTGTTTTCTGGACTAGTGCTTTTGACAAATTTTATCTAAGGAATTTTTGAAGGTTTTTCTTTCTTTTCAACAGGTTTATTTTTCACTGATTTTTCTGTGGTGAATCCTAGTCCATGTTTTTCCATCATTCATTCTTAAACCTAACAAGGCACCAAGATTTTCTTTTCCATTTGTGAAATTTTTTATTACTTCACCCTTTTCAGCCAGCAACTTCTTAAGTTTTTGAATTTCATCTAAAGCTTGTTGTTTTTCATTTTGTTGCAATTTTTCTTTCAAAAAGTTTTTCAGACTCATTGTTGGGCCTTTTGAGTTGCAATCTTAAATTCATCCATTTCATTTAGAAGTTCTTCCTTTTCATCATGATGTTCAGATATTTCATTTTCCAGTTCAGAAATTCTTCTATTTAAGGAAGTATCATGCATGACATTTTCAATTTTCTTTTTTGATGGTTATTTTCGTTTCTTATTTCAGATATTTCTCAACTAAAGTAGCATATGTATCTTCCCAATCTTCAATGTGTATTGTTCAAAAGAAGAACTTACTTTCTTTTCCATCATTGTTGTAGTCTAAAGCATAACTCCTCATTTTCTGAGCTTGAGGAGTTCTCTTCTTCATTGACACTTTGGTCTTCATCCATCAAGTTGCAATCATGGCTTTTGGCTTCTTCATTTTGTTGTTCTTCTTGTACTTTTATTTTTATTTGGGTTTTTTATTGTTTCAGTTGTTTTCTTTGATTCTTATTTATTTTTGTTTTCTGGACTAGTGCTTTTGACAAATTTTATCTAAGGAATTTTTGAAGGTTTTTCTTTCTTTTCAACAGTTTATTTTTCACTGATTTTTCTGTGGTGAATCCTAGTCCATGTTTTTCATCATTCATTCTTAACCTAACAAGGCACCAAGATTTTCTTTTCCATTTGTGAAATTTTTTATTACTTCACCCTTTTCAGCCAGCAACTTCTTAAGTTTTTGAATTTCATCTAAAGCTTGTTGTTTTTCATTTTGTTGCAATTTTATTCTTTCAAAAAGTTTTTCAGAGTCATTGTTGGCCTTTTGAGTTGCAATCTTAAATTCATCCATTTCATTTAGAAGTTCTTCCTTTTCATCATGACGTTCATATTTCATTTTCCAGTTCAGAAATTCTTCTATTTAGGAAGTATCATGCATGACATTTTCAATTTTCTTTTTTAGATGGTTATTTTCGTTTCTTATTTCAGAATATTTCTCAACTAAAGTAGCATATGTATCTTCCCAATCTTCAATGGTGTATTGTTCAAAAGAAGAACTTACTTTTCCATCATTGTTGTTAGTCATAAAGCATAACTTCTCATTTTCTGAGCTTGAGGAGTTCTCTTCTTCATTGACACTTTGGTCTTCATCCGATCAAGTTGCAATCATGGCTTTTGGCTTCTTCATTTTGTTGTTCTTCTTGTACTTGTCTTTCTTAACTTCAGGACACTCAGCCTTCATGTGTCTAGCTTTGTTGCACCTGTAGCAAATAACACCTTCATCAGCCTTTTGATTTCTACCAGCAATAAAGTTTGAAGAAGAAACATTCCTTTTACTAGAAGAATATTTTTTCTTTCCATTGAATTTTCATTTTCTTGATTTTATAAATTTCCTGAATTGCCTAGTCATGAGGGCAAGTTCATCCTCATCAGACTCAGACTCTTTAGAACTTGATTTTTCTTGACTTTTCTCTTTGTTGCTTGATGAAGCTTTAAGTGCTACTGGTTTAGCCTTAAGCATATGTTCTTCAGTTCTTTTCAAATTTATTTCATAAGTCATTAAAGATCCTATGAGTTCATCCAAAGAAATTTTAGATAAATCCTTAGAATCTTCAATCACTGTAGCCTTTGTGTGCCAGATAGATGATAGAGAGCGCAAAATTTTTCTTACCAAATCAACATCAGTGTACACTTTACCTAGTGCCTTCAGTCCATTGGCAATTGTCATAAACCTAGCAAAGATTTCAGAAATTGACTCATCAGTTTTCATCATAAACAGTTCATATTCAGAAACAAGTATGTTTGCTTTGGTTTCCCTAACTTAAGATGTTCCCTCATACATTAATTCAAGATTATCCCGCATCTCCTTAGCAGATTTACACATAGATATTCTTGAATATTCCTTAGGGTGAACTGCACACTGAAGCATGTTCATAGCACTATAGTTAAGAGTAGCTTTCCTAATTTGCTCTCTAGTCCAATTTTCCTCATCTCCCTTATTTTCATAAGGACCCTTATCAACTATTTTCCAGATTTCATAGTTTTGTGCCCTTAGAAAAACTTGCATGCGATTCTTCCAATAGGAGTAATCAGAGCCATCAAAAAATGGTGGTCTATAAATGGAATGGCCCTCAGCTATAAATCCTCAAGAATCCATGGATCAGATTAAGATGCAGTGAAACAGCAAATAATAAATTCAAGCAAACAGAACACATAGATCAAACAGAAGCAATCAAGTCAGATCTGAAACATAACCCACTCTGATACCAACTGTAGGATCTAATTCAGAGTATGAACAGATCTAGAAGGGGGGGGGGTTGAATAGATCTAACACCATTTCATGCGGAAGCTTAAGCAATTTGAAATAGCTTAGAATTATAGATCCATTCAAACAGAAACTCTTACTGATCTGACATGAGTAAGTGTGATTGTGTGGATTTGATGTGTGAATCAATTGAAAAGAGAGTGGAAGCACAATCCTATGCAATCATCTAGTGTAAGGAGACATATCAAACCATTGCACAGGGATTTTTAGGTGGTTTGGAAATCATACCAATGATTCCTACATCCACCCCTCACACAGTGAGGCTTCACTACTCAAACCCAAGTACAACTCACACCGGAGCACGACGACTCTAAAACACTTTGAGCATGACGGCTCAACACACAACTGGAGCACGACGACTCCAACACACATTTGAGCTCAACGACTCAAAGCACAAACGGAGCACAACAACTCAAACCTGAGCACGATGGCTCAAACACACAGTTAGTGCGACGACTCAAACCTGAGCACTGCGGCTCAAACACTGAGCACGACGGCTCACACACTGGCTAGATCAAAAACATAAGAGATCAGATCCTCTAGCAATGATCTGAATTCATAGACTCAATTGTACACAGAAATCTGCACAGAACTTCATGCACATATCTCTCAGACGAAAAAGAGATGAACACTCCAAGAAATATGTAAAATAGATGTGGGTTGGATGTTCCTTGGTGAAGAAGTCTTGCATAAGCTTGAATTGAAAAGTCTTGATGGAATTCGATGAAGATCCTCTTCAATTCCCGATGCTCTGCTTTAGTGTCATATGAATTGCTAGAACTTCTTCTTCTTCTGCTCGATCTGCTTCCTTTTTCAGCACATCACAGCTTAGCCTTGATCACCACGTCCCTTTGGATGTAATTGCTGGAAGGCTGGAGGCTCGCCGGCTCTGAATTGCTCTCTTGGGCGCTTCTTCACTTTAGAACAGAGATGATAGCTTTTATAGCCTCTGTGCAATCCCTTTTTACGTGAAGGGAATGTGCACAGAAACCTAGAAAGCATCCTGGGCTGCCATATGTCAAAAAGGTCTTCATCACATTGCCACTTGGATGAAAGGACAATTTAGTAATTATACCATCTTTTGCCAAGACCTCATAGTGAAATCACAGCCATCAGATTCATCCTCTGCACAATTGTGGGTTTGCACAGAAGAAGAGAGTCGACCTCATTCTTGAAGTTAGTCGACCTACTAGCCAACATCAATCCAAAGCTTACTGGTCAGAACACTAGTGTCGACCTGACAGGCACTTAGTGTCGACCTGATCAACAGGTAGAGTTGACCTGATTAATAGGTAGAGTGGACCTCCTGTGAATATCTCCAAAACTGGTTCACTGGATGGAAACTAGTGTCGACCTCACTCTCAGCTAGAGTTGACCTGACTGGCAGCTTGTTCTTCAGGAACATGCTGGGCAGACTTTGAGAGTCGACCTATCTATCAGATAGAGTCGACTTGTCTGTGACTTTTTCTTCAGGATCGTGCTGGGCAGTCTGGTAGAGTCGACCTGTCTGTGAACTAGAGTCGACCTACTTTTGTAAAAACTCTGTGAACCTGTACAAATGAAGAGTAGACCATCAACACATGTCATTAACAGTAAGATATGAAATATTATATATCAAGAACATGTTGTTTGAGCATTATTGTGATATATTCAATATGTACAATATGTCATCATCAAAATTAAAATATGAGTGATGTTTATTGACTATCATTAGAAAATATTATTAAGAAATTCTAAAACACACTCAACACAATAAGTGTGTTGCGTCAAGCTTCTTCTCCATAGACACTGCATGGGCACTATGTTGAAGCCTTGCCTGTGCATGCAGTGAAGCAGCGGTTGAAATCTCACCTTGTAAAGGTTCTCCTCTTAGACTCAAGAAGTCCTTCTTTATACTAGAATTCCTCTGCTCTATTCTTCTATGTTTGGAGTCTCTCTGAGTCTAGTTCTCCACACAAGAAGCTTACCAAAAGTAAGTGTACCCCTTGAGAAGGGAAGACCTACTGAGTAAGGTGTTTACCCCTCTGGAAGAGGGAAGGCCAAAGTAGTCTTGGAAATTAGTTCCCCTTTTAAAAAGGGAAGGATAGTTGCATCTTGCGGGTTATATTTCCCCTTGTGTAGAAGCGAAGACCGGTAAATACCAGGGTGTTGTATCTTTTGAAAAGATAGTGAAATCCTACGCTCTTGGCTTAGGGACTAATAGGGTGTTTGGTTGCAATTTTTTATCTCTTTTTTATCTAAAATTTCTATGTCCTTTGTGGTTTGACTAACATAACTAACATGTGTTGTTAAATTACCTTCTGCGATGAAAAATACCTGATACGGGGATATCCCAGCAAGTCGGCTCTGTCTTTGGGGTCAGCCGACCACATTGAAGGCATAGGCCGATGTTCTACATCTCAGGCAGAACATTAGCTATCCGATGGGTCAGGTCAGAAGAATGAATCCACTTTACACATCGCTCTGTCTTCCTCAGCTCGGCTGGGGACGGTCTCTCTGCTCAGATTGAGCCAACCTGGAGCACAACGTGCTCGCGGGTACTTCGAAATGTTGCTCACGTGGCTGACAAGGCAGATGATCTAAGGTCTGAGGATTATGGAACCGATCAATGCGGTTATTAAGACCATAGTTGTAGCAACCTAAATTTTTCGAATTTTTTTTTTAATAATATTAAAAATTAAGTCAATTGAAAAATCAAGAAAAGATAATTAATTAAAACCCATTAAATGAAAAGAAGTAATGGGCTTTATTAATGGGACCCTCTAAAATTTATTGGGCCAAAATAGGGATCTTTAAAAGAGGAATAATAGGAAAATACCCTAAATTCGTAACATCATATTACCTAAATAGAAAATGGGTATTAAAAGCATTAAAATAAGGATTTGGGTGGGAATTGGATTCCTAACCCTACCCTAATTGGTTGGCCATGAAATTGCATCCCAACTTAACCCAATTAGGAGTTGGAAAGCTTAGAAGGGCGAGAGGAAATAGGAAACCTTGTAATTAAAGGGAATTAGAGTTAAACTAGGAAAGGGAAAGCAAGGGAGCTTAAATACTCCCCAATCTCTCCATGGCCGACCCTAACTCGTTGCTGGGGCTTGCTCGACATGGAGAAGAAGCCGAGGAAGAACTCATGGTGAGAAGGCAACTCAAGTCCTCAACCCTCGTTCTTCAAGTTTTAACCCTAGAAGATCAAACGAGTCAAAGGTAGGCATTCTCACAAGAAAAAATTATAAAATTTCGTCTGTAGATTGTTCCAACCATCAGGAACAAAAGCCCTCTAGTTTCATAATTTTCCATCGAGCCAATATTTTCTTCTTGATTTTTGAAGTTCTGCACTCGTCACGACCCCGACCCTTCATCTAAATTCTAGAACTCTACGAATACTCGACCCCATGCAATGAAATTTTAAGTAGAGATACTGATGGATGTTAGGCATCATTTTCCCCTGAAAGCCCTAAATTTCATCCATCCTACTTCTCGAATTAATTCTTGCATCTCAACTGAATACTGTTCCATGTTCTTCGTGAATAAACATGTTTGAAGCATGCCGAAAACATGTATGTTTTCAAATTCTTATTTACTGTAAGTACCCTCGCATGTCTAGATCAGTTTGCAAGTGATTTTGCAATTTATCATCGGCTGTACATTTAGTTCTAAATTTCTGAACATCCCGATGTCAAGACAAGGCAACTTGGACCGCAATCCAAGGAGCTGTCCTTTTCCCACTCGGACTCAGGCGCAGGACCTGAGAATGCAATGGCCCGATAGGCCGCATTCTCAGGGCTGATCGCGACAGAGCCACCCGTCGCATTCTGAACGCGACAGGCCCGGTCGTCGCGACCTGGCAGCCTGCTCTGACCAACCTCTCGCGACTTGTGCAAGACCCTGTCACGTTCTGATTTGACCCTGTCGCGACCCTTATAGGGGTACATCGCGATCTGGGGTTTTTGCATGAAACCCCCTATTTCTGCAAGTCTTGGTTTTCTACAGTAATATCATGCCCTGTTAACTCTCTTAAACACAGTAAACAAAGCGGTTAATCTTGGATATATTTAAATTAATTAAAATCTTTTCACATTACCTTTCATGTCCATGATTTTTCATGACATATGCACACACTTTGAACCATCCATTATGGCTTAACTTGGCATGAAAAATATCTCATAGTACTTCTGGTAATTTATTTTATATATTTGAATTGCCATATTTTTAAATGAACTTGTCGACGTTTTCTTACGATATTTTGGGAATATTGTTACCAACGCTCCACTGTTCTAGAATTCCTCTAGAATGTCGGGCACTTGTTTCAATATACACACTTTCTCCTGACTTGGACGAACTCTCCGTCGGATATTCCTTCTGTCGGACTAGTGCATCCTTGTTCAAGGCCTCCGTAAGTCTCCTCTGTCCATGGATTCCCACACGGTCGACGAGCTGGTTGTACCCTAACACCTATGATACCCTTTAGGGATCAATATGATCCAAACGGCTATTAGAAGTTCGCTCTTATCTTGAATCACGCCGGACCTCTGGACCTATGCATAACATGGTCAGTGGAAGGGTAGTGAATTCCACCACACTGCCAACACCAAGTGCGCATGTTGTGCAACTATTACTATCGCCCGTTTACTCGACATTTTATGTGAAATGACCTATAGTTCTCATCTATACTCGACTCACTCATCTATTCACACCCTCTCTACTATCTCGTCTATTCATCTATTTCTTGGTACTCTTTATTGGCCATTGACCGATTGTCTAAAGATAAACAATATAACCAATGCCTGGCAATATATAAAGGGCTCGGTCTGGTCCTAGGATGTGCGCCCAAAAGTGCTAGTGCCCGCAGGAGTTAAATGACTAGAGTGTTTGGCATTATGCTCGAGTGCTATCTATCTCGACTATCTATTGACAATCAAAAGTGTTATATTCTCTCGTTGTCTATTGACAATCAGAAGTGCTATACTATACACATCGTGCTATTGATATACACTGTGCTATTTGTGCTATGGCCATCTAGCTATTTGTTCTATACTCGACGCTTGTGCTATATTTGGAAACTTATGCTATTTCAATTACATGCTATTGTGCTATCTCTTACACAACTTGACTCACTCGCTCTATCATTAGTTACTCTACCTTTTTAATACATTAATCATTTAAAGTCTGCTTGACCCTAAGATTTAAGTCCTACTGGGTGTTATCGCTCACCCTGCATTTTTGGTTATGTGTTCTCAGGTGAGACCGAGGAAGAGACTTACACTCAAGAGGATGGGAACGACCAGGAGTGAAGTCAAGAGTACCCTAGCGTCTTAGTAATATATTAGAGTCTTTGTTCGGTCTTTTGCTTTTATTCAATGTAATTGGGCCCTATAGAATGGCTCTGATATTAGTGGTTGTAACTAGACATTGGAAATTATTAATGAGATGAATTTGCTTTAGTATTTATTCTTGTTCGATGGTTTGATGTCTAGTACTCGCTTTGTACCTATTTACTTGCAACTGCCTCACGTTCCGATATTCTGTGTCGGGGCGTGACAACAGTCACGATGACCTGGCAGGCCAGTGGTAACTTCCAATCCGGCATCAATCACGGAAACCCACAGCAAGATTGGCGGGGTCGTCCAGCTATTACACAGGTGTCCTGGCACTATATAAGATGCAGACACTCCTTAAGCGCAGGTACGCTATTTTATCCCACTAGCTATGCCATTCTTCTCGGCTAGCAACTGACAAGAGCGTCGGAGTGTCTCCCCGCCAAGGCTTCTAGGCGGGCTTTGCAGGTCAGATCGGGAGCTCAGAATCAGCGTCTCACGTTGGCCAAGCACGCCTCAGATAGAATTCATCGGCCTGGTCGTCTCAGCTCACTCATCCACAAGAAGCACCTCGGCGGTCACCTCGGCCGGAGCCGACCTATGTTACATTTATGGTAACATTGGTGCCGTCTGTGGGAAAAACACTACTAAAGGTCAGTATGACTTTTCCCTCACCCCTTTAGTTGAGGTCAACTAAATGCAAACATTAGGGACCCCCTGTGGCGTCATCCATGATCGACAAGGGGGTCGATCAGGAGCATGTAAAGTTAACCTGATAAGTATCTCTGGACAACTATTATTAAAAAGGGGAAATGATGAGTCGCTTAGAGCATCGTCGTGAGCGAATCCCTTACTCTTTTCCTATATATCTCGTGCCTATCGATCGGGGGCCATGAGGTCGGCCATAAGACGCTTTGTCGTCGGCGACCTGGCTCTACATAATCTAGTCGTATCGAATACCATGTTCATGAGCACTCTAAGCTGAAGGCCAATATCATGCGATTGAAGTCCTCGGCTGACGGGCCAAGGAGTTATGTGATTTGTGTAGGTCGGCTATTTTGATAGCGTTGACTTTCTTTTGAAACTGCATGATTTGAATATTGGTGAAATATCAACACTTAGCGAGCAGCGTTATTGCATCGTAAGTTATTATCCCGACAATATGAGAACAAGTCGACGAATGTTGACGTCGTAGTTCTGGATGAGGTCACTTTGGCACTCTCCAGTGACGGGGAGATGATGTTTGACATAAATTGAAGGCGTGGTCGCTTCGGCACACGTGGAGAACGTCGACGTCATAGTTTACTAGACGAGGTCGCTTTGGCACTCTCTAGTGACGGGGAGATGACGTCCGACGTAAATTGAAGGCATGGTCGCTTCGGCACACGTGGAGGATGTGGATGTCGTAGTTCACTAGACGAGGTCACTTTGGCACTCTCCAGTGATAGGGAGATGGCGTCCAATGTAAATTGAAGGAGTGGTTGCTTCGGCACACGTGGAGGACGTGGACGTCGTAGTTTACTGGGCGAGGTCGCTTCGGCACTCTCCAATGATAGAGAGACGACGTCCGACATGAGGAGAAGACGTGGTCGCTCCGGCACACGTAATGAAAGTAGACGTTATAGGTCACTAGATGAGGTCGCTTCAACACTCTCTAGTGACAGAGAGATGACGTCTGACGTGAGGAGAAGATGTGTTCATTTCAGCACACACAATGCATGTGGACATAGGTCACCGGAAGAGGTCACTCCAGCACTCTCCAACAACTGAGAGACGACGTCCGATGTAAGGTTAAAATGTGGTCACTTCGGCACTCGTCAAGGATGGAGTCCTGACGTACAGAAGTGAGTGCATCGGATTCTAGTAGTGAAGGCTCAGGAAACCATCGAAATTTTTCTAGGCTAAGTTCTCGGAGATTCTGATTGTAAGTATGGATATCGGTGCAATTGACAACAACAGGTCTGCAAAGTTGTATTAAAGCAAAGAGGTACAAAAGGTGTGGCAAAGTGCCATGTACAGACACACAGAGACCTAATCTACGATGACATTATCTTGGTCGCCCGTGTTCTCGTTGTCGGGGACGATAGTCATCTCGGTGATAACGGTATCAGCAGCGTCCTTGAGGACCTCCTCGGCAGCGGCAGCCAGTGCGTCATCGACGACAGCAGTAATGCTCTCTTCTCTGTCATCGGCACTTGTCTCCTCGTCCTCTTCCACATCAAGCATGACCTCGGAGAGGTCAATGCTCAGAAAGTGTTCCCAAAAACGCTTGGCGCAGAAGTCATACCCTTTCCGGAAGAGCTTGACGACCTCGGCTTTGAGCTCGTCAGACTCGCGGTACTCAGCAACAGCATCGACGGTCACCTTCTCACGCTCGTCGGCCACAAACTGAGTAGTGCTAGCCTTGGTCTTCTCGTGAGCCAAGAGCTCAGCTTGGTGGGCCTCCTTCTCAACCTGAAGTGACTTCAAGAGTTTGTCGGCTTTAGCCTCGGCCTTGTTTTCCCGCTCGACCTCCTTGGCACGAAGATCCTTCTCGGCCACGAGCTTCCTGGCAGACTCAGCTAGGCGTGCCTCGGCAGGATCTCTAGAGGTCTTGACCCGATGAAGAATTGCTTCAAACTGGGCCATCTGACCTTGAACTGACGCGTAGAAGTCTTCAATGATCTGGCTTGACTTCACTCCCAAGGTCGAGACCTCGCTTTAGCAGGAAGCGATCGCCGACCCCACTTCGTAACGCTAAGCCTTCCAGAGCGCCCAGAGAACCTCGGCGGAGAGGCGACCGAGGTAGAGACATCGATCAGCATGTCTTTTGCTGGCCGAGGATGTTTGGTCGCCCCCATCATCTCAGGGACATGCGACTCTTTGAGAGGTGCCGAGGAGGTAGGGGTGACGATCGGCACGTCGGTCTCGGCTGGGCGAGCGCGCTTTGCCCCTCATCTCACTTTCTTCTTGCCCCGAGACATGATTTCCCATTTGGCCAGCTCAAAGAGAGAGAGGCGGCCACTCCCCTTGGCGGGGGGAGCCGACGACTTTCCCTTGTCGGCCATCACTGCAAGAAAAGACCATCAGTTCTCCTAAGATTATAGCAACAATCAAAATTAGAATTCACAATTCACACCTCGTCCGGCCTCAGCTATCAGCTCGAATAGCTTCTCGGAAGGCTCGAACATGTCTGGAGGCTCCACCGCCTGTAAAGACTCAAACTCCGAGAGCTCGTATTCAACAAGGTTCAGGGAACGGAAGGCCTTGTCTCGAATGTTGATTGCAGACCATGTGGTCGGAAAGGGCCATCCGGATAGACAGTGGATGAAGACAAAGTTCCTCTTCCAGTTGTGGACAGAGGATGGTATTCGACCAAGTATTTGCTAACCAGACCGAGCTGTGAAGTACAGCCAGTCACCGAATGCCTTAACCGAGAAGCAATAGAAGAAGAGCCGAGTGGTCGGAAGGACCTCAGCCAGAGCACAAGCCGCCAGGAAATTGACAACCGACCTCCAGGAGTTCGGGGTCAACTGCGATGGAGCGGCTCCTAGCTTAAGAAGAAGAAAGATGATAAAAGGATGGAGAGGCAGCTGAAAGCCTGCTTGGACGGCCTCAAAATAAAGACAGACTCTACCCTCCATGTAGTAATGGGCTCAGAGTTGTTTGTTTGAATAGATGGTAGAGTGCTCAGGAAGGATGAGACCTGGATGGTTCTTCATCCATTGGAAGGTCTCAGAGTCAATCTCACATCGGGCGTCGGCAACATTGTCGGCTTTCTGACGAGAACCTGAAGTGTGGGAGGATGGTTTTTTGGGGACATACAACCCAAGCCTAACTTGAAGAATGGAAGACTCTTCGGCAGGCCCCGACGCCTAGATGTCAGGCCGAGAAGCCTCCGGAATGATCGTCCTCTCGGAAGGGCAAGAGGACGAGGATGCTTCAGACGAGGAAGAAAAGTTCATAGAAGGAAAACCTCCTACTGATGAATCCTCATGAAGGTGAGGACCGCAAGAAGAGGTCGTAAATGAACTAGATGAAGACATCGCTTACCTCTGAAGGAAGGAAGCTAGGAGCTAGGTCGGACGTCAAGTGCTCGGACGTCAGCACAATAGTCGTTGGCACGTCGACTGATCGTCTGAGGGCAGATCGCGCGTAAGAACAACGGTGGTTTTTCGGCAGAAGACCCCACTATTTATAGTGCCGAGGTATCAATCGAATCCGACGGTGAACATCCATCTTCCATGGTAGCGGTTGAGATCTGCATGCGTGGCGCAGCAGGATTGGCTGACGAGCGTCTACTCGGATTCTAACAGGATAGTTGATGAGGATAGCCATGATCGCACACGGGAGTCGAGGATGCAATGTGACAATTGGCGTGCTATGCAGTAGTCGAGGTGACGTTCGAAGCAGACCAGCTCTGATAGCACTATGATGCATCTTTATGGCAGGGCGGCGTCTGACAGCAGGGTGATGCGGTACTGAGCAGGCCACATGAGCTAATAGAGCCACGTGGCCGGACACGTGCATTCGGCAAAGAGATTCAGCTTCACCTCGGCCTTCATTCAATGTCCGACGTGAACCTAGGGGGCCAATGATACGGGGATATCCCAGCAAGTCGGCTCTGTCCTCGGGGTTAGCCGACCACATTGAAGGCATAGGCTGACATCCTTCATCTCAGGCAGAACATTAGCTATTCGAAGGGTCAAGTCGGAAGAATGAATCCACTTTACACCATACTGTTGGGTTGAGTGTAATTTCATATCATTTCCCCTCTTATTTTGATGATGACAAATGTGATTTGAATGCAAATTGATTGAAACATGATAAACACATTTCACCTGAAATTTATATTCAAAAAGCATGTTTCAAAGCACACTTATCATTTGTACTCATAATAAAATATTTTACTAATGATATATGTGTTTAATTTTCAGGTACAAATACTTTTTGCAAAGGTAGTGTCGACACACCCCACAATGGTGTCGACACAACACCTCAGACTCAAAGGCAAAAAGCTGAAGAAATGCTAAGACTGTGTCGACACTAGTCAAAGAGCAGGTCGACACGAGTTGCAAATTCCAGGAATTAGCCTACTCAGGTCGACGCAGGATGAGGGCAGGTCGACACTGGACCTCGTTCCCAGAACAGCCTGTTTTCAGAATTGGGACAGCAGGTCGACACCACCACCAGGGCAGGTTGACACTGGATCAATTCCCAGAACAGCCTGTTTTCAGAATTGGGATAGCAGGTCGACACCATCACCAGGGCAGGTCGACACACTACGGAAAGATTGCAACTTAAAATGGATGATTGCCATGTGTCTTCCTAGGGTGATGGTGTATCAACCTAGGATCGTGTGCCCTTGTACCCAAAGGGTAACTTTGGAATCTTTTGGGTATAAAAGGCCTCCAATTGGCCATCCACCACATCAAGAGACCCAACGAACTCTTGGAGCCTCCCAGAAAGTTCCCTTTGGCGGCGAGAAGAGTTCATCTCCCTCCTCTGCTCTCCTGGTGTCTTCTGAAGACCAATTCTCATCAATTTGATTGTGAGAATTGGAGTTTGATCCTTGAAGAAGCAATTAAAGCACCTGAAGGAAGCAGATCAAGTAGAAGCATCTGTTGGAGAAGATTTCAAGGAAGATCCCCAAGTTCAATTGTGCAGAGCATCGTTTGGGACTTCAAGAATCCAAGCCTCTTCCCAATCTGAGCTTCTACAAGGGAGTACTTTGAAGAACAAAGTCTTTTCATACAATCCTCAATGTACTTTTGTTCTTATGAGACATTTTGCGATTGTGCAAGTGCTTCTGTAATTCTCATGAATGTTCTCATGTTTGACATGATCTGCTGCTAGAGGATCTATGTCTTGTGTTGGTGTCTAGCATAGTTGTTTGTGAGCCACTGTGCTCAGTTTGAGTCGTCGAGCTCAAGTGTTTGTTGAGCAGTCTTGCTCAGGGATCTAGAGTAGTCTTACTCTAGAGGTGTGTGAGTTGTAAACTCAGGTGTTGGAGTTGTCTGGCTCCAGTGGGTGTGTAACCCAGGTTGTTTAGTGAATCCTCACTAGGTGTGAGGGGTGGATGTAGGAATCACATGGGTGATTTCCAACCACCTAAAAATCTATGTGCACTTGTCTATTTGTGGTTTGATTCTATTATCCGTTAGATGCTTGCATAGGATCGCTTAAAATTACTTAATCAACTGGTTTCACATCTATTTTATCAACTCACCTATCATCTCATCAGATCTGTGTTTTTCACTGTTAAAATTGCCTCTGATTCTCAAAGTATTTTTAAATTGCTTAAGCTTCCGCATAGAGTGGCATAGATCTATTCATCCCCCCCTTCTAGATCTTATCCACACCTTTTCCTCGATCCTTCAATTGGTATCAGAGCGGGTTTACACTTGATCTGATTTGATCTGAGCAGTTTTTGAGTATTGTGTGTCTGATTGCTTGATTGTTTGCTTGCTTGCTGAGTATTCCTTCTGTGCTTTCTTCTTAAGTCAATGGATTCCAAAGGTTTCATAGCTGAGGGGCATTCCATAAATAGGCCACCATTCTTTAATGGAACGGACTATTCATATTGGAAAAATAGAATGCAAGTCTTTCTAAGAGCCCAGAACTATGAAATTTGGAAAGTGGTTGAGGTTGGTCCCTATGAAAACCAGGGAGAGGAAGAAACCTGGACTAGGGAACAAATAAGAAAAGCCACATTGAATTATAGTGCCATGAACATGATTCAATGTGTTGTTCATCCCAAAGAGTATTCGAGAATCTCAATGTGCAAATCTGCCAAAGAGATGTGGGATAAACTCGAATTACTCTATGAGGGAACATCACAAGTGAAGGAAACTAAGGCAAATATTCTTGTTTCAGAATATGAATTGTTTATGATGAAGTCTAATGAAACAATTTCTGAAATGTTTGCCAGGTTCATGGTTATTGTCAATGGACTGAAGGCCTTAGGTAAGGACTACACAGATGCAGACTTGGTAAGGAAAATCTTACGTTCACTTTCTTCAATTTGGCACACAAAGGCCACTGTCATTGAAGATTTAAAGATTTGTCCAAACTTTCTTTGGATGAATTGATAGGATCCTTAATGACATATGAAATCAATTTAAAAGAAATGAAGAACACATAATTAAGACCAAGCCAATGGCACTTAAGGCCTCTTCAAGTAATAAAGACAAAAGTCAGGAAAAGACAAGTTCTGAGGAGTCTGAGTCAAATGAGGATGAAATTGCCCTCATGACCAGGCAATTCAGAAAATTCTTGAAATATAGAAAAGGAAAAATGTCTGGGAAAAAGAAGTTTTCCTCAGGTAAAAGAAACACTTTCTCTTCTAATTTCAACAAGAATCAAAAATCTAACGAAACTGTCATTTGTTACAGGTGTAATAAGTCAGGACACATGAAGGGAGAGTGTCCTGAGAACAAGAAAGAAAAGCACAAGAAATTCTAGAAGTTCAAGAAGCCAAAGGCCATGGTAGCCACTTGGTCTAATGAAGATTCAAGTGAAGAAGAAGAAGACAAAAAATCCTCAAGCTCTGAGAGTGAGGAAATCTGCTTCATGGCCAACAATTCTGAAGAAAAGGTAAGCACCTCTTTTGAAGACTTCACTGTTGAAGATTGGCAGGATGTTTATGCTGAGCTAGTTGAAAAATATTCTGAAATTGGAAAAGAAAACAAACACATCAAAAAGAAAATTGAAAACCTTTATCATATCCAATCTTCAAACAACAGAACTTGTGAACTAGAAAATGAGATAACAGAATTAAATAAAGAAAAATAAAATCTCATGAATCTAATTGATGATCTGAAGCTTGCCTCTCAAAAGGCCACCCAAGAATTCAAAGACTTATCTGAAAAGCTAGAAATGGAAAAACAAGAAAAACAATAAAAGATTGAAGAAATTAAAACTCTTCAAAACCAGCTAAAAGAAAGGGATGAAGTTATCCAAACCTTCACAAAAGGTAAAGATAACTTGGAGGCACTGCTTGGAACAAATATGACAACAACTTCTCATGGATTAGGATTCAACAAACAAAAACCAAAGAAAGACAAATCTGGTGAGAAAAAGGGCAAAGCACCATTAATTAAATTTGTCAAAGGTCCTAATCTTGAGAACACAGAAATCAAGCAAACATCAGACAATACATCAATCAAATCAAAAACTCAAAAACAAAAAGAGACAACCAGGTCGACACTATCTCCTGACAGCTCGACACTAGTCCACAAGAAGAAGGCTTCTGTGGTTGCTGTGTCGACACTTGTCATGGAGAGGTCGACCTGCTCAACATCAAAAGCTACAAACAACTCAATCAAAAATACAAATAAAAATATGAAAACAAGAAAAAGTCAAAGGAAATCAGTTATAAAGAACCTTGGACCTCCAAGACAGCATTTCAAGATGATTGGACCAATCCTTGGAGCCAATGGTATGACAACCCTTGTTGGTATCATCCTCAATTCTTTCATCCAAACTTTTTGATGTACCAACAAAATCCATGGATTCCATCTCCTAATCTGAACTCCTATGCTCAAATGAAAAACTCCCCTCCCACTAAAAACAAAATATTGGTGCTTTCATTTCTAAGGAAAAGAACAAACAGAAAAAGACTGAAAACACCAATGAAACAAAACAAAAATAAAAAACAAGTCAAATTTGGTGAGAAAAGATTTACTAACAATGTTCAAACATTCTGATGGTCCCAACTCTGTTTGGGTACCAAAATCTTCTCTTCACTGATCTATTTTGCAGGAAGGTCGTGCACCCAACTCCAATGTGTGGTTTCTTGACAGTGGGTGTTCACGACACATGACGGGAGACAGAGCCAAATTCTCATTCCTGATTGAAAAGGAGGGAGGGTCAGTAACTTTTGGAGGTAAAAATAAAGGAAAGATCATAGGATCTGGTAAGGTTGGTCAAACTTCCTCTAACTCTGTAGATAATGTTTTACTAGTTGATGGTCTTGATTACAATTTGCTCAGTATCAGCCAACTATGTGACAAAGGTCACAAAGTTGTGTTTGAATCTAATTTCTGTAAGATAATTGACTCATCAACTGATAAAATCAAATTCTTTGGAAAAAGGGAAAACAATGTCTACATGATCAACCTAAATAAAAACTTTTCTGAAAATCTTTGCTTTGTTGCAAATAAAGATGAAATTGCATGGACTTGACACAAAAGTCTTGGCCATGCAAGTTTAAGAACAATGAATAAGTTGTTAAGATTGAATTTGGTTAAGGGTCTTCCTGAATCCTTCTCTAAAGTTGAAAATCAAGTTTGTGGGATCTGTGCTAAAGGAAAACAACAAGAAAATCTTTTAAAAACATCAATAAGGTACTTACATCTAAGCCACTAGAATTACTTCACATGGACCTTTTTGGCCCTACAAGAATTCTAAGTTTAAGTGGCAAAAGATATGGGTTTGTAATGATTGATGATTTTACTAGATTTACATGAGTTATTTTTCTGTCCCACAAAAATGATACTTGTCTTGAATTCAGGAACTTCTGTACCACTGTCTTAACAACTTATCCATATAAAATCAAAAACATTTTGACTGATCATGCGGGTGAATTTGAGAACACATCTTTTTCTGATTTATGTGCTGAATTTCAAATATTCCACAAGTTTTCTTCACCAGAACTCCAGAACAAAATGGAGTTGTGAAAAGAAAGAATAGAACTCTTGTGGAAATGGCTAGATCCATGATCTTAGGAAGTAACTTGCCCAAATCCTTTTGGGTTGAAGCTGTAAACACAGCCAATCACATTCTAAATAGAGCATTGATCATACCAAAAATCAGAAAAACCCCCTATGAATTATTGAAAAACAAAAAAGCCAACTGTATCTTATTTTAAAACTTTTGGGTGCAAATACTTTGTACACAACAATAATAAAGAAAACCTTGACAAATTTGATGCTAAAAGTCAGGAAGCTATCTTCCTTGGCTATTCTGAGGTGTCAAGGGCTTTCAAAGTGTACATTCTTAAAACTAAAACTGTTGAAGAATCTCCACATGTTATCTTTGATGAAAATTCATTTTCAACTAATAATTCTAAATCTTGCAGGGAAAGACAAGACACTGAAGAGGATGAATTTATTGTGGACTCTTCACCAACTGTTGAGGAGTTTGAAAACATTGAAGAGAACCTGAACACACCATCTCCAAGTGGCTCAGGTAATATTGTCCCAGAAGTGGGTACTTCTGAACAGGTAATTTCTGAACATCGATTTTTAGGAGATCACCCATTAGACAATGTGGTTGGCAATGTGCATGATAGAGTAAGGACTAGATCATCATTCCTGCATGATATTGAAGAAGACCCACTAGCTCTAATTTCCCAAATTGAACCAAAGTCAATTGATGAAGCCTTATCAAGTTCTGATTGGATTAATGCCATACATGATGAACTTCATCAATTTGAAAGAAATCAAGTATGGGAATTAGTACCTAGACCTAGTGACCAAACAATCATTGGCACTAGATGGGTTTTCAGAAATAAGTTGAATGAAAATGGTCAAGTCATTAAAATAAAGCTAGGCTAGTTGCAAAGGGGTACAATCAAAATTTGGAATTGATTTTGAGGAATCATATGCCCCTGTAGCTAGACTAGAAGCAGTTAGAATTTCCTTGCTTTTGCATCCTCCATGAATTTCAAAGTTTATCAAATGGATGTAAAAAGTGCATTTTTAAATGGGTATATTAAGAAAAATGTTTTTGTTGAACAACCTCCTGGATTTGAAAATGAGAAACATCCAAACCATGTTTTTAAGCTTAATAAGGCTCTCTATGGTCTTAAGCAAGCTCCAAGAGCTTGGTATGACCGTTTGAGTACTTTTTTACTTGAAAAAGGATATTCTAGAGGAAATGTTGATCAGACTTTGTTCACAAAAATAGTCAAAAATCAAATAATTGTGGTCCAAATTTATGTTGATGACATAATATTTGGCTCAACCAATAAAGGCCTATGCACTGAATTTTCAAATCAAATGAAGAATGAATTTGAAATGAGTTTAATGGGAGATTTAACATTTTTCTTGGGATTGCAGGTTAACCAAACAACTGAAGGGATCTTCATCAGTCAAGCCAAGTATGTCAAGGAGCTTATCAAAAGGTTTGACTGTTAGAACCTCAAGCATTCAAGCACACCTATTGCTATAAATGCTAAACTAGAAGAAGACTCAAATGGTAAGTCAGTAGACCAAAAGACCTACAGAGGTATGATTGACTCTCTACTCTATCTTACAACTTCTAGACCAGATATTCAGTTTAGTGTGTGTTTGTGTGCTAGATTTCAGTCTAATCCTAAGAAAAGTCACATGTTAGCTGTTAAAAGAATTTTTAAATATCTTGTTGGAACATGTGATTTAGGAATTTGGTATCCTGCTAATTGCAAACTAGATTTGATTGCCTGTTGTGATGCTGACTATGCTGGGTGTAAATTAGATAGAAAAAGCACAAGTGGCTTGTGTTTATTCCTAGGTGGGTGCCTTATTTCTTGGGCTTCCAAGAAGCAACATTCAGTTGCATTGTCAACTGCAGAGGCTGAATATGTTGCAGCAGGTAGATGTGGAACTCAGATTCTCTGGGTGAAACATCAACTTCTCGATTACAACCAAGACTTAGGTTGTGTACCCATCCTTTGTGATAATACAAGTGCAATAAATCTGTCTAAAAACCCCATTCAGCATTCTAGAACCAAGCATATTGAGATTAGGCTTCACTTCTTGAGAGATGAGGTTGCAAAGAAGTCCTTTGAACTCCATTTCATTGAAACTGAAAAACAAGTTGCAGATATTTTCACCAAACCCCATCTTGAAAACAGATTTTCATCTTTGAGGAGAGAACTTGGTCTTTGTAAATGTCCACATTCTTGATCTCTCTTTAGGTTTGGGTTGAGTGTTATGCACTGTCTAAGGGGGAGTTCTTTTCATATCATAATCCTTTGTTTCTCTTCAGTCACACTGTCTATATCTCTCTTAATTCCACTTCAATTTCGTTTGGACAATAAAGTCTTCAACTCTCATTGTGTTGAACTTCTTGGTATATCAAATGGTGATTTGGAGAAGGACAAGTTATGCTTGTCTGGACACTTTCACTATGCGAGTGTATATGTCTCCGCCAAGTACCAAGAAATGAAAATGCAATTATTGAGGGGGAGCTTTTATTGCTTAAAGAGAATATTTCCTGATTTCAAAAACTTGCATATCTCTATTTTGATAGAAAAATGATTGAAATCATCATCTCAGGAGGAGCTAGAAAATTCACAAGTCATGACTTTTGCAAAACTCATAACTTTTCTTGCATTTCATCAATTTCCTGCATGATGTTATCATTCAGATGTCTAGAGTCTCCAAATGATCCTTTGAGTGATCTATCATATTTTTACTAATCAATTGTCAACTATATTTTTTTCAACCCACAGAAAATCAGAATTCTTCTAAGATTGAAAACAACTTGTGTCTTGAAATTAAAACATCTCTTTGTTTGCAACTAATGTTGAATAAAACCTATTTCTATTTTACAAAACTCTCAAAATTCTTGAAAATTCAACAAAGCAATGACATTTGTGCTGAGAAACTGCACACCTTCACAATGAATGAAGTGTCATGCATGTCATGAGGCACTAATGTTATCTCTGTTCAAAGGGGATAAAAATTCAAAAATAAATTCAAAATACAGCAAAACATGTGCTATATTGTTTTTGATAATGACTGAGTAACTGGAAATATTGGCGTCTAAAAAACGTATATTTTCATGTCAAAAGGTCATTATTTACCCCTTTGAGACTTAATACTGAATAAATCTTAAGTATCCAGGGACTATGGTGTGTAAAAAGCACTAGCACTTGAGTGAAAAAGATTTATATCATTTGATAGTCTGATACAAAAACAAAATTTATGTGTAAATGGAGTTTTGTTTAGAAAGAATCATTTTCATTCATCATCAAGTTGTTCTTTAAGATTGTGTTTTATTTTCAAAACAATTGTATTCAGTCTAGAGGATATCTTTAATTCTTTAAAGTTGAGAAATATGGTAGCTTACAGTTGATTTTTAGATATTTTATATCCCTCAAATCATCATTTCATTGACTCAAGTCGTTGAATGCTCATATCCTATTGGGAATTGGTTAAAACTTGAATTGTGATGTATTTTTGCAAAGTATAACAAATGAATTTTTAAGCCTCTTAAACATCCTTGAAATGACTATTTCTCTCATTGATAATCATTTTATAGAAGTCCCAATTTTTTTTAAAATTTTCTTCTCTCAAAAATTCAATTTTTCTTCAAAGGCCAGGTCGATACCATCCTATCCCGTGTCGACACACAACCTTGGTCAGGTCGACACTATAGTCTTCCAGTGTCGACACTGCCCCCTTGCCAGACCTTTTTAAATCGTGGGTTTCGGATAAGCCCTTGTTGTTCCTGCGGGGTATTGCACCACTGCAAACCCTTTTTAGGCATCAGGTCGACCCGACAGTCGCTTTCTTCTCATTTCTGGCAAGAAATTCCACAAATTTCTCTCTCAATCTCATCCCTTTCTCAATCATCTCTCTTCTCGATCATCAACTCCCGATTCCACTCCATCCTTGCAACCATGGTGAGAAAAATGGGTCCTCGCCGTGGAGCAAGATCTCAGGCCTCATCTAGGCCACTTCCGGCAGAGGATGATGTTCCTCAATTTGAAAGGAGAACCAAAAGGTGCAATGACCCTGCAGAGCAACCAGGGTCCTCCTCTGCATCTCAACCAGCTGCCAAGAGAGGTAGACCCTCTTCTTCGGGCAGAGGTAGGGTTTCTAGACCTGAGAATCCGGGCTCCTCTTCTAGTGATCCTGAGGAGTCTTCATCATCTTCATCTGAGTCTTCCAAGTCTCAAGACACCAACTCCTCAGAGCTAATCCTAAAGCCCAGGATAGTGGATTTGAAAGATATTCAGCTAGCAAACACATTTCCAGAAATTCAGACCTATTTCTCCTTTCAGTCTTGGTTACTCTTTATTTCTGAGTTTCAAATCATTTATCCAAGACTTGTTAGGGAATTCTACAAGAACTTGAAATGCACAGATGAAGGGTATCAATCAAAGGTTAAGGGAATAGCTATTGACATGCCAACAGATAAAGCTGCCTCTATTTTCAAAGTACCAGATGAAGGGGCAGATTATCATAATTTCGAATTTGACCTTCATGAAGCCTATACCATCATGACAGGCTTACCTGCTGATGCATCTGATCCCAAACAAACCTATGTCACCAAATTCAACACAAATTCATTTCCACCTGTGTTGAGGATCATCCACCATATGCTGACCACAATCATTACCCCTCAAGGTGGTGGAAGGGACAGGCTAACAGATATTCAGAGGTTCATTCTTTATTGCATGGCAAAGAACATCAAACTCAATCTCCATGTAATAATGTATCAAATTATATCTGAAACAACCAGGAAAGACCTCAAGAGATTTCTTCCATATGCTGCACATCTGACCTCAGTGTTCCAGCACTTTGGTGTGCCTTTAGACAATGAGAAATCACAATCTATCCCTAAATCCAACATCTACAGCTTTAAGAATATTCAGAAATTCATGGGATTTAGACTGGAGGGTACTCAAGTAAGGAGAGGGCCAGTTGTGGTTGAGGCCCCTCAAGCTCAAGAGGAACAGCCTCAAGGTCAAGTGGACCAGCCTCAAGCTCTAGAGGAACAGCCTCAAGGTCAAGGGGACCAGCCCCAAGGTCAAGAGGAACAGCCTCCAGCTCAAGGGGACCAGCCCCAAGGTCAAGAGGATCAGCCTCCTTTGAATGAGGATCAGCCTCAAGTCTCAACAAAAGGTGACATTCCATTTCATGCCCCACTCTCACCTCAGTTTCCACATGTCTCTCCACAACCCACATTTCATGCATCCACATCCTCTGGTGGTCCTTCTGTTCCACCAGAGTTGTTCTCCTTTTTAAATGAAAAATTTGAAACCTTGAGCACCTTTATTCAAACCATGTCAGAAAACATTGAGTTGAGGATTCAGAGATTGGAGAACACTGTGTCTGCCAAGTTCATAGAGCAAAAAGCTGCCTCAGACTATGCAGCTCAAAGGTTCAATAGATTAATTGGTACACTGGGAGATGCCTCAATTGAGCTCAAAGAACATCAAGAAAAATTGGAGCAGGTTCTTAAGGGGATCTTAGCAAACTCTCAAGCTGATGTGTTCAACACAAAGCAGACACTACATGAGATCACCAGCACTAGACTGTCTTTTGCTCATTTCGTGGATGATTTGGAGAGCATGAGGAATTCCAATGCACATATTGACAACCAGATCACTCATTTGACAAAGGAATTCAAAATCATGCAAAGGCCTGGTTGGTCAGCTGGATCATCTTCCTCTTCACAACCCATATCAGCTGATCTAGCCAGAATTCAAGCTACTTTGATAGAAAACTCAGACAGAATGGAACACTACTTGCACACAAAACTCACAACCATTCAAGATCAAATCAAGTCCAGCTTGACTTTCATGGAGAAAAGACTGTCAGACATTGAGCAAATCTTACTTCCCATTCCTCCTCCTCCACCTTCTACATAATGTTTTTTTTTTTATGATGTCAAAGGGGGAGAAGAAAGAAAGAAGGAATGATTGTAATCTTTTTGGAAAGATTGTAATGTTTCTCTTGAATGAAATGAAATGTTTTTGCTTAGCTTGAATGAATGTCTCATTTGTGTCTTCAATGTGATTGAAAATGGTTATGTGAATGTGAATGTATAAATGCTTGTCAAGTTGCTTCACCTTTTTTATGCAACCAACTTACTTCAAGTAACATTGTACTTGTGAAGTACAACCATCAATTGTGACTGAGTTATATTTAAAGGTCTTTGACAAGCATGAACAAAAAGAAAAATAAGGACTTTGAATAACCAAAAATTGCTTAAAATCACATCTCATCAAAACCTCATTGTCATATGGATTTAATGTTGCCATCATCAAAAAGGGGGAGATTGTTGGGTTGAGTGTAATTTCATATCATTTCCCCTCTTATTTTGATGATGACAAATGTGATTTGAATGCAAATTGATTGAAACATGATAAACACATTTCACCTGAAATTTATATTCATAATAAAATATTTTACTAATGATATATGTGTTTAATTTTCAGGTACAAATACTTTTTGCAAAGGTAGTGTTGACACACCCCACAATGGTGTCGACACAACACCTCAGACTCAAAGGCAAAAAGCTGAAGAAATGTTGAGACTGTGTCGACACTAGTCAAAGAGCAGGTCGACACGAGTTGCAAATTCCAGGAATTAGCCTACTCAGGTCGACGCAGGATGAGGGCAGGTCGACATTGGACCTCGTTCCCAGAACAGCCTGTTTTCAGAATTGGGACAGTAGGTCGACACCACCACCAGGGCAGGTCGACACTGGATCAATTCCCGGAACAGCCTGTTTTCAAAATTAGGACAGCAGGTCGACACCATCACCAGGGCAGGTCGACACCCTACGGAAAGATTGCAACTTAAAATGGATGATTGCCACGTGTCTTCCTAGGGCGATGGTGTATCAACCTAGGATCGTGTGCCCTTGTACCCAAAGGGTAACTTTGGAATCTTTTGGGTATAAAAGGCCTCCAATTGGCCATCCATCACATCAAGAGACCCAACGAACTCTTGGAGCCTCCCAGAAAGTTCCCTTTGGCAGCGAGAAGAGTTCATCTCCCTCCTCTGCTCTCCTGGTGTCTTCTGAAGACCAATTCTCATCAATTTGATTGTGAGAATTGGAGTTTGATCCTTGAAGAAGCAATTAAAGCACCTGAAGGAAGCAGATCAAGTAGAAGCATCTGTTGGAGAAGATTTCAAGGAAGATCCCCAAGTTCAATTGTGCAGAGCATCGTTTGGGACTTCAAGAATCCAAGCCTCTTCCCAATCTGAGCTTCTACAAGGGAGTACTTTGAAGAACAAAGCCTTTTCATACAATCCTCAATGTACTTTTGTTCTTCTGAGACATTTTGAGATTGTGCAAGTGCTTCTGCAAAATTCTCATGAATGTTCTCATGTTTGACATGATCTGCTGCTAGAAGATCTATGTCTTGTGTTGGTGTCTAGCATAGTTGTTTGTGAGCCACTGTGCTCAGTTTGAGTCGTCGAGCTCAAGTGTTTGTTGAGCAGTCTTGCTCAGGGATCTAGAGTAGTCTTACTCTAGAGGTGTGTGAGTTGTAAACTCAGGTGTTGGAGTTGTCTGGCTCCAGTGGGTGTGTAACCCAGGTTGTTTAGTGAATCCTCACTAGGTGTGAGGGGTGGATGTAGGAATCACATGGGTGATTTCCAAACCACCTAAAAAATCTCTGTGCACTTGTCTATTTGTGGTTTGATTCTATTATCCGTTAGATGCTTGCATAGGATCGCTTAAAATTACTTAATCAACTGGTTTCACATCTATTTTATCAACTCACCTATCATCTCATCAGATCTATGTTTTTCACTGTTAAAATTGCATCTGATTCTCAAAGTATTTTTAAATTGCTTAAGCTTCCGCATAGAGTGGCATAGATCTATTCATCCCCCCCTTCTAGATCTTATCCACACCTTTTCCTCGATCCTTCACTTGGTCCGTCTTCCTCAGCTCGACTGGGGACGGTCTCTCCGCTCGGATTGAGCCGACCTGGAGCACAACGTGCTCGCAGGTACTTCGAAACGTTGCTCACGTGACTGACAAGGTAGATGAGGTAAGATCCGAGGATTACAGAACCGATAAATGCGGCTATTAAGACCACGGTCATGATGACCTGGCAGGCCGGTGGTAACTTCCAATCCGGCATCAATCATGGAAACCCCCAGCGAGATTGGCATGGTCGTCCAGCTATTACACAGGTGTCCTGACACTATATAGGAGGCAGACACTCCGTAGGTGCAGGTACGCTGTTCTATCCTACAAGCTACGCCATTCTTCTCGGCTAGCAACTGACAAGAGCGTCGGAGTGTCTCCCCGCCGAGGCTTCTCGGCGGGCTTTACAGGTCAGAACGGGAGCTCAGAATCAGCGTCTCACGTCGGCCAAGTGTGCCTCAGATGGAATTCATCGGCTTGGTCGTCTCAGCTCACTCGAGAAGCACCTCAGCCAGAGCCGACCTACGTTACATTTATGGTGACAACACCTATTCACCCCCCCTCTATGTGAAAAGCTCTACTGTCATCGATCCAACAAATGTGATCAGTTGAAGTGAGACCTTCGTGTTTTACTTTGTTTTTTATTTCGCATATGGTGAAGTGAGCTTCAGATATGATGAAGTGAACTTCGTATATGATGAAGTGAATTTTGTATATGACGATTTCAACGTGATCAGTTGAAATGAGACCTTCATGTTTTACTTTGCATATGACGAAGTAAACTTCAGATATGACAAAGTGTACTTCGTATATAATGAAGTACATTTTATATATGACGATCTGAACTTCATATATAATGTAGTTTTTTTAAGTGAGACTTCACATATGATGAAGTGTATCTTTAGATATTCCTTAGCTAGTTGAAGTTATACTTAGGATATCTGAGAAGAATAACTTGTATGAGGAAGTATGCCCTTAAGATTTTACTATGTGATATATAACAGAGGGAATGTAGTATTTAACATGTTTTGTTACAAATAAATATCTATTTATTTTGTCATCTTCAAAACTATTGTATGCTATGGTTTGAACTGTAAGACCCTGCCCTCCACGGCACTTTGGCCCTGTCCTCAGGGTCGCGGCAGGCACCCTGGTCACGACACAATCGCGCCCGGAGAGCCCATCGCGACATGGTTTTGTGGCGACACAACTGGCCGTCGCGATAGTGTCGCGACGCGGGTGGGCATCGCATTCTTGTCGTGGCGTCTGGAGGCGTCGCGACTGCTTTTCTGACAGATGTGACTGCTGTCTTGTCTGTCAGAACGGTCGTGTCGGGTGGCAAGTGTGTACAGTGTTGATGCGACCTAGTAAGCAATCCCGTTTGCTTTTCCCGATCTTCAAGATTTGACTGCTTTTGGGGTTGCACCGGGGGTGACCGCCGCGACATGGTGGCGACGCTAAGGAGTGTCGCGACATGGTTGTTGTCGCACCGGGCCGACCCGTCGCGTTTTGGGGGCCGTCAGTTTAAAACCGAAGGCGTGCCCCATTCTCCCCCTCTCACCCTCTCTCTTCTCCGTCTTCCCTCTTCTCCCCCTCTCGAGCTCCCTTGCATTTTCTCGGTGGTTCTTTGTGCTCAGGGTGCTCGTACTGAGGTGGTGTCGTCCTGTTCGAGCAGAGGACGTGTTCGTATTGCTTGGAGAAAGGAGGAGGTGGTCATTCCTACGTGAAGGCCCCAACGGGTCGGCTCTTCTTGTGGAGGTAGGGACCCCTTGATCCTCTCGCCCTAAGCATGCTCCCCTTCCCCTTGAGATCTTGCTTTTCCCCGTGATCTGGGTTGTGGGGGTGTGAGGAATCCATGCTCGTGGTTGAGTGTGGTTCCATCGAGTGTAGATTCGTGTAAATCCATGTTTGTGGTGTTTTAGGGGTGGTATGCATGGTTTACGAGCTTTCCTACATGTTGAGCATGCTCCCCTCCCCATGTGGAATGTGTATATCGTGTTTTTTGGGGTGGTCCCCGGGAGGACTGCTCCGGAACCCCCCTCGGCTGAAGACGTGACCACTATAGAAGTCACGATCTTGTCGCGACGGCCTGGCTGGTGGCCACATGATCGCGACGCTCTTGGGCGTCGCAACCTGGTCGTGTCGGCTTGGGCCACCGCGACAGTGTCGCGACAGAGTAGGGCGTCGCGACGAGGTCGCGACGGCCCGATGCGTCGCGACTACAGTCGAGAGATAGGTTATGGTCATGCGAAGTACTGTGCTTTTTTAAGTCTTCGTCGTTTCCGCTTCTTTTACTGTACCCGTGGCACCTGTGCTAGTCCCCTAGTACGGTCCTACACTAGTCGTCGCCCGATGCTCAGCATTTGAGGGCTTGTCCCGTAGAGAGGTTGTTACTGTTGCCTGGGACCCCCGTCCTCGGGAGCCTGTTGAGGGAGTACTTCGGGCTACAAGCGTGCTCGAGTTGGCAGCCGAGTAGGAGGACTATGGAGCAGAGGGGAAAATGATGGTTAGGACAATGGTGTTGAGTTGTTTGCAGAGCTCTTGTAGTTGGTCTGGGACGCCGAGGTCGTTCTGAGGAGTTCTTCCGGGCGCAGTCTAGCTAGTCCTTTTCTCACTGCCTCGATCTTTGCGGCCCCGGAACCACTTAGAGAGGCTAGGCATGGGATCATAGTCCGGCCAGACTACGACAGTTACTGTTGTGTTACTTTGTATCTTGCCTCACTCTGACGAGACGTGGAGGTTTGGACCTGGGTCGAGGATAGGACGTCGGTGGACGCACCTGACTAGTTGACTAGTTGTAACGACCCTCCTCATACCGGTACGATTATACCAATCCCCATCGGTATAAAGAGCGTCGTCGCAGTGGGATAATAACCCAACACTAGCCGATAGGTTGATATGTACGTGGATAGCAATTAAGTACAACGGAAATAAAATAACTAACTTAACTTTAATCCATCACCATCACACATTCCACAGTCTATATAGAAAAATAAAATGACAATGTCCACATTATTACATGATAAAAGAACTACATTGTCTATCACATTGTCCATACAACTGAACTTTATTCATGCTATGAAAAGAAAAGTACAACCTCTAAGCAAACTCCACAACTACTCCTCCAAGATGTCGTCCTCCGCTATGCCTCCCTCTAGCATGGGATACCTGTCAACGTGTACGCCGAAGCAAGTATGAGTCTAAAGACTCAGCAAGTAAACCAAAGACTTAACCTTAAACATATCATATTCACGTTAAGCTATCATACACTAAGGAAAATACATACTATCATTTAAACTACAAGAATACACATGGTACATACTCCTAACTATCAACACATATTTAAATCACCTAGACATGCTTTACACTATCACATGTTTATTCTAAGTCATAGATACTAACATACACTTGTACATGTTCTCTACACCTAATATGTATCATGATTCATCCATCCAAACATTTTCCATTTCATGATACATTTCTACAAACTAGAACATAGAGTTAAGCATAAAGAAATGAGCAACCTAGCATGATGACTATTCACTTTTCACATGCACTTTTCATATTTAATTGCACATTTTACTTGCTGTTTTAATGTAAATAAATATCATTTCACATGATCTCACTTTTTATACCATGAATGAAAGGTCTAGAACATGTTCGATCAATTAGCAAACATATACAATTTTTAGACATGGATTTATGTACTAAGTGGGTATCAAATCTAGCATGGAACCTAAACATTATTTCATGCATTTATCACATTCATAACCACACTTTACTTTCTGTTTTGACATGAATTAAACTCAATTACATGGATTTACATTTGTTCACATGTTATCTTATCCATTTAATAATCCTACATGTTCACCTTTCATATTGCATAAATGACATGGTTACATATGTTTATTCACATACACTATTACATGAAGATTAATAAACTACATGACATAATGCTAAACATGATATTGTAATTGAGGTATTAATACATGAAAACATGAACATATTGCATTAATACATTGGTTTTCACATGCAAGCACACTTTCATTAACATTAACTCTCCCTTACATATCCTTTCACATATTCTTCATATCATTTACTCTTTTATTTTCACTTATCACATATCATATCACTTGCACTCGTCACGAGCCACATTCGCATGCCATGACACATAGTCCTAACCACCTACTAGAGGACACACACATCCATATCTCATAGCACATAGCTCATAGCACATAACTCATCTCACAGCACATCTCATAACACAACTCATAAGCACATACCCACCACCTAGGCAATGTAGTGGCGAATCTTGGTAACTGCGCAGGCCAGGAGAAGCCCTCTTCACCCTATCTAGTGGTACTTGTCCACCTCCAGGTTTTCATCCTAATGCCTTTAGGATATACTTTTCACAACGTTGAGCCTACCATAGGGACTTTTCTATGGTACAACTCTCAAACCTCTAGGGTAGCAGTGTGAATTCTTGGCCCAATTATTACGCATTCATCTTATCACATTTTCTCTCATTATTCACATACTTCACATAAACTATTTAATCACTTTACATATATTATTCATCAATTGCACACATCTCAGTTAACCCAACATGATACTACTGTTTTCAGAAGTAAAACAACTCATATTACAATCCTAAACATGATGTTAATTACTGAATTACACAAGATTAGATTTTACATATCTAATATGAATAATTCCCATGATTTAACAATAATTGCACTTTCTGTCATAAAATTAGTTCCAAATTTTTATCACAGGTTATTAACTCTAAGCATATCACATCTTCAATTTTCCAGATTTTTCAAACAGTAAATATAATTTCTACAATTTAAACAAGATTTCAGACATATTCATTGAAATATCATTAAACATGGTACACATTAACATGGTTGGGTGTTAACAGTTCAGAAATCTAATATCAGACCTCATGCTGTCATGTAAAATTACAAAACCCTAACTTACAGCAAATCCATTTATACAAGATTTAAACATGCTTATGTGATGCTCATAATTCAATTACTTAAATTTAATAATTAATACAGTTCATAGAAAATTTGGGCAACCTCATGATATGACCTAATGACTGTATACAACCATACATAAAATTTGTAGCATGTACCTATATCCGGAAATCATTTAAACAGCGTAAGAAGTTCAAACAGTGAAATTTCAGGACACTGAAGAAGTTAACGGCAAGGGATGTGGCCGCCTACTTTCAACTGCAACATCCCTGGCCACCAACCCAGGAACTTGACTGCAGCAGATACTGCCGCCAACTCCGTCCCAGCAGCACACACAGACAGCACTCAATACAAAGGGGAATTTGGGGGTTCCAGGACTCGAGGAAAAATCCAGAAACATACCTTGGCCTTAGGGGACATGTATAAGATTGAGATCTAGGGTTTACTTGCCTATAAATAAATCTATAAAGATCAAGATTTGACAATGAAGCCCTCCTCGGCCCTGCCAAGAACGTGCTCAAACTCTCCTTAGATCTGGTTCTCCTGTCGATGAAGATGATTCCTCGGAGTTGGGATTTCTTCTCCTATGTATAGGCTATCCCCCCAGTTGTTGTAGATCCTCGGGGAACACCTCGAGTCACCAGATTCGGCCCTCCAAAGTTCAACTTTTCTCCATTACGAGTGCTAGGGTTCCACCAATGCTAAAAAAGACTTCTCTTTGCCCTAAGATGAGTATTTTATAGGCTTGGGGTGTGGCCAAAACATGAGCGTTAACAAATCTGGAACCGTTATATAGAAGGATATTGACGTCAACATCGGTTGGAGTTAACTGACAGTTGGCGTCCAGGTCTTGGCCGCCAACCGTGCCTTGGCGTCCAGGGGGTGGCCGTCCATAGTGCCTTGGTGTCCATGGATCTGGACGCCAAGTACTGGCCTGGCAGTTGGCGGCACAGTGTTGGCCGCCAACTGTGCACTTCGGCCAAAACACTATCATACATTAAAATAAATGAATAAATACACCCCAATAATTTAATATGTGTAAAAATAATTACACATACCTTCACCACATAAAGTACATGCATTACATAATATTTATTTAAATATAACTTACACTAATCTTAATTAAGGATAATATGCATAAATAACATACATATATGCATATATACTTACACACTACATGATTACATACATCATGCATGAACCTGTAAATGAAATGTGTTCATCATTAGTTAGATACTATATGCACATTATCATTCAAGTACCTTACACACCATAAATAATTTAACATGCTTAAAGTAGATAGATATCATTTAAACAAGATTAGCATATGTATGTATACCTATACACATCATGGTTACTTACAACATGCATAGAATAATTAAATACAATAGGCATACCAATAATTAAATAATACACGCTCATTTGAATATATTGCATGCACGGAAATAAACTCACAATTGTTTACAAGATGTATGATAATAACTTCTTACTATTTGCACAACACATACAATATGCATGGGATTTATAAATATACTAAATACATTGATAGCTAGATAATGCATGCGCATTTATATATATATATATATATATATATATATATATATATAGACACGTGTACGAAAATAACTCTCATGTACTTACATGGTCTATAGCATTACTTACCTATCACATGCATAAGATAACATACATATATACATATGTACTTCATATATTTACACACAATATCCATGGAATAGGTAGTATAATATGCACTTCAAGATTTAGATAGTGCATGCATAATATCATTAAGATGCAATATGCAATAAGTTAACTAAGAATATTCTACACAACTAATTAATTCTGGCATGCACACACTTGAATTGACATATATATAAATATACACACACGTATACAACATAGTTATGTACATTATGCACGAAATAGATAAATACAACATGCACATCAGTAATTAGATTAAACATGCACAATATTACATAAGCATTATAAGCCTAGGATTTTAGTATACAAAATATACACAAAGTTAGCTAATTGCCTATTCTCACATAAAATATATATATATATATATATATATACATGCATGTGTTCATGAGAAGTATAAAAATGGTAATATGGACAATTGAATACTCATTGCTATACACACAACAAGTAAATACACATGCACAATATAAAAGAATGAAATTTCGGGGTATCACATTAGTGGTAGTGCTTTCCGTAGCTAGTGTTCTTTGTCCAGGCGGGGTCTTTCCCTAACTGTGTTTGCTAGATGTGTGGTGGTCACGACGAGCAGTCGTACGGAGTTTCCGAACGTGTTGTACTTCCGTCACGCTAGTTGTAGCTTTGCTTCCGCACATCGGTTCGTAGGTAGAAGATATAACTATTATTATTTAAATTGATTATATATATTCTTTTACCCGTTAGAGCTAGTAGGAGATTGGTAGTCCCTACTGAGCTTCTATTGTGAAGCTCATCCCTCCTTTGTCCCAGGTGAGACTTCTCAGCAGTGGCAGGGTGCGCGCCAGGCGGAGGAGGCGCGGAGGTAGTAGTGGTCCTCGTAGCTAGCAGTGGTCTTCCCCCTCTTAGTGTTCATCCTCTCGGTATGCCCCTAAGGGATTTGTTATCCCCTGCCTTTTACTTGTACTAGCGTGTGTGTGTTGGGACTATACTTAGAGCGGTACACAGCGGTCTCACTCTCTTTTCTATTTTCGCACGTGCACTTCTAGTTTAGCAGTTGACGTTTACTTCTGTTACATATCCTGTTAGATTTATATTATAGCCCTTCCGGGTCTCTGGATCCGTGGACGGCGACCGCAAAAATTGGGTCCTCGGCGTGGGCCGAGGGTCGGGTTCTCGGGGTCGTTACATGAACTGTTAATATGCAATGTATAATTGGGCAGTGGTTCAACAAAATCCCCATTTTTATTGATGACAAAATACCAGATATTAAGGTAAATGCAATAATAGAATAATTTCATTCACACATAAGAGACATGGAGTTTCATAAGTTATCTCCCCCTTTCATATATAATTTGTCTCCCCCTTTCACTTTACAGAGTTGCATTTACATCTCTCCCCCTTTTTGTCAGGTCAACGAAAAGAGAGTGACAACTCATCATCAGTTAGATACAAGTTAGAGGGAAAAGCCTAATAATAGGTGTTGCTGCTCGAGCGAGTGGATCCGGCCCTAGGTCGAATAGGAGATGGCCCAAGGGACGGATGGTGATATGCCGATGCCCAGCCTACAAGCGCCAACCTGCAATAACCACCGATGGTCCTCGGTGGGTAGACAATCCGACGATCAAGTCAGACCAGGAGCACGAAATTGGAGGATTTATGTATGTAGAATAACCTACCTCCCTGTGTGGGCTGCTTCTACCTTTTATAGGGGATCCCCGGTGACGGGTCTAGAAGGGTCACTTATGGACATGCCCACAATCTCCACCCTAAATATTGTGATTCGGAGTCGTGGGTGGAAAGTGGCCACGATTTTGGACCTTACCGTTAATGAGAATTCCCTATATAGGCACGCGCGGTCATTGGCATTTACATAGCCGAGAATCTCGGGGCTCTGCGCCCACGATGATTCATATAGCAGGTTCAACCAAGCATTTCCCGTATGGGAGGGTGCGGTTAGGCTTGCCTTGATCTTTTGCTTGACCGCTAGAGCCTCCCCGAAGATGAAGGGGTTCGTCGTGAGGAGGGACGAAGCTCATGAATCGAGGAATCGGGACATCGTCAGGTCGTCGGGAGTTCTGGCCTGCGACGAGACAGTCGGTCAGTCGTCGAACTGCCGTTAGTGGAACGCATACAGTGGTAGCCATTAGGTCGGCTGGTAACGACCAACATCAGTCTCCCCCCGGGTTCTTCTCGAGGAAAGCACTCGGGTTGAGGAGAAGCCATAGCAATTAGACGGATTTCTGGCCGGTCAGCCGTCGGCGTACTATCAAGCGGCGGGCATTTATTGCCGCCACCTTGTCAGGTCTGAACGTATCTCATAATGGCTGAGCCGCCTTCGGATGACGCCTCTGTCATGATAGCGTCCGTGTAGCACCCCGAAAAATTTCAATTTATATAAAAATTCAATTAAAATGGAAATAAATATTTTCCATAATAACAAGTATTTAAAACATACGTATCATTATCGTATGTGCTTAAACACATCGGAAAATTCCGTAAAAATTATAAATCAACCCCAAACATTATTACGAAATGTTTCACAAAGAAATTGGTGCCAAGAAAAATCAGATCATCCAAGTTTAAAGTGTTTCGCGACTTATTATCGTAATTCATGAATAAGTCGGAAAACCGTTAACACGGAAATACGACGCAATCATAAATTAAATAAAACTGTTAGAAATGCTTCTAACTATATATGATAATGACCCAATATCATAAGTGGGCCAATGGACCACATATGACCCAAAAATCAAATGAAGCAAGAAAATACATAGAAATTCGTAACCATAAATAAGCTGAAATTAAAAAGAGGCAATTATAGTTGAATTGGGATACAAACATGCATTCATAGCAACCAAAATTCGTGCCTACCCACCCATGGAAGTTGCTTGATGGCCAAGACTCTCTAATGGAGGAAGAAATCATCAAAAATAGGAAACCAACATGCCAATCCCGAAACCCTTCCTTCCTAGTTATAATAGGACTCCTAAACAACATGGTTACTTAAATACTCTTCACCCAAACCCTAGGGACGAATCTAGAACTTGCTGGGGTCGTGTGGAGGAGCTCTTGGAGGCTGGAGAGTAGGAGATCAAGCATACCAAGCTCATCTTCTTCCCCCGTTCATCTACTTCGACCTACACAAACCACCTTCTTGAAGCCGATCAAAGGTAGGCCAAACCTAAATCCCAACGTGCAAGGCTTACACCCCTGGAAAGAGGGTCGAGTCTACTTCCTAACCCAAGTGGAATGCCCAAATTCCATGCAGCATACACAGAGTATTAAGCGTTCTTCAAGCAGTGGTCTGAACACGGGTTTTCTGAAGAATGAGATTTCATCAACCCAAGAGGTAGGTTTTCTCGGGCCAAACCTTAACATATCCTATACCAATGTGTAGAGCATGAAGTTAACTTTCATTTCCCACTGGTTTCATCGAATTACATTTAGTAGATCTTGATTTATAAGCGTTTTTCCAAAGTCGCGCACTGTTAGAGCTTTTCCCGTTCTTAATATGTTGCACATGTTTCAAGACCAAATTAGAGAAAACTCATAACATGAAAGATATTCTACTAGTTGTCCTCGTCAGGTTTCATGTTGAAGTTTTGTCTAAATCTCATTAGTTAGAGAGTTATAAGCGTGGTAATAGGGTTGCTGCATAAAATTACGTTTTCAAGTTACCCTTGGTCGGACCTTGTGTTCCCCGTGATCAAAACCTATCGAAACCATTTTTATTGTTCAATTCCGATTTACTGGAAGTACCCTAGTATGTCTAGGTTATTTTAAAACTAGTTTCGTTATTTTTCACGCACTATGCAATTTGTTCTCTATTTTAGAACAACCCTATGTCAAAAGAAGGAAAGACAGGTCCGCAATCCGAGGCACTGTCCATGCTCTGTCAGGGTCAGGCACGGACCCTGTGAATGCGACGGCCCGATATGTCGCTTTCAGAGGTCTTATTGCGACAGCCCTATTGTCACCTTCTGAATGCGACGTGTACTACGTCGCTATATGGCTGCCTGATCTGACCGACACGTCGCCTTCCTTACATGACACTGTCGCGTTTTAGCCATCCCTTCGCGGCCCTTGTTCTGTCGCAATCTCACACCCTGTCGCCTTCCTTATATACCCCTATCGCCTTCTCAGAATTTTACCTGAAACCACGTGTTCTCCTGCATAGTTTTCCGCATATACCCAAGGTCTGTTTAAATATGATATTCACTGTGTAAGTCGCATGTCTTGGGTCTGATCATTACATGATTGTTATTTAATGACTTAAAAAGTGTTAAACCCATTTAAAAGCTTTAATTACATGAATGCTATTCTAAGTGCTCCTTAAATGTTATGATCCATTCGTGCTACTTGTGATGTAATCTTCCTACTGTTCTTTCACGTTTAAATGATAATGGTTATCATAAAATCTTGCAAACCATGATTAGTTAAAGTACATAGTTAATTCCATGTTATATTGTCTAGTGCTTCATGCGAGTTTGAGACCGATGGTTTGTGAATTGAGACATGCATACCGCACTACACACTACCACTATTAGGCAGCCTTTCTTGGGAAAATGGAAACTCTCTACCGGACATTCCGAATCGGTAGACTAGTGACCTTTTCCCCAAGGCCTCCGTAAATCTCCTCTGACCATGGATTCCCACATGGCCGACGAGTTGGTTGTACCATTGAAGTTCCCTGGAGATAGCGTGCACTTCCGTTCTCTTCTTGTTCTCGTGAGTGTGACTTACAAACTGGACTAAAGCCATTAATGTAAGGATTGAACGAAAGTATAAATCATACCGTTATGCTGCCGAATTTATCTCTTAACCATTGTACTCGTGAAATCATGTTCCATTACTTATTACTTGTTCTCCCCATCATCATGAACATGACATTACACATGCTTACTTATTGAAACTCTCACTGGCCATTATAAATGACTGTGGGTATCTACATTTAAAAATTTAAGTGAGATGCTGACACGGCACAGCGTGTGTCCAAGGGCTCCAATCTAGCCCCAATGACGGCGAGTCATAGATATACTGTTAACCATGGGGTATAATGATTACTGGCGTTGCATCTGCGCTGGGAAAATCGTGTGTGCGTGTTGAATGATAGATACAATACCACATACACGTGACCTAGTGTACATTCTTGATGGATCTTTTCTCGGTATACATTAGTGTCTACGTGCCTGATTAGTGTTACTTGATCGTGCTCGTGCGTGCTTGCTTGCTTGCTTGCGTGATATGGCCATCCTGCATTTAATGCAATTAGTGATATCTTGCGTTCTTGAAAGCTATTAACATCAAGTGAAATCTTGCGTGCTTGTACAAAGTGATCTATTTCGAGTTCTCTCTTGTCATCTTGTTCATCAATCTTGTTCTATCATAATCACTCTCTCTAGCTTGTTTTATATACCATGTTTTAACGAGTTTTATTCGTACTTGCATATCATTCATCGTACTTGCCTAGTCCTAAATTGCTAAACACTTATATCATTGCCCGCACATTGAGATATAAATCCTACTGGGTTAGTTTGCTCATCCCCTACTTTTACCCAATCTAGGTGACTATGAAGTTCAAGAGGAAGATCAAGTCGAGGATGGGAATGCGTCCGAGTGATGAGCGTTCCAATTATGAGTCTACCTATAGTTAGTTTATTTTGAGTGATAGATTCTTGTAGTAGGAAGTGAGAAGTATCATGTACTTTTGTTTTATTGAGTATTAGTCCTGTAATAGTTTCCACTTTGAATACAATAAGTTGAGATTTGAATACAATTTATATTGAGTTCAACATATGGGCCCTATTATGATGTTGTGTTGATACACATTTAGTGCGTGCTAGCTAGAGGATTATTTGTCGACTGTCCACGTCTCGGAATATCGACTCGAATTATTCGAAATAATATCTGCTGCGTAATTCTCGGGACGTGACAGTTTAGTGGTATCAGAGCCTACGAATACCAAATAGGATATATGTCTCAAGAATAGGAGATACCTATGGAACCTAGGTCATGGAAATTAAATATAGTACCTGGTGAGAATGGGTAGAGACTGGGAATATGTTAGAAAGAATTAAACACTCCTACCCATCGACTCTTATAATGTATCTAGAGATATTAATTGGTTTCCATTCTTTTTCTCAGGAACCCTCATAACTCTCTCACTCAACTGCAATGGCTCGTAACCAATGGCAAGCTATGCAAGAAACCGTGGCTGGATTCACTCAGGCACTACAAAATGTAGTTCAGGCTGGAAATCAGGCGGGAGCTGCAAGGAATGGAGCCGGTGATCTGCACCGAAATTTTAGGAGTTTAAACCCTCCTCGTTTCTCTGGATCCCCTGATCCGGACGAGGCAGAGAATTGGCAAGAGGAGATTGAAAGGATTTTCCAAGTAATGCAATGCACCAATAGGGAAAAAGTGGTACTGGCCACTTTTCAATTTACCAAGAATGCCGGAGCATGGTGGAAGGCCACCTCGGCCCACCTGCCTAATAAAGCTGAACTAGAATGGGCTGAATTCCTGGAGATATTCCGGGGAAAATATTTCTCTGAGAGAGTGAAGGAGAAGAAAGTGACAGAATTTGCCGCACTGAAGCAGAAGGGATTGTCTGTCGCTGAGTATGAGGCTCAGTTCGCGCATCTCGCTGTGTATGCCCCACATCTGGTGGGAATGAAAAGACTAAAGGCAAATCGATTCATGGATGGGCTCAGGCCCATGTTCATTGAAAGGCTCGGACCACACAATATTCAAACTTACACTGAGATGGTCCAAAGAGCTCAGCTGGTAGAAGACACCATGGCCAAGGTGGATGGCATGAGGGGCAAGGACAACTCCAAGCCGGTCTTCGTCAGAAAGGAAGCACCTAATATTGCTCCAACCTTTCGTAACAACAACGTCAACAACAACAACAAGAGGCCGAATATCGGAAGGGATATTGCTGTAGATAAAAGAGTCAAAGTGGAAGGTAGGCAGTTGTCTAAAAACTGCAAGTTCTGTGATAAACCAGGACACCGAGCTAAAGAATGCTGGAAAAAGCTCTGGGCGTGCTTAAAATGCGGAGGTCGTGACCACCGTATTCCTGATTGTCCTATGCTGAAGGACCAGCCAGGCAGAATCCAGAATGTACCACGGCGTCAGGGACGCCTTAATGCTGTTATAGAAGCTGACCTACCCGAGGAAGGGGGTATGGTGGAAGGTACCATTTCCATACACTCTCAACCGGCTTTTGTGCTTATTGATACTGGAGCTGCATATTCTTTTATTTCCACCACATTTGCTGCAACTCTACCTGTCAAACCTGTAGCCTTGAAATCCAAGATCACTGTAGCCTCTCCACTAGGCTCAGAATCTGAACTCACTCACTACTTGCCGACATGCGAAACTATAATTGGGGGACACAATCTCCCTGCCAACCTTATCTGTTTAGACATGAAGGGTTATGATGCCATTCTGGGTGTCGATTGGCTAATTAAATATGATGCTGATGTAAACTGCTGCCATAGGAGGGTCACTTTTAAAAGACCAAACCTTCCAACTTTATCACTACTTGGCACCCGCTATCACAAACACCCTATCTTGATCTCCTCCTTAAAGGCCTCTAAGCTGATCAACCAAGGTTGTGATGCTTTCCTAGTTTCTGTCTTGGCAACTGAAAAGAAGAAACCGACCCTAGAAGACATTCCAATAGCCAGCGACTATCCTCATATATTTCCAGAGGAATTACCTGGTATACCACCTGAGCGGGAGGTAAACTTCACCATTGAGTTACTCCCTGGGGCAGCCCCTGTTTCAAAAGCCCCGTACCGCATGTCCCCTGTTGAATTGCAGGAATTGAAGAGACAAATCCAAGAATTACTAGATCAAGGTTTTATCAGGCCTAGCACATCCCCGTGGGGAGCGCCAGTGCTATTTGTCAGAAAGAAGGACGGGACGATGAGGCTATGCATTGATTACCGTCAGTTGAACCAGTTGACAATAAAGAACAAGTATCCACTACCCCGCATTGATGAACTGTTTGATCAGATCTCTGGCGCACAATATTTCTCCAAGATAGATCTAAGGTCAGGCTACCATCAACTAAGAATAAAGGAGGAGGATATTCATAAGTCCGCATTCCGAAGTAGATATGGTCACTATGAGTTCGTAGTTATGCCGTTTGGCTTAACAAATGCTCCAGCAGCTTTCATGCAACTTATGAATAATATTTATAGGCCATACCTGGACCAGTTTATAGTGGTGTTCATTGATGACATCCTTATTTACTCCAAATCCAAAGAAGAACACGAAGAACACTTGAAGATGGCTCTACAAGTGCTTAGAGACAGTCAACTCTATGCCAAACTTAGTAAGTGTGAGTTCTGGATGGAAGAGGTGTCTTTCCTTGGCCACATCATATCCACGGAGGGAATCATTGTAGATCCGTCTAAGGTGGAGGCGGTAAATAACTGGACAAGGCCGACAACTGTGTCGGAGATTAGAAGCTTTCTGGGTTTAGCCAGTTATTATCGTCGCTTCATTAAGGATTTCTCAAAGATAGCTGTACCATTGACCCGGCTTACCAGGAAGGAGAATCCATTTGCATGGACTGATGAATGTGAAGAAAGTTTCAAGGCATTGAAAGAGCACCTTACCTCAGCACCCGCACTAACCCTGCCAGTTGCTGGGGGTAGTTTTGAAGTATACACCGATGCATCCGGGATCAGCCTTGGCTGTGTGCTGATGCAGAATGGGCAAGTTATATGCTACGCGTCCAGACAATTGAAGAAGCATGAGGACAATTACCCTGTACATGATCTGGAGCTAGCGGCTGTAGTCTTCGCCTTGAAGATATGGCGTCATTATCTATATGGTGAGAAATTCATTGTGTTTTCTGACCATAAAAGCTTGAAGTATCTTCTTTCTCAGCAGGACTTGAATATGAGACAGTGGAGGTGGTTGGAGTATCTCAAAGACTTCGACTTCACGATTCAATATCAACCCGGAAAAGCAAATGTTGTGGCAGATGCTCTAAGTAGAATGCCAATGATCACACTATCAAGTTTAATGGTGAACGAATGGAAGTTGTTAGAAGACTTCGCCAAGTTAAATATTGATGCTGACATCAAAGAGAAGGGATGTCTTGTTGCTAGTACTAGGGCACAACCTACACTACTGGAGGACATCACAACACTCCAAGATAATGACCCTATACTTGTAGAGATTAAGGCTAATCTAGACCAGAGGCCGGATTTCTCATTGACTGAAGATGGAAGACTATTGTTCCGAGATCGAGTCTGTGTACCCGACCATGTAGAGACAAAGAAAATGATTATGGATGAGGCTCACAAGACCAGGTATACCATCCATCCTGGAACTACCAAGATGTATCAAGATTTGAAAAGAAGCTTTTGGTGGTCTAATATGAAGAGAGAAGTGGCAGAATACGTCGCCCGATGCTTGACATGTCAAAGGGTCAAGGCGGAACACTTGCGACCCGCAGGTAAACTCAAACCCCTAGAAATCCCGGCATGGAAATGGGAAGGTATAGGGATGGACTTTTATTTTCGGACTACCTAAATCTAGAGGTGGATTCAATGGGATCTGGGTTATTGTCGACCGCTTAACTAAGTCGGCTCACTTCTTGCCGGTGAAGAATAAGTGGTCAGTAGATGTTCTGGCTGCATTGTATGTGAAGGAAATAGTCCGATTACATGGAGTACCGGTGTCTATCGTGTCTGATAGAGATCCTAGGTTCACATCCCACTTTTGGAAAGGACTGCATTACTCCTTGGGATCTAAACTAAACTTTAGCACGGCTTTCCATCCACAGACAAATGGTTAGACGGAGAGAACCAACCAAGTGATTGAGGATATACTTAGAGCATGTGTCCTAGATTTTGGAGGAAGCTGGCACGAACACTTATCCCTCGTGGAGTTCGCCTACAATAATAGCTATCAAGCTAGCATTCAAATGGCACCATTTGAAGCACTCTACGGCAGGAGTTGCCGATCTCCAATATGCTGGTATGAAGTTGGCGAAAAACAAATGCTAGGACCTAAGATGATAAGAGAAACCACAGAAAAGGTAAAGCTTATTAAAGAGAGAATGGTAGTGGCACAGCAAAGACAAAAGGCATATGCAGATAATAGAAGAAGAGACCTGGAGTTTCAAGTTGGTGAACATGTATTCTTGAAAGTGTCTCCAGGCCGTGGGATCAGGCGATTTGGCATTAAAGGCAAGTTGTCACCAAGGTTTGTCGGGCCTTTCGAAATCCTCGAAAGAGTCGGCGAGGTGGCATATCGTCTCGCTTTACCACCACAAATGGATGGAATACACAATGTGTTTCACATATCCATGCTGAAAAAGTATGTACGAGATCCATGGCATGTCATAGAATATGAGCTTCTAGAATTCAACAAAGACGGAACATATCAAGAGAAGCCGATTATGATCGTGGACCGGGAACTGCGCCAACTAAGGAACAAGGTTATTCCACTAGTAAGGGTTAGATGGAATCAACGCATGGATGAAGATGACACGTGGGAAACCGAGGAAGCAATGCGCAAAAGATACCCAGAGTTATTCACAAGTAAGTACACCTCACTTGTACAAAATCTTTCTATATATGAATTTGGGGACCAAATTCTCTTAAGTGGGGGAGGGTGTCGCACCCCGAAAAATTTCAATTTATATAAAAATTCAATTAAAATGGAAATAAATAATTTCCATAATAACAAGTATTTAAAACATACGTATCATTATCGTATGTGCTAAAACACATCGGAAAATTCCGTAAAAATTATAAATCAACCCCAAACATTATTACGAAATGTTTTACAAAGAAATTGGTGCCAAGAAAAATCAGATCATCCAAGTTTAAAGTGTTCCGCGACTTATTAGCGTAATTCATGAATAAGTCGGAAACCGTTAACACGGAAATACGACGCAATCATAAATTAAATAAAAATGTTAGAAATGCTTCTAACTATATATGATAATGGCCCAATATCATAAGTGGGCCAATGGACCACATATGACCCAAAAATCAAATGAAGCAAGAAAATACATAGAAATTTGTAACCATAAATAAGCTGAAATTAAAAAGAGGCAATTAGAGTTGAATTGGGATACAAACATGCATTCATAGAAACCAAAATTTGTGCCTACCCATCCATGGAAGTTGCTTGATGGCCAAGACTCTCTAATGAAGGAAGAAATCATCAAAAATAGGAAACCAACATGCCAATCCGGAAACCCTTCCTTCCTAGTTACAATAGGACTCCTAAACACCATGGTTACGTAAATACTCTTCACCCAAACCCTAGGGATGAATCTAGAACTTGTTGGGGTCGTGTGGAGGAGCTCTTTGAGGCTGGAGAGTAGGCGATCAAGCATACCAAGCTCATCTTCTTCCCCCGTTCATCTACTTCGACCTGCACAAACCACCTTCTTGAAGCCGATCAAAGGTAGGCCAAACCTAAATCCCAATGTGCAAAGCTTACACCCATGGAAAGAGGGTCGAGTCTACTTCCTAACCCAAGTGGAATGCCCAAATTCCATGCTGCATACACGGAGTATTAAGCGTTCTTCAAGCAGCGGTTTGAACATGGGTTTTCTGAAGAACGAGACTTCATCAACCCAAGAGGTAGGTTTTCTCGGGCCAAACCTTAACATATCCTATACCAATGTGTAGAGCATCAAGTTAAATTTCATTTCCCACTGGTTTCATCGAATCACATTTAGTAGATCTTGATTTATAAGCGTTTTTCCAAAGTCGCGCATTGTTAGAGCTTTTCCCGTTCTTAATATGTTGCACATGTTTCAAGACCGAATTAGATAAAACTCATAACATAAAAGATATTCTACTAGTTGTCCTCGTCAGGTTTCATGTTGAATGTTTTGTCTAAATCTCATTAGTTAGAGAGTTATAAGCGTGGTAATAGGGTTGCTGCATAAAATTACGTTTTCAAGTTACCCTTGGACGGACCTTGTGTTCCCGTGATCAAAACCTATCGAAACCATTTTTATTGTTCAATTCCGATTTACTGGAAGTACCCTAGTATGTCTAGGTTATTTAAAACTAGTTTCGTTATTTTTCACGCACTGTGCAATTTGTTCTCTATTTTAGAACAACCCTATGTCAAAAGAAGGAAAGACAGGTCCGCAATCTGAGGCACTGTCCATGCTCTGTCAGGGTCAGGCACGGATCCTGTGAATGCGACGGCCCGATATGTCGCTTTCAGAGGTCTTATTGCGACAGCCCTATTGTCGCCTTCTGAATGCGACGTGTACTACGTCGCTATATGGCTGCCTGATCTGACCGACACGTCGCCTTCCTTACATGACCCTGTCGCTTTTTAGCCATCCCATCGCGGCCCTTGACCTGTCGTAATCTCACACCCTGTCGCCTTCCTTATATACCCCTGTCGCCTTCTCAGAATTTTACCTGAAACCACGTGTTCTCCTGCATAGTTTTCCGCATATACCCAAGGTCTGTTTAAATATGATATTCACTGTGTAAGTCGCATGTCTTGGGTCTGATCATTACATGATTGTTATTTAATGACTTAAAAAGTGTTAAACCCATTTAAAAGCTTTAATTACATGAATGCTATTCTAAGTGCTCCTTAAATGTTATGATCCATTCGTGCTACTTGTGATTTAATCTTCCTACTGTTCTTCCACGTTTAAATGATAACGGTTATCATAAAATCTTACAAACCATGATTAGTTAAAGTGCATAGTTAATTCCATGTTATATTGTCAAGTGCTTCATGCGAGTTTGAGACCGATGGTTTGTGAATTGAGACATGCGTACCGCACTACACACTAGCACTATTAGGCAGCCTTTCTTGGGAAAATGGAAACTCTCTACCGGTCATTCCGAATCGGTAGACTAGTGACCTTTTCACCAAGGCCTCCGTAAATCTCCTCTGACCATGGATTCCCACATGGCCGACGAGTTGGTTGTACCATTGAAGTTCCCTGGAGATAGCGTGCACTTCCGTTCTCTTCTTGTTCTCGTGAGTGTGACTTACAAACTGGACTAAAGCCATTAATGTAAGGGTTGAACGAAAGGATAAATCGTACCATTATGCTGCCGAATTTATCTCTTAACCATTGTACTCATGAAATCATGTTCCATTACTTATTACTTGTTCTCCTCATCATCATGAACATGACATTACACATGCTTACTTATTGAAACTCTCACTGGCCATTATAAATGACTGTGGGTATCTACATTTAAAAATTTAAGTGAGATGCTGACAGGACACGGCGTGTGTCCAAGGGATCCAATCTAGTCCTAATGACGGCGAGTCATAGATATACTGTTAACCATGGGGTATAATGATTACTGGCGTTGCATCTGCGCTGGGAAAATCGTGCGTGCGTGTTGAATGATAGATACAATACCACATACACGTGACCTAGTGTACATTCTTGATGGATCTTTTCTCGGTATACATTAGTGTCTACGTGCCTGATTAGTGTTACTTGATCGTGCTCGTGCGTGCTTGCTTGCTTGCTTGCGTGATATGGCCATCCTGCATTTAATGCAATTAGTGATATCTTGCGTTCTTGAAAGCTATTAACATCAAGTGAAATCTTGCGTGCTTGTACAAAGTGATCTATTTCGAGTTCTCTCTTGTCATCTTGTTCATCAATCTTGTTCTATCATAATCACTCTCTCTAGCTTGTTTTATATACCATGTTTTAACGAGTTTTATTCGTACTTGCATATCATTCATCGTACTTGCCTAGTCCTAAATTGCTAAACACTTATATCATTGCCCGCACATTGAGATATAAATCCTACTGGGCTAGTTTGCTCATCCCCTACTTTTACCCAATCTAGGTGACTATGAAGTTCAAGAGGAAGATCAAGTCGAGGATGGGAATGCGTCCGAGTGATGAGCGTTCCAATTATGAGTCTACCTATAGTTAGTTTATTTTGAGTGATAGATTCTTGTAAGAGGAAGTGAGAAGTATCATGTACTTTTGTTTTATTGAGTATTAGTCCTGTAATAGTTTCCACTTTGAATACAATAAGTTGAGATTTGAATACAATTTATATTGAGTTCAACATATGGGCCCTATTATGATGTTGTGTTGATACACATTTAGTGCGTGCTAGCTAGAGGCTTATTTGCCGACTGTCCACGTCTCGAAATATCGACTCGAATTATTCTAAATAATATCCGCTATGTAATTCTCGGGACGTGACAATCCGTGATTTCCTCGCATCCCGCGTCAACCTGCCACACTATCAGGATCAAGAAACTGAACGTCGCGTACTTGAATCAGCACGATCCTCATGATGGCGTCTCCTTAGTGGTCGCGTACGTTATGAATCCGAGTGATAAATTGATGACCGGTCGTATCCCGACACGTGGCGCGATCAACATGGTTCGCTGCCTGCGTCATGCTTAGGATTGTCAGATCAAGTTAGCCCCCCGGGCCTATAAATAGTGGGGGTCGTTGCGGGAAGGAGCGCCTTTAACTCGCGCGAGCAAACTTTAGAGCGACGACTCGATGATTGTCGACAACCCGACGACTCCTGTTCGTCGTCCTTAGGGATGTCCTTTGCTCGCTCCAGGTTGCTTCTCTCAGAGGTAAGCGATGAGTCTTCCACCTGCTCGTTCTTCATCTGGGGGTTCTTCTTCGTCTTCCTCGTCGTCTCCCGATAATGATAGGACTCCCAGCGAGAGCCCCCAATCTTCTAGTGACTTCCCTGGTACTCTAGTGTCACGTCCTGTAGAGAAGCAATTCGTCCTTGAGGTCAGCACCGGTGAGTATATCCCTCGGGCGCCTTCGGCACATACGTCTGGTGCTCGTCGTCTAGCAGATAGCATGGCCGACGTTGTATGCGAGACCACCCTCGGGACCTTCCGATGGGTGAGAAAACATCCAGAGATTTCCCTCCCCTCCGACACGGTATTTTTCGCCAATCGGAAATTCCGAGCCTACCACGTAATGGAGAAGGGAGTGTGCGTATATTCCGAGGTGATCCGGGCTGGTCTTCGGTTCCCACTTAACCCTTTTATCATTTTCTTACTCTTGGAGCTCGGGATGGCTCCATCACAGTTGACACCAAATTCTTGGAGAACGGTTACCGGCTTCCTTCCGGTCTGCATCGTGGCTGGGGTCCCTCCGATCTTGCGCCTCTTCTTTTACTGTTTCTCCATAAAGCTGTTCAGAGACCGACTTTATTTTTCGTCCAGATCTGGTCGGAAAATCCTTGGCAAACTTCCTACCTCCATCCATTATTGGAAAAGGAGCTTCGTTTTCATTTACTGCCCATCTAGATGGCCTTTTCTGACCCAGTGGTCGGAAATCGATCTTCGGAACAAAGCGATCGGGTCGCCTAAACTTACCTCACCCGAGCTCTTGGACTTTGTGGATCTAAAGACGATGAAGGCCCCCGACCTGTACGAACCTTCTCGAGCTGATTGCCGAGGGCACCAAAGGTCGTCGTCCTTTTGATCAGCCTTCTCGGTTAACTCGCACTACCCCGATTCTCACATTTTCTCTCCTCTTTCCTTTTACAGTTATGGCCGACAAGGGTTTTTCCAAGGCCCGTAAGGGATCATCTCTTGCAGAAAAGGCGCGTGAAAAGGTGCTTGCGAGGGGCAAGAAGGTTGCCTCACGCCCAGAGAAGCGTCCTCAGGTCGTCGAAGATGCTCCTCCGGAAGACTCGTCGGGTGATGCACATGATCATGGCTCGACTGCCATCTCTCAACGGGAGGAGGAGAGGCCAACAAAATGTCCACAACCCCAGCCGTCGTCTCCGACCACCGTCCCCTCATCGCCACCGAAGACCCATGTTCAGCTGGATCCGGTCGAATGGGGTCGTCAGGCTCTCCCAGCAGAGTTGAAGGCAGATGCCCTGAACAAGTCCCCACGTCGGCTGCTATTCGACTTCCACTCATCGCTTTTGAGCCAGTTGGCTGCATTCGAGGCTTACGTGCACCGAGCCGAGGTGAAGAGGGCGTCCTGCGACAAGCGGGTCACAGAGGCTGAGGAGCGGACTGCCTCTGAGAAGGCTCTTCGTTTAAAAGAGGCGGAGGCGGCGCAGAAGAGAGAAGATGAGCTTCGGGATTCCCTCTCATCCGTGAAGGATGCTCATCAAGCCGAGGAGCAGGCGCTCGAGGCCGAGAAGAAAGCACATGTCGATGAGGTTGAGGCCCACAAAAAGACGAAGGACCAGGTCTCGCATCTTGTAGCCGACGAGAAGGAGAAGGCGCTCATAGAGTATCGTGAGTCCGACGAACTCGGGGAAGAGGTCACGGGCCTTTTCCGCGAAGACTATATCGCATGCCTCGACAAGGTGAAGGAGCTGTATCCCAGCCTCGACCTGTCGGGTGCAGATCTCCCCTCTGATGGCGACGAAGGAGGCGAGAATCAGGAGGTGGGAGTGGAGGCCATCGTTGATGAGGCGGTCGAAATAGCCACCAAAAAACTTTATGCAGAAGCCGCCGAGAAAGTCTTAGCCGAGGACACCTCTTCCCCTGTTGTATAGATTCCTCTTTGCTCTCATCACCGAGGAGATGTACTGCATTAACATAGTAGCTTTGTTTGCCTTACGTTGTTTGTCCACTTATCTCTTCGTCGTCTATCGTGTTCTGAGGTAGCAGCGTCAAAAAATGCTAATGACTCTATGACGCATTCCGGGCGGTGTTATAAGAAAAAGGAGTGCTAGAGCGACCTCGCTATCCGTTAGGCTATAAAGACGACCAGGCTTACAGAGTGCCGAAGAGATCTCGTTTACGATTAGACTGCCGAGGCAATCTCGTTAACGGTGAGAGTGCCACAGCGACCTCATTTACAATTAGAGTGCCGAAGCGACCTTGTTAACGGTGAGAGTGCCGCAGCGACCTCATTTACAAGTAGAGTGCGGAAGCGATCTCGTTAACGGTGAGAGTGCCGCGACCTCGTTTACAATTAGAGTGCCGAAGTGACCTCGTTAACAGTGAGAGTGCCGCAGCAACCTCGTTTACAATTAGAGCGCCGAAGCAACCTCGTTAACGGTGAGAGTGCCACAGCGACCTCGTTTACAGTAATTTTTTTGGATAATATCCTCTGAGATGGTATGCACCATGGCCGAGGTCTTCCACGACTCGGTACGGGCCCTTCCAACTAGCCGACAGCTTACCATGAGCCGATCTCAGATCCGAGACGGTTAGCTTCCTAAGAACAAGGCTCCCCACGGAAAAGCGCCTCGGCTTGATGCTTTTGTCGAAGCTCCTTTTTACCCTTCGTTGGTAAACTTCCATTCTGGCCGACGCCTTTCCTCATTTCTCCTCAATCACATCCAACTCAGCGCGAAGAGAAAGTTCATTGCTCTCTGGGTTAAACCCGAGGACCCTTCCGGAAGGAATGAGCATTTCTACGGGTGTAACAGCCTCCACGCCAAACGCCATTGCGAAAGGTGATTCTCATGTTGCCTCCCTCGGCGTTGTCCGATATGCCCATAGTACGTGTAGAAGTTCGTCGGCCCATCTCCCTCTGTGACTCTGCAGTCTCTTCTTAAGCCCGTTTAAGATTGTTCGATTCGTCACCTCAGTGAGCCCATTAGACTGAGGATGGGAGACCGAGGAGAATCGGTGGTCTACTCCAAGCATTGAACAGTTGCACCGAAAGTTGGCATTGTCGAATTGCTTGTCGTTGTCGGTGACGATTGCTCGAGGGAGGCCGAACCTGCATATAATGTTCTTCCAAACAAAACCCTAGGTGTTAGCGTCTATAATTTTTGCTAACAGCTTGGCCTCGACCCACTTGGTGAAGTAGTCGACTCCGACGATGATGAACTTCCGTTGTCCTGACGATGGGGGAAAAGGCCCGTGGATGTCCATTCCCCACTGAGCGAACGGCCACGGTGAAGTTATGGTTGTGAGCTCATATGGTGGCTTCCGATTTGTCCTGCTGAAGAGCTGGCATTGATGGCAACTCCTCACATACTTCTCACCGTCCTTTAACATGGTCGGCCACCAGTAACCCTGTCAGGTTATTCTTCGAACGAGGGAACGAGGACCCGCATGGTAGGCACATGTTCCCTTGTGCACCTCACCGATGACCTCCTCAGCTCGTATCGAGCTTACGCATCGGGGGTAAGGATAACTAAATCCTTGCCAGTACAGGTCGTCGCCGATAAGGAAAAACCTCACAGCTCGTTTCCTCATCTTGTCTCCCTCTTCTTTATCTTCCGGCAGTGTGCCGCTTTTAAGGAATTCCACCAATGGGGTCATCCAAGTCGTTCCCACGTCGGCACACATTACCTCGGCCAGTGATACCGATGGCTCTCGGAGCTCCTCCACTAGAATCGACGACTCTATTTCCACTGAAGATGATGCGAACTTGGACAGGGCGTTAGCTTGCGAGTTCTCGGTTCTAGGAATCTTCATTAGCTCGGCATCCTCAAATTTGCCCAGCAGCCTCCGGACTTCAGTCATGTAGGATGCTTACTTGGCTTCCTTCGCCTCGAATTCTTGTGAAACCTGGCTGACGACTAACTGGGAATGACTGTAGACCAAGACCTTCGAAGCACAAAGGGACTTTGCCATTTTTAATCCTGATATTATGGCTTCGTACTCGGACACATTGTTAGAAGCATTGAAGCTGAAATGAATCGCATACCTTAAAATGAGACCATCGGGTGAGTGGAGGATGACCCTGTGCCGCTGCCTTAAGAGTTGGATGTGCCATCGACAAAAACCTCCCATCGTCCTACGATATCTTCTTCTTGTGATGCTCTGGCCGTTCCTTCATAGATGAAATCGGTGAGAGCCTGAGCTTTGACGGCGATCCGAGGCCTGTATTCAATGTCAAATTCTCCGAGCTCTATAGCCCACTTTGCCAACCTTTCGGAGGCCTCGGGTCGGCTGAGGATTTTCTGGATTGGAACGTCGGTGAGGACGACGACTTTATGCACCTGAAAATACAGATGCAATCTTCTGGCGGCTACGATCAATGCGTATCCGACCTTTTCAAGGTCAGAGTATCTCTGCTCGGCTCCTCGCAATGCTTTACTTGTATAATATACTAGGAGGTGGTTCCTGTTTTCTTCCCGTACGAGCACCGAGCTGATGGAATATGCTGTCGTAGAGAGGTCCAGCAGCAGTGCCTCTCCGATCACCGGCTTGCTCAACGTGGGTACGTGCGCCAGGTACGCTTTCAGCTCGTCGAACGCCTTCTGGCACTCCTCGGTCCACTCAAAACGACCCTTTCTCAGCACCTCGAAGAAGGGCCTGCAGCGCTCCGCCGACCTGGACATAAACCTGCTAAGAGTCTTAACCCTACCATTAAGCCTCTATACCTCCTTCACCATTCTCGAGGCCGCCATGTCGATGATCTCTTGGACTTTGTCGGGGTTGACGCCGATTCCTCGGCTCGACACGAGGTAGCCGAGGAACTTCCCTGCTCAAACGCCGAAGATGCACTTCTCGGGATTCAACTTCATCCCGTACACCCGTAGCACGCCAAACGCCTCGGCCAAGTCACGAATGGGGTCCTTCTCTCGTCGGCTCTTCACCAGCATGTCGTCGATATATATTTCCATCGTCTTCCTGATCTGCTCTTCAAACATCATGTTGACGAGCCTTTGGTACGTTGCCCCTGCATTCTTCAATCCAAACGGCATGCGAGTGAATCAATACAGACCTTTCTCCACGGTGAAGGACGTCTTTTCTTCGTCTTCAGGAGCCATTCTGATCTGGTGGTATCTGGAGTAAGCATCGAGGAAGCTTAGTAGCTCGTGCCCAGCCGTTGAGTCGATGAGCTGGTCGATGCGGGGGAGCGGGAACTTGTCCTTTGGGCATGTTTTGTTTAAGTCGGGGAAGTCCACACACATCCGCCACTTCCCGTTCACTTTTTGCACCAAGACGACATTCGCAACCCACTCCGGATAGAACGAATCTCGAACCATCCCTGCATGCAAATATTTCGCTATGCTGCTATCGACTACCTCCTGCCGATCAACCGACAATGGCCTTTTCTTCTGGTGCACAGGTCGGGCGTCGGGATTCACATTCAGGTGGTGCTAGATAATATTCGAATCGAGCCCTAGAAGGTCATCATCCGACCACACGAACACGTCGCCACTTTGTTTGAGGAATGCAACAATTTCTTCTTCCAAGTCATTGAGCTCGGTCCCCACAATGAGGGTTCCTTTCTCCACCTCTATCGGCTTAGTTTGCTCCGCCGGCTCGTGCCTTCTGTCATCATCATTAGAATAAGGCGCATACTCTAGAACTATTGGTTCTTTTGCTAAAATGGAATTTACATAACATTGGCGGGCCTTGGCCTGACTTCCGAAGACCTCCCCAATCCCACCGGGGTCGGGAATTTTAATTTCTGGTGGTAGGTTGAAGGCACCCCCCCAACTTCCCCAACAGGCCCCGAACGAAGATCGCGCTGTAGGCCGACTTTACTTTTACGACGAGGAAGTCGACCTCAACTGTTACATGGCATGGTCGGGTGCCCAAAGTTACTTTTAGCTTAACCGACCCCTCGGCATTCATGGACGTCCCGTTGAAACCGAACAATGGAGTAACGATCGGTTTGAGCTTCGTGCTCAGGTTGGTCATTTTAAGGAAAGAGTCATAAAAAAGGACGTCGGGTGCCGTCCATTATCAACAAGGATACGATGTACATCATACCCATCGAAGTCCACGTGGATCACTAACGCGTTGTCGTGGGGAAGACTAAGCCCGACAACATCTTCGTCCGAAAAAGTGATGACGCTCCCAATCCTAGGCCCCTGTCTGCTCGGCCCCCCGTGCATCGTCACAACCGACGCATAGGCCTTTCGCTTTCTCCCACTGTCGCCGCCGCTTGCCGAGCCATCGGTGAGGACCAAGACGGCCCCTTTTCCTTCAACAGCCTCGTGATCATTCTCTGGGGTGCGTGCCTTCGTCCGCCTGTCGATGACGTCCTTTTCAATGACTCCCCGGTGCAGCATTTCTGCGATCTCCATCATTAGGCTTCAGCACTGGTCGGTGAGGTGGCCGTATTCCTTATGGTATTCGCAGTAAAGGTTTATTCCTCGGCCAGATGCAGGCCTCGTCATCGGTTTTGGCCTCCAGAACTCCGACAGCTTCTTGATGATGGGGAGGATCTTGGAAGGGAGTCTCCCGAAGCGGGGGAGATCTCTCACCCGTCGAGGCTCATCAGGACGACGATCGCGGTCAGATTCTCGTCGACGTTCTGATTCCTGTCGTCTCTCCCCTTGTGAGGATTCTTCCCTCCTCGGCTTCTTTACCGCCTCAGCTCCCGCCGCCCCTTGCTCGGTCGGTCGCCTTAGCCTTCCCGCAGCGCCAAGAGTCGACTCTAGCCTCACATATTTCTGCATTCTAGAAAGGAGGTCGGAGAGACTTACTGGTGGTTTCTTTGCAATGGAGGCCACGAATGCTACGTCGAAGCATACTCTCGTCAGAATGTTGACCGCCATCCTCAGTCCAGATCAACCACCTTCATTATTTCAATCTTGAATCGCTTGGCATAATCCCGGAACATCTCGCCCCCCTTTTGAGCGATGAGCCACAAATCGTCGGTGCACAGCGAGTGCTGCACCGTGTTGTAGAAGTGATCCACAAATTGTTGGGCCAAGTCGGCAAAGCTGAAGACCGACTGGGTGGGGAGTGCCTTGAACCACTGTAGTGCTGCATCGTCCAAAGTAGACATAAACGCATGACATTTTAAGGCGTCAGTCACATTTACCATTTCTATTTGCCCCTGAAAGTGGTCAAGGTGATGAATAGGGTTGGTTGTTTCGTTATAGCGCCTGAACTTCGGTAGCTGCAATTTTTTTGGTACTGGTACCGAGGTGATTTCCTCGACAAAGGGTGAGAAGGTCAGGATCACCACCATGGAGGGGGCGCGGTTGCCGCGTTGCAATGCTTCTATCTTCCTGTTCATCTCTTGTAGGTCGTCCTTCCACCGAGGGTCGATGGGTAGCACACTTGCCGAGGCCAGCATCGATTCTGCTGAGAAGTGTTTAGTGACGTCGGTCCTCGCTGCTCCGCAATCTATGGCTTCAGCGGGTGTAACCGGGCGTGCGGCGGCCTGCGGAGGAGCCGGCGAGGAAATCATAGGCGTCGCTCTCTGGATGTTGGCATGGCTTACTGATAGAGCCGGTGGGGCTGTTTGTTGACCAGGTACCCCCGCGTCTTCCTGGGCACCAAGATTTTGACCCACCGGGCGAACTACGGCATCGCCCTGAGTTGTGGGTGTTTGCTGGTTCTGCTCCATCCTTTCCAGCACTTGCTGAACACTTGCGAGTATCCGCTCAACGAGATCGAGGCGCGAGGATGTCACCGAGTCTTGGTTGCCTGCTCCAGAGACACCTCCAGCAACCTCCTCGATCATGTTGGTGGGGGCGACTTCATCTCCAGATGATCAAGCGATCACCTTCCCTTGGGTGCCATGGAGAGAAGCTTTTTACTCGAAGCTTCCCACAGACGGCGCCAAATGTTGCTACTCGAGCGAGTGGATCTGGCCCCAGGCCAAATAGGAGATGGCCCAAGGGACGGATGGTGATACGCCGATGTCCAGCCTACGAGTGCCGACCTGCAATAACCACCGATGGTCCTCGGTGGGTAGACACTCGGACGATCAAGTCAGACCAGGAGCACGAAATTGGAGGATTTATGTCTGTAGAATAACCTACTTCCCTGTGTGGGCTGCTTCTACCTTTTATAGGGGATCCCCAGTGACGGGTCTAGAGGCGTCACTTATGGACATGCCCACGATCTCCCCCCTAAATCTTGTGATTCGGAGTCGTGGGTAGAAAGTGGCTACAATTTAGGACCTTACCGTTAATGAGAATTCCCTCTATAGGCGCGCGCGGTCATTGGCGTTTACATAGCCGAGAATCTCGGGGCTCTGCGCCCACGATGATTCATATAGTAGGTCCAACCAAGCATTTCCCATATGGGAGGGTACAGTTAGGCTTGCCTTGATCTTTTGCTTGACCGCTAGAGCCTCCTGAAAGATGAAGGGGTTCGTCACGAGGAGGGACGAAGCTCATGAACCGAGGAATCAGGACATCGTCGGGACATCGGGAGTTCTGGCCTGCGACGAGACGGCCGGTCGGTCTTCGGACTACCGTTAGTGGAACGCGTATAGTGGTAGCCGTCAGGTCAGTTGGTAACGACCAGCATCAATAGGGAAGGAAGAATTTGTGAAGGTTAGGTTCAGTACTTTGCAAGCATTGTTCAAAGAGGGAGAAGTCCATATGAGCATTTGGACCGAGAGTGTGTTTGAGAAATGCAAGATGCCTTTGATAAAGGATTTGGATAGTAGTGTGAGTTTGATGTTGGAGATGAAATCTGATGAATAGAAATTATTCACTTTTAGATTGAAGGAAGAAGAAAGTAGATGTCATAGCATATAAGTAGCATTCTTCTTAGGCATCATGCTTGGCCTTATAGTAAAGGTTGAATCTATTAGTCCAAATGGGAGTGCAATATCTCCCGAGGATGGCATATTTGTGAGCAACGAAGTCATCAATGTCACCCTCAAAGAAAGTGTATGCATCAGAAATTATAGGATAGTAGTTGTGCCATTTATATAGAGATAGTCTCTCCATTTGAGCCAGAATGAGCTGAATTGGTATTTGACTATCTTTCGGCATTGAATTCTAATGGCCATAGTGAGAATCTGAGACAAGTTTGCACTAGCAGCAATGGCTTCGATGAGGGAGGAATATTTGTCACTCACAAGAATATGAGAAATAGAGGGATCAAGATGAGCACAGAATTTGAGAAGGTGTTCATACTGATAATAAGAGAGGCAAGGGAGGCTAAGAGCCACCCCTTGTTTGTTGAAGTTGAGCAGGCATTGACAGAAGGTTGAAATTCGTTCAACAAAATCAGCCTTGAGAGAGTGAGCTTGATTTTGAAACCATTCATCCAAGCTGAGTGTAGGTCTGCCTGTTCGGGCTCTTGTGGTCTCCACCGCCTGTATTGAATTAAAGTCCGAGAGCTCGGCCTCAGTGAAAATAAGAGGGGGTTGGAAGGGTTTTTTTTTATGTTCACTGCCGACCAGGTGGTTAGGAAGGGCCACCTAGAGGGGCAGTGAACGAAGAAGAAGTTCCTCTTCCAATTATGGATAGAGGAAGGGGCTCGACCAAGGATTTGCCGACCGGTCCGAGCTGCAAAGTAAAGCCAATTGTCGAAGGCTTTTACTACTAAAAAGTAAAAGAAAAGGCAAGTGTTCAGCATTACCTTCACCAAGGCACAGGCGGCGAAGAAGCCAACGATCGACCTCCAGAAATTGGAGACCATCTACGAAGGAGCAACTCTCAGGCAAAGAAGGAGAAGAAGAATGAAAGGATGCAAGGGGTACCGAAAGCCTACTCCAATGACCTCAGTGTAGAGACAAAACCCGTTCTCCATCACATAATGGGATCGGATCTGATAGGAGGTCAACAAGGCAGAACCCTCGGGAAAGATGAGACCAGGGTGATATGTTATCCACTAGAGGGTCACCCTGTCGATCTCGCTCCGGTGATCGACCTACCGGTGACAACCCGAGGAGGGAGCGGAAGGTCTCTTGGGTACATACGACCCAATAGTTGTAGACAAGGGATATGGACGTCTATCCTTGGCGGTCTGATTGGCGACAGCCATGTTGACGCCAACCTGTGCGACCTGCAGAATATAGTCTACCCGAGGACAGTTTCCTTAGCCCAATTCCTCTCTCCCTTGCCCTGTTTTCATGCCTCTTGCTTCCCCACTAGTTCTAAGAGTTGTATAAGGATAATTGGCGGAACGTGGAACGCGAGACGGTGACGAATTGGCCAAGGAAACGCCGAACCGTGGTGCAATTGCCGTAGGAGCTCACGGAGGATTCGGTGTGGATCGGGAGAATTTAGGAGGTTTAAGCGGGTACTGAGGTAGGAGATGATCCCTTTAGTTCCTATAGGTTATGATAATGCAATTGGAAAGCATGAATCTACATGATAATTGTGTTTTCGGGTAATGGTATCCATGCGGGGTACACGGGTGGTTTGAGCAATTTAATGATGGAAACATGTTGTTTTGAGTTGATTAGGATTCATGCATGTTAGAGGAAGTATTTCCTCATGTTTTCTCGATAGTTTTGGGACTAAGAATGCCTGTAGAATCGGTTTAGGGTTTCTGTAGGAACTGGAGTTGAGGAGCTTGGCGTCAATATCGTTTGACACCAGGTTCTTCAGCTGGGAGATTAACGGCTAGATACCTTGCCGTTTATATCCCATCGATGGCAGTCGATGTTGCCGTCAGCATGTTTTCATGAAAATGTTGTTATATCAGATAATTAGTGTTGTCGAGCGGTGCAACGATAATCGTGGTGCACCCAGTGCTCGTGGTTCCTGAGACTAGCATACTGGGTACGCAGTTGGCTAGTTCTTTACGTGTTTGTGTGGTGTTCACGTGTAGTGGACTACTAGTGCACGCAGTTTACGTGAGAGTTCACGTGGTTTGTGTGTGACGTGCACGTGGTTTTGTGTACGTGGCGAGTAGTACAACGCCTACCGTGGTTACCTCTCCAGTTGGGTGCCCCAGGTTGTTTGTGAGCCAGGCTGTTAGCGTAGGGCTTTGTCCCGGTACTTGTGTTGTACCGTCGAGGTCTGTGTCGTCTGACCTGGACACCCTCACTCCTGTGTTTGAGTTGTACGTCCGGCTGAGGGAAAGATGACAGTGGGACAGTGACACTTATGTTTGTCTTTAGTCACTTGTAGCGCGCTCGTAGTTGGGGGTACGGACACCAGTAGTCGACACTGGTCCCCAGCTAGTCCTTTTCCAGTGCCTCACTCTAGAGAGCCCGGGCCAGGGTCTCCAGAGGTGTCAGGCATGGGCCTGCGACCGTGTGGTCCGCAGGTGGTGGTGTTTAGTTGTTCTCCACAGTTGCTTGACCTTTTCACGTGGAGCGGCAGCTGGACCTTTCGTCCGTGGCTGCGAGACTGAGAGGTAGACCTGTGTTAGCTTGTCTGAGTCAGTCTCTGGTGTCACGAACCAGTTCACGTGGCTTGTGTTTGGCTGTCTCTACTTTAGCTTGTACACCTGTACTGATTTGCCGTTTTATTATTTCAGTTGTTTTTCGTAGTCGGCAGACGGTGAGTACTTTTACAGCTCTCATATCCTGCTTAGCTGTTCTATAAATTGTTGGTACTATTTACTGCTTTTGTACCTGTGGTTTTGGTTTGCTCGGTTTTGGGGGAGTTCCCTACTGAGCCAGTGACTAGCGAGGCTCAACCCTACTCCCACAGGTGAGAGCAAGGAGGACGTTTCTCGGCCGTCGTCCAGTTCTGAGCCGCGTTGTAGCGGTACAGGGTCAGTACCTCCAGCTGTGTAGTAGCAGCTCCAGCAGTGTAGTCTTAGTAGTGCAGTGTAGTAGCAGCAGTGTAGCAGTAGTAGTGTAGTTAGTTATTTACTTTCTTCAGTTGTACCTCAGGGTATGCCCCAGGCTCTTGTACTTTCTTTTAGTTCTATGGAAATATGACTATGTAAACTTGTGAAATATATATATAATGGGGTGTTCCTTTGTGTTTACACGGACTGTGGTTTGGTATCCCTAGCGAGGCTTCGGCCCGTTCGCGGGAGGCGGACTCGGATCAAGTACGTTATCGGTTTAACGGGCTTGGTCGAGGCATTCCGTCACAGTTGTGCCACAAATGGCCCTCATTTTGCCTTGCAAGAGTATTTTCCCCATCATTCCGGATCTCACCCATCCTTCCCCGGTGCTTCCCCTTCATTTCCAAGATTAACCGAAGGTCGTGGGCAGTGTTTTCAAGTCGCAACGGGTCTTCGGGGCGCATTCATGAAGTCGCGACGGGCCTGCGGGACGCGTTAATAAAGATAGTTGAAACGCGTCTGGCTTGGTGGACGTGATTATATAGATTCCTCTTATCGCGCCGGGCATCTTGGACGCGACAAGACCGCTTGGACCTTAATGCGGCAGCCTTGTGCGACGCGACAAGGAATTTACCTATATTATGTATAGAAAATACCCGACAAGGAATTTACCTATATTATGTATGGAAAATACCCAATGTCATTTTATGAACGCGTCCGCTGTGAGCGTCGCGATCCTAATGTCGGTTTCGGCATAATTTTTTATAAATAAAATTCATAAATGCTTTATCGCGTCCTATCGTGCCGACGCGTTTCAAATCAGAAACGCGTCGGACCTTGTCGATGCGATTAGGCCCTAGGCCCCAAAAGTCATCGCACTCAAGTGTTCGTACCTCAAATCCCGAGGAAATCTCTGAATCGCGTCTGCCTGACCCAACGCGATTAGGTCCTAGGCCTGTACCCTACGACCCCCCAGAAGTCGTCGCATTTATGGCCCATGTGCTAAAATGAAATAGCGGCGGGGTAGGCCGACGCGTTTCAGGAATGCAGTGGTCGTCCTCGACGCGATTCTGAAGGTGGCCGCAGGCCGTGATCATTATGCTATTGTCAAATCAGGGCTTGCAAATCGTGGCGTACCGGTCGGACACGTTTCAATCTTATAGTCGCGGCAGCTGTCCCCGATGCGATTTGAAAACTTTGCCTCTATAAATAGACACTCGAGGGTCATTTGTAGGGGAGTGGTCCATTAATCGCGGTGAAGCCCTGCCGGATTCCCGTCTCACCGGGGGGTCCATTCAAGTGCGGCAAAGCCCTGCCCGTTTGTTCCGGGGTTTTGAACAATCACGGCGAAGCCCTGCCGGATTCCCGTCTCGACCCCAGCCCAGGGGGACTTTCTATTTCAAGCCATCCATTCGATCCTCGGGAGTCCGGAGCCGGTGTCCCCTCCATCGTCCACGTGCATCGAGGCGGGAGCGTCTTCCTCCTCTTCGTCCATTCCGGCAGTGCCGATCCGCCATTCACTTTTGGGGAAGCACCCCCTCCCCTTTCTCCCTTTTTATCTACATTTCAACTCCTCTGAGCCCCACGTGGCTCCTTTCTTTTATACACACACACATGCATGCATACACACACACACCTACATTTTAGGGGTTTAAAAGCCACCACGCGATGAGTCCTTCTCCTATTCTTTATTCATGTTATTCATTTTTTAGGATTGTATACTACACACGTGGCTAACCCCCTTCTCTTTTCCTTTGTCTTTTCTTTATCAGGGTAATGAACAAGGAAAGCGCCCTCTACCACAGCCGGTCGTGCTCGTAGAGGAAGAGGAACCCACATCCCCCGCGCAATCTCCCCACGCTATAAAAGGTAACATCCGCGATCATTCTTCCATCTGCACCCCTCGTCGTGCACCTCCATTTGGTACCCTCGCGTACCTGGCGATCACGATCTTTTCTTTTCCCCCGTATATCTATTTTTATCCCCCCTCTTTGTGGACTGTTGTTCGCTCCCTTAAAAAAGGGAACGGAAAATGCCGTCCACAATAGTGACCCTCAGGTCGACATCCTCGACAGTGGGATTTGACACATGAGCATCAGATGGATCAACCTATGGTGGAATAGTACTCCCATCTGAAGGGCAAGGAGTTGCATGTGCAAGAGGGGTGTACTCGGAAGAAGAACACCCTGATGATGATGATGAAGTGCCAATGGAAGAACTAGAAGAACTGGAAGAAGAAGCCGAGCTCATGGCTTACCTTAAGAATAAAACAAGCAAGGGAGGATGGTCATTCATGGAGCTCGGCTCTGAGAGGATAGAGCGGGCTTGGCAAAGCACATCGACTGGTCGTCTTGAGTAAAGCTCTTGCGCATGAAAGAAAGGGTGGCATTAAAGACGTAGACTGTTCTATTTATAGGGTTGGGGGGCCGGGGTTGCCTGCTCCAACTACCCAGATTCAACCACGTGGTGTCTTTTGATTGGATACCGAGTTCTATCTTAGATTCTAACCGGCTCAATCTGTGAGGAACCTGATGATGGCATGTGGGTATCAAGGCGGTGACGCAACGGCCAACGTCGTGTATGGCATACGAGAAGCCTCTGCCATTATGAAGCCAACACATTCAATGTGATGATGCGACATGGGACAGATCATGTAGGCTGACAGAGTCACGTGGCAATCCACATGTTATTGACAAAGGAGTTCTAGAAAACAGCTTCACCTCAGCCCTCTGGAGAGGTCCGACGTGAACTTGGGTGGCCAATGACATAGAGAGCTCCCACAGGTTGGCCAGAGCCTCAGATCAGCCGACCTCCCAGAGAACCAGAGCCAACGGCTTGAAGTGGCTTCCACCATAGATCCTAGCGTCGTCTAGGCCAATGACTTAGGTCAGCTAGACCGACCTCTTTGTACCCCTCTGGCCGATAATTGCAGCTTGGCCAAGGATGAGGGCTACCTAGCTCGACCATGACTGATGTGAACCACGACGTGTTCGTGGGATTCCCGAGAATGTGGCTCGTATAACGGCCAAGGCATTAACCGCTAAGGTAATGGTCGCAGATCATGCTCCTGGTAACGTCCTCCATTAAGACCACGATCTGCATGATCTGGCATGGCAATTACGGCTGCTACCAAGCAACAGTTATGGCGACATGGTGCAAGGATTACAGGCTTGCCCAACGATTACCTTGAGTGACCAACTCCTATATAAATACAGACACTCCACATGCAGAGGTATGCAATCTCTCTGAGTCTTTCCGAGCACCCGACTTCCAGTACTGACTTGAACGTCATAGTTGTTGAACCACTCCTATATTTTATCGTTTATTTTGGTGATAACAAAATCCATGTTTAACTTAAAATATCATTGATATATTTTATATCATGCTTCTCACATGAATACAATATATTATTGCATTATGATTATAGATTAACATTGAGTTTCAACTTCGTCATGCATATTTTGATCATGTTCAATTAAAACCTACTTCATCATATACGAAGCTAGCTTCGTCATATTCGAAGTCCACTTCATCATATCCGAAGCTGGCACTTCGTCATGCATGTTTTTGGTGGTGATCAGTCAAATCTCAACTTCATCATATCCGAAGCTATATACGAAGTTCACTTCGACCAACTACGTGTTTCAGCTTCGATTGACAACATTATTTTTTGTACATCCGAAGTTAAATTCATCATATCCAAAGCTGTATCCAAAGTTTCACTTCGACTAACTATGTTGTTTTGATTAATACATTTGCTTAATTAATGAATGCATAACCATTCGCATAAATAATGTTCAAATGCACTATAATAATATCACAAAAGAATATATTTTGTAAACACTATGTTTGGATGGCACATATACTCTTCTACTTGCTCAAAAGTTTATAAGTCCACATTTCAAATGTTTCAAAATGTATGTGGCGTACTTTACACGTTTATCTTATTATTTTTCTATCTGAATGAAGATATTCTTCCTATCTATCCTTCAGGGTAGGTGAGATGTTGTCAACAGAAAATAAGGAATAAAAGGACTCCTTCCTTCACACCTAACAAAAAGGGTCTTACCTACCATGTCTGGATGTCGACATAAAACATGGAAGTAAAGGAAAAAGAGGTATGGGCTATCTGTCAGAAGACCTCTGAAGCCTATGATTCTCTACTATGTATTAAATATGTGCAGGAGTCTAGTTTTAAAATGAGGGATCCGTTAAGACTCATGCAAGCATATGTTAGACACAAAGATAGAAGAAGAAGAAGAAAAAGGAGAGCAGAAGAACAAGGGAACCAAGAACTCTAACGGCCATCGACAATGGATCTCTTCACTATTCCATATAAAGGATGAAGTGTTTGAAGCAGAAGACAAGAAAGCCTTCCTGAAAATCCTTATAAAAGAGTGTACATCCAATGAGAAGCCTCAACTCTATACACACTCAAAGCAAGAGAGAAAGAGCTCGAGCCCAAGAAGAAGTGTGCACGCAAGCAACCATCTGAAGTCTTCAAGCATTCAAGCTTCTTTTCTCTCTTCACTCTCTCTATGCATCATTGTACATCTGTGGAGAGTTTGTGAGCTGAGGGTTTAAGTTTCATTGTATTTATCTTGTAATCCTATTAGCTCTCAAGTTTCTATTGGAGATCAAGCAAGCTAAGTTCTTTTCTTCAGAACTTGATCTCCACAGCTTGCTCATTCTTCCTTAAAGAAGAGCAAGGGTTTTTTCTCTTCAAGGGTGAAGAGAAGACTAGCCAAAGTGCTGGGTGTCTGTCCAGTTGAGGGACTGTACTTAGTGTTCCCCTTGTGTTAAGGGAAGAACCTAACTGGGGTTGGTGTTAGTAGAACCTAGCTGGGGGTTTAACTCTAGCAGAACCGCACTGAAGTTTGTTCCAAGAGGGTAGCTTCTTGACTTGTAATAGAAGTTAGTTTCCTTCCTAATCGAAAAGGAAGTGGGCTAGCGAGGAGTTGGGGGTTTGTATATCCATGGGAGGGTTGTACCCTAGTTAGTGAAATCCCAGGATTTGCTTGGGGACTGGACGTAGAGCTTCTATTGAGGAAGTACCGAGCCAGGATAAAATTATCTGTGTTCATTTGTGTGATTGTTTATTTAAATTGCTTCTGCACTGCTACTATATCTAACACGCACAACTACATTCACTAACCAAAGTTTTCAAGTTGTTATTTTTATTTGTGTTTTTAGATAACCTATTCACCCTCCCCCCCCTCTAGGTTTATCCTTGCTGCCGTAGGTGGGCCAATAGTAGTGTCTACCTATCGAGGTCTCTTGATGGTCTTGCAAGTCAAAGCTTAGAGAGATGGCCAACATGCTTTCCCTTAGCATCCTCAGCTCGAGCCTACCCCTGTTACAAATAATAACACTTCCGATTGGTGTTATAATCATTTCGATTACTTAACAAAGGTTCAGTAACCTTCCGATTTATGTTATAATTGTTCTAATTATTGAACAAATGTTTAGTCACCTTCTGATTGGTGTTATAATTGTTCCGATTATTGAGCAAAGGTTCAGTAACCTTCCGATTGATGTTATAATTGTTTTGATTACTAAACAAAGGTTCAGTAACCTTCCGATTGGTGTTATAATCATTTCGATTATTGAACAAAGGTTTAGTAACCTTCCGATTGTTTATAATCATTCTAATTACTGAACAAAGGTTCAATAACCTTCCGATTGGTGTTATAATATATGATTTATACATACAATTAGTTCTCATCATAATCTTAATCTTTTATTTTAAATCTCTATATTTTATTTTTGTTGTTTCAAAATTTTGGGGTTCTATAGATTACCTTTTCCTGGAACCCCTGTCCTCGTGAGCCCGTTGAGGGAGTACTCCAGGCTACAAGCGTGCTCGAGTCAGCAACCCTGAAGCAGAGGGGAAAATGGTGGTTAGGATAGCAATGTCGAGTCATTTGTATAGCTCTCGTAGTTGGTCTAGGATGCTAAGATAATTTGGTGCTCTTCCTGGCATAGGCCAGCTAGTCTTTTTTCTCACTACCTCACTCTACGTGGCCCCAGAACCACCTAGAGGCGCTAGACGTGTGACCGTAGTTCTGCCAGGCTACGACTATTGTTGTTGTGGTACTTTGGGTTCTTAGGCCTCACTCTAACGAGAGGTGGCAAGCTAGGACATACAGTTGAGGATAAGAGGCGTGTGGCACTCCTGATCGGTTGGGTAGTGATAGCCATTTATGTAGCTAGTGTTGTCTGTCTAGGCAGGTTTCCACCTATCTGCGTTGCAGTTATGTGGTGGTCACGGCATGTAGGTTGCACAGGGTTCCGATCATCATTCCCATTTCTAGCAGTGGTTCCCCCTTCCTTGTGTACTTCACCTTTGGGGTATGGCCCATAAAATTTTGTCTTTTTCCGATTTACTTATACTTGTGGTGTGGCCTAGACTTGTACTTAGAGTTGTACTTTGTGCTCTCACATTTCTTATTTGTTTTCAAGTAAGTTTCTAGTTCAGTGGTGAACGTTTATTTCTTTTACATATCTTGTTAGACTTGTCTTCTAACCCTTCCAAATTGTCAGATCCATAAGACCAAAACCTGTCTCTCGGTTGGGGTCGCGACGCAGCGGGCTGTCGAGATCTTGTCGCGATGCCCAACCTGATCGCGACACTGTCGCGGAGGCCTAAGCCAACGCGACCAAGTTGCGACATACCTGAGCGCCGCGATGATGTCGCGGCGGCCTCGACGGCCGCGACATCATCGCGACCCCACGATAGGTCACGTCTTCAGTCGAAGGGCGTTCCGGAATCACCTCTTCTGGGAATCACCCCAAAACGTGGTACAACCAAACCATTGGGGAAGGGGAGCATGCTCAACATGTATTTAAAGCTTTAAATCATCCAAACCACCCACAACCCCATGAAAACATGGATTTATACAAATCTACGCTCGAAGGAAACCTCACCCAAACTCGAGCATGGAGTTCTCACACTCCCAAACCCCAAACCACAAAGGAAACACAGTCTAGAGGGGGAAGGGAGCATGCTCAGGGCAAGAGGATCAAGGGTCCCTACCTCCATACGAAGAACGAACCCGTTAGGGCCTTCTCATAGGAAAGAACTCCTCCTCCCCGCACCGAACAACCCGAGCATGCGCCCTGCACGAACGGCAAGTCCACGCCTCAGCACGAGAACCACGAGCAAGGAGAAACACCGAGAAACCGCGAGATAGCTCGAGAGGGAGAAGAAGAGGTAAAAGGGGCGAGAGAGGGAAATGGGGCGCACCTTCGGTTTTGAACCTATGGCCCCCAGAATGCAACGTAGCAGCCAGGCGCGACAATGACACTGTCACGACGCCATAAGCGTCGCGACCATGTCGCGACCGCCCGCCAAGGCACGACACCAAAAGCACGGTTAAACCTCGAAGATCGGAAAAGCAAACGCGACGGCCTGGCAGGTCACGTCAACGTTGTACGAACCTGCCACCCGACATGACCGTTCTGACAGACAGGACATCGGTCAAGTCCTGTCAGAACACAGTCGCGACAGCCCAGAGCATCGCGACGAAGATCAAGTCGCGGCAGACGGGGTCGGTGCGTCACCAAACCCATCGCGGAAGGCCGCTCTGGCGCGACCATATCGCTGCCAGGGTGCCTGTCGCGACCCTGAGGATGGGGCCAAGGGCCCAATGGGGACGGGTCTTACATCCCACCCACCTTACGACATTTCATCCTCGAAATAAAAACAACTCGGTCTCAAACCGGAAAGCAGTACGAGGAGAAGATAGCATACCAATCAATCAAACAAATAGGGAAACTGCTCGCGCATCTCATCCTCACATTCCCAGGTGGGCTCGCCACCAACGCGGTTCTCCCAGACAACCTTTACCAGCGGAATCTGCTTCCGGCGCAACTACAGAACTCTGCGGTCGACAACTCTGACCGGGTACTCTGGCACTGACAAGTCTGGTGCTACCTCCAGCTGCGAGTAATCTAACACATACGAAGGGTCTGCAACGTACCTCCTGAGCTGCGAAACGTGAAACACACTGTGCACACCTGCTAGCTCTGCCGGAAGACTCAACCTGTAAGCCACCTCGCCGACCTTCTCGGTGATAAGGAAAGGCCCAACGTACCTCGGACTGAGCTTTCCCTTTCTGCCAAACCTCATGACGCCCTTGGTCGGCGAGACCCGCAGGAAAACAAGGTCACCAACACTGAACTGTAACGGTCTCCTGCGGACGTCTGCGTAACTCTTCTGTCTGCTCTGCGCTGCCCGAAGCCTCTGCCTGATCAGACTGACTGTATCTGCACACTGCTGTACTAACTCTGGTCCCAAAAGCTGCGTCTCTCCAACCTCGAACCAGTGAAGAGGTGTCCTGCACGGGCGACCATACAAAGCCTCGTATGGTGCCATTCTGATGCTCGAGTGATAATTGTTGTTATACGCGAACTCTACCATCGGAAGGTGTGACTCCCAAGTGCCGCTCCAGTCTAAACAGCACGCTCTCAGCATGTCCTCCAGTGTCTGAATAGTCCGCTCTGACTGTCCATCTGTCTGAGTGTGGTACGATGTGCTGAACCTCAACTCTGAACACAGTGCTCTCTGAAGACTGTGCCAAAACCCTGACGTGAACCTCGGATCTTTATCGGAGACGACTGAAACTGGGATCCCGTGCAACGAAACAACTCTGTCCACGTACAGCCTGGCTAACCTGTCCACTGACCACGACATCCTAATCGGAAGAAAGTGCGCTGCCTTGGTCAAACGATCCACAATCACCCAGATACCATCGTGCCTCTGCGGGGTGCGGGGCAAACCAACCACAAAGTCCATGGTGATGTCGTCTCACTTCCACTCGGGAATGGGCAACGGCTGCAGCTCACCACCAGGACGCTGATGCTCGGCCTACACCTGTTGACAGGTAAGGCACCTAGCAACAAACTCTGCCACGCCCCTCTTCATCCCTGGCCACCAGAAGGACCTCCTCAAGCAATGGTACATCTTGGTGGAGCCAGGATGAATATCATAACTCGATCTGTGAGCCTCTGAAAAAACTGCCTGGCGCGCCTCCTCAGGAACGTACAAGCGGCCTCTGAATCTGACCTCGCTGTCCTCGTCGAGCTCAACACCTGGCATCTGCAGAATGTCCGCCAACTGAGGGTCTGCCTGTTGTGCCTGCAACACCTGCCTGAACACTGATGGCCGAACCGACAAACTGCTCGCCACTGCATGGTCTCTGGTCCTCGACGAAATGAACACTCCCTGGGAAAGCTCCTCGAACAGCCTCCACTCTCTGACCATCAGCGAACTCAAGCGCACGCGCCTACCCAAAGCATCGGCTACGACGTTAGCCCTTCCTGGGTGATAGGAGAGGGTTAGGTCATAGTCCTTCAAATACTCCATCCATCGGCGCTGCCCCAAGTTCAGATCCCTCTGGGTGAAAATATACTGCAAGCTCTAGTGATCGGTGAAGATTTGAAAAGCCTCGCCGTACAGATAGTGCCTCAACAACTTGAGTGTAGCACCCCGGAAATTTTAACTATATAAAAATTCGAATAAATGGAAATAAATAATTTTCATAATATCAAGGTGTTTAAAACATACGTATCATTATCATATGTGCTAAATCACATCGGAAAAAATCCATGAAAATGGGAAACCAACCCCACACATTATTCTTAAGGGTTCCACAAAGAAGTTATGCGATGAAAAATCCGATTAACCAAGTGAGCATCACATGGTGACCAATTATCCGAATTAAGAAAATAAGTCGGAAAACCGTTAATACGGAAATACGACGCAATCATAAATTAAATAAAATTGTTAGAAAGGCTTATAACATTATATATTAATGACCCAATATCATAATTGGGCCAATGGATCACATATGACCCAAAAATCAAATAAAGCTAGAAAGTGCATGGAAATTCGTAACCATAAATAAGCTGAAATTAAAAAGGGGTGATTAGGGTTTAATTGGGATGCAATCATGCACTTTTAGCAACCCAAATTTGTGACTACCCATCCATGGAAGTTGCTTGATGGCCAAGACTCTCTAATGGAGGAAGAAATCATCAAAAATAGGAAACCAACATGCCAATCCCGCAACCCTTCTTTCCTAGTTACAATAGGACTCCTAAACACCATGGTTACTTAAATACTCTTCACCCAAACCCTAGGGACGAATTTAGAACTTGCTGGGGTCGTGTGGAGGAGCTCTTGGTGGCTGGAGAGTAGGAGATCAAGCATACCAAGCTCATCTTCTTCCCCCGTTCATCTGCTACGACATGCACAAACCACCCTCTTGAAGCCGATCAAAGGTAGGCCAAACCTAAATCCCATCATGCAAGGCTTATACCCCTGGAAAGAGGGTCGAGTCTACTTCCTAACCCAAGTGGAATGCCCAAATTCCATGCAGTATACACGGAGTATTAGGCGTTCTACAAACAGTGCTCTGAACACGGGTTTTCTGAAGAACGAGACTTCATCAACCCAAGAGGTAGGTTTTCTCGGGCCAAATCTTAACATCTCCTATACCAAACGTGTAGAGCATCAAGTTAGCTTTCATTTCCCTCTGATTTCATCGAATTTCATTGAGTAGATTTTGAAATATAAGCGTTTTCTCAAAGTCGTGCACTGTTAGGGCTTTTCCTGTTCTTCATATGTTTCACGTGATTCAAGACCGAATTAGGGTAAACTCATAACATGAAAGTTATTCTACTAGTTATCCTCTTTAGGTTTTGTGTTGAACGTTTTATCTAAATGTCATCAGTTGGAGAGTTATAAGTGTGGTAATAGGGTTGCTGCATGAAACTACGTCTTCAGGTTACACTTGGTCTTACCTTGTATTCAACTTGATCAAAACCTATCGAAACCATCCTTATTGTCCAATTCCGATTTACTGGAAGTACCCTTGTATGTCTAGGTTGTTTTAAAAATGGTTTCGTTATTTTTCATGCATTGTACAATTTGTTCTCTATTTTAGAACAACCCTGTGTCAAAAGAAGGAAAGACTGGTCCGCAATCCAAAGCAATGTCCTTGCTCTGTCAGGGTCAGGCACGGACCCTGTGAACGCGACGGCCCGATAGGTCGCGTTCAGAGGTTTGATTGCGACACCCCCCTTGTCGCTTTCTCAAGGTGACATGCGCTCCGTCGCTATCCGGCTACCTGATCTGACATCCCCATCGCAATGCTCACATCCCTGTGTCGCCTTCTGGTCTCGACCCATCGCCTTCCTTACAGGAGCCTATCGCGATCTGACCCCGGCCTGACAAGACCCTGTCGCCTTCCTCTTATGTGCCTGTCGCGATCTGACCCCGGCCTGAGAGACCCTGTCGCCTTCCTTATATGGCCATGACGCGATCTCAGGATTTGCCATTTAATCTCACTTACTTTCTTGTAAACCTAACCACTATACCCGAGGTCTAGTTAATGTAATATTTAGGGTGTAATTCACACGTTTTGGGACTGATCATTGCATGGTGGTTATCTTAATGACTTAAAAAGTGTTAAACCCATTTAAAAGCTTTAAATTACATGAATGCTATTCTAAGTGCTCCTTAAATGTTATGATCCATTCATGCTTCTTGTGATTTAATCTTCCTACTGTTCTTCCATGTTTAAATGATAATTATTATCTTTAAATCTTGCAAACCCACGTGTGGTTAAATGCATGGTTTCATTGCATGCTATCATGTATAAGTGTTTTCCGCAAGTTTGAGAATTGAGACACGCGTACCGCACTACACACTCGAACTATTAGGCAGCCCTTTCTTGGGAAATTGGAAACTCTCTACCGGTCATTCCGAATCGGTAGACTAGCGACCTTTTCACCAAGGCCTCCGTAAATCTCCTCTGACCATGGATTCCCACATGGCCGACGAGTTGGTTGTACCATTGAAGTTCCCTGGAGATAGTGTGCACTTCCTTTCTCTTCTTGTTCTCGTGAGTGTGATTAACCATCTAGACTAAAGCCATTAATGTAAAGATTTAACTAAAGTACAAATCGTACCGTTATGCTGCCGAATTTATCTCTTGACCATTGTTATCATGAAATCATGTCAATTACTTATTACTTGTTCCCATCTTCATCATGAACATGACATTACGCATGCTTACTTATTGAAACTCTCATTGGCCATTATTAATGACTGTGGGTATCTACATTTAAAAATTTACATGAGATGCTGACAGGGCACGGCATGTGTCCAAGGGCTCCAATCTAGCCCCAATGACGGCGAGTCATAGATATACTGTTAACCATGGGGTATAATGATTACTGGCGTTGCATCTGCGCTGGGAGTCTTGCTTGCTTGTTGAATGATAGATACAATAACCACATACACGTGTCCTAGTGTACATTCTTGATGGATCTTTTCTCGGTGTACATTAGTGTCTACGTGCCTGATTAGTGTTACTTGATCGTGCTCGTACATTCTTGCTTGCTTGCTTGCGTGATATGGCCATCCTGCATTTAATGCAATTAGTGATATCTTGCGTTCTTGACATCAATTGAAATCTTGCGTGCTTGTACAAAGTGATCTATTGCTAGTTCTATCTTGTCATATTGTTCATCAATCTTACTCTATCATAATCACTCTCTCTAGCTTGTTTTATATATCATGTTTTAACGAGTTTTATTCGTACTTGCATATCATTCATCGTACTTGCCTAGTTCTAAAATGTTAATCACTTATATCATTGCCCGCACATTGAGATATAAATCCTACTGGGCTAGTTTGCTCATCCCCTACTTTTACCCAATCTAGGTGACTATGAAGTTTAAGAGGAAGAGCAAGTCGAGGATGGGAATGCGTCCGAGTGAAGAGCGTTCCAAGCATGAGTCTATTTATAGTAGGTTTCTTTGAGTGTTAGATTCATGTAGTAGGAAGTGAGGAATAAATGTACTTTCCTTTTCATTGAGTCTTAGTCCTGTACTAGTATCCATTTGGAACACAATGAGTTGAGATTGAATAAAAGATTAGTTGAGTTCAATATTTGGGCCCTATGATGATGTATGTTGTTATACATTTAGTGCGTGCTAGCTAGAGGCTTATTTGCCGACTGTTCACGTCTCAGGACATCGACTTTATTTATTCAATTAATATCCGCTGCAAAATTCTCGGGACGTGACAGTTTAATGGTATGAGAGCCTAGGAATACCAAATAGGATATGTCTCATGAATAGGAGATACCTATGGAGCCTAGGTCATGGAAATTAAATATAGTTCCTAGTGAGAATGGGTAGAGACTGGAAATGTGATAGAAAGAATTAAACACTGCTACCCATTGACTCTTATAATGTATCTAGAGACATTAATTGGTTTCCATCCTTTTCTCAAGAAACTTCATAACACTTACACTCAACTGCAATGGCTCGTAATCAATGGCAAGCTATGCAAGAAACCGTGGCTGGATTGACCCAGGCACTACAAAATGTAGTTCAGGCTGGAAATCAAGCTGGAGCTGCAAGGAATGGAGCCGGTGATCTGCACCGCAATTTTAGGAGTTTAAACCCTCCTCGTTTCTCTGGATCCCTTGACCCAGACGAGGCAGAAAACTGGCAGGAAGAAATAGAAAGGATCTTCCAAGTAATGCAATGCACTAATAGGGAGAAGGTGGTACTGGCCACTTTTCAATTTACCAAGGATGCCCGAGCATGGTGGAAGGCCACATCGGCCCACCTGCCTAATATAGCTGAACTAGAGTGGGCCGGATTCCTGGAGATATTCCGGGGAAAGTATTTCTCTGAGAGAGTCAAGGAAAAGAAGGCAGCGGAGTTTGCTGCACTAAAACAGAGAGGAATGTCTGTGGCTGAGTATGAGGCTCAGTTCGCGCGTCTTGCTATGTATGCCCCACACCTGGTGGGAACTGAAAGGGTGAAGGCTAACCGTTTCATGGATGGGCTCAGGACCATGTTCATTGAAAGGCTCGGACCACACAATATTCAAACTTACACTGAAATGGTCCAAAAAGCCCAGCTGGTAGAAGACACCATGGCCAAAGTAGAGGGCATGAGGGGCAAGGACAACTCCAAGCCGGACTTCGTCAAGAAGGGAGCACCTAATATTGCTCCAACCTTTCGTAACAACAACGTCAACAACAACAACAAGAGGCCGAATGCCGGAAGAGATGCCGCGGGAGACAAGAGAGTCAAAGTGGAAGGTAGGCAGTTGGCTGAAAACTGCAAATTCTGTGATAAACCAGGACACCGAGCTGAAGAATGCTGGAAGAAGCTCGGGGCATGCTTGAGATGTGGTGGTCGTGACCACCGTATTCCTGATTGTCCTATGCTGAAGGACCAGTCAGGCAAAGTTCAGAATATACCACAGCGTCAGGGACGCCTTAATGCTGTCATAGAAGCTGACCTACCCGAGGAAGGGGGTATGGTGGAAGGTACCATTTCCATAGACTCTCAACCTACTTTTGTACTTATTGATACTGGAGCTGCATATTCTTTTATTTCCACCACATTTGTTGCAACTCTACCTGTCAAACCTGTACCCCTGAAATCCAAGATCACTATAGCCACTCCACTAGGCTCAGAATCTGAACTCACTCACTACTTGCCAAAAAGTGAAACTATAATTGGAGGACACAATCTCCCTGCCGACCTTATCTGTTTAGACATGAAGGGTTATGATGCCATTCTGGGTGTCGATTGGCTAATTGAATATGATGCCAATGTAAACTGTCGCCATAGGAGGGTCACTTTTAAAAGACCAAACCTCCCAACTCTATCACTACTTGGCACCCGATATCACAAACACCCCATCTTGATATCCTCCCTAAAGGCTTCAAAACTGATCAACCAGGGTTGTGACGCTTTCCTAGTTTCCGTCTTGGCAATTGAAAAGAAGAAACCATCCCTAGAAGACATTCCAACAGCCAGGGACTACCCTGATGTATTTCCAGAGAAATTACCTGGTATACCACCGGAGCGGGAGGTAAACTTCACCATTGAATTACTCCCTGGGGCAGCCCCTGTTTCAAAGGCTCCGTACCGCATGTCCCCTGTGGAATTGCAGGAGTTGAAGAGGCAGATCCAAGAATTGCTAGATCAAGGTTTTATCAGGCCTAGCACATCTCCGTGGGGAGCGCCAGTGCTATTTGTCAGAAAGAAGGACGGGACAATGAGGCTATGCATTGATTACCGTCAGTTAAACCAGTTGACAATAAAGAATAAGTATCCATTGCCCCGCATCGACGAGCTGTTTGACCAGATCTCCGGTGCACAATACTTCTCCAAGATAGATCTTAGATCGGGCTACCATCAACTAAGAATAAAGGAGGAGGATATTCACAAGTCTGCATTCCGAAGTAGATATGGTCACTATGAGTTCGTAGTTATGTCGTTTGGTTTAACAAATGCTCCAGCGGCTTTCATGCAACTTATGAATAATATTTATAGGCCATACCTGGACCAGTTTATAGTAGTGTTCATTGATGATATCCTTATTTACTCCAAATCCAAAGAAGAACACGAAGAACACTTGAAGGTGGCTCTGCAAGTGCTTAGAGACAATCAACTCTATGCCAAACTTAGTAAGTGTGAATTCTGGATGGAAGAAGTGTCTTTCCTTGGCCACATCATATCCAAGGAGGGAATATCGTAGATCCATCTAAGGTGGAGGCGGTAAAGAACTGGTCAAGGCCGACAACTGTGTCGGAGATTAGAAGCTTTCTGGGTTTAGCCGGTTATTATCGTCGCTTCATTAAGGACTGCTCAAAGATAGCTGTACCATTGACCAGACTTACCAGGAAGGAGAATCCATTTGCATGGACTAATGAATGTGAAGAAAGTTTCAGGGCATTGAAAGAATACCTTACCTCAGCACCCGTACTGACCCTGCCAGTTGCTGGGGGTAGTTTTGTAGTATACACCGATGCATCCGGGATCGGCCTTGGCTGTGTGCTGATGCAAAATGAGAAAGTTATATGCTACGCGTCCAGAAAATTGAAGAAGCACGAGGACAATTATCCTGTACATGATCTGGAGCTAGCTGCTGTAGTATTCGCCTTGAAAATATGGCGTCATTATCTATATGGTGAGAAATTCATTGTGTTTTCTGACCATAAAAGCTTAAATTATTGTTTTCTCAGCAGGACTTAAATATGAGACAACGGAGGTGGTTGGAGTATCTCAAAGACTTCACTTTACATCCAATATCATCCAGGAAAAGCAAATGCTGTGGCAGATGCTCTAAGTAAGAAGCCAATGATCACATTGTCAAGTTTAATGGTAGATGAATGGAAGTTATTAGAAGATTTCGCCAAGTTAAATATTGATGCTGACGTCAAAGAGAAGGGATGCTTTGTTGCTAGTGTTAGAGCACAACCCATACTATTGGAGGACATCACAACACTCCAAGACAATGACCCTGTACTTGTGGAGATTAAGCTAATCTAGACCAGAGGCCGGATTTCTCATTAACTGAAGATGGAAGGTTATTGTTCCGGGATCGAGTCTGTGTACCCGACCATGCGGAGACAAAGAAAATGATTATGGATGAGGCTAACAAGACCAGATATACTATTCATCCTGGAACTACCAAAATGTACCAAGATTTGAAAAGAAACTTTTGGTGGCCTAATATGAAGAGAGAGGTGGCGGAATATGTCGCCCGATGCTTAACATGCCAAAGGGTCAAGGCGGAACACTTGCGACCCGCAGGTAAACTCAAACCCCTAGAAATCCCATCATGGAAATGGGAAGGTATAGGGATGGACTTCACTTTCGGACTACCCAAATCTAGAGGTGGGTTCGATGGTATCTAGGTTATTGTCGACCGCTTAACTAAGTCGGCTCACTTCTTGCCAGTGAAGAATAAGTGGTTAATAGATGTTCTGGCTGCATTGTATGTGAAGGAAATAGTCCGATTACATGGAGTACCGGTGTCTATCGTGTCTGATAGAGACCCTAGGTTTACATCCCACTTTTGGAAAGGACTGCATTACTCCTTGGGATCTAAACTAAACTTTAGCATGGCTTTCCATCCACAGACAGATGGTCAGACGGAGAGAACCAACCAGGTGATTGAAGATATGCTTAGAGCATGTGTCCTAGATTTTGGAGGTAGTTGGCATGAACACTTACCTCTTGTGGAGTTCGCCTACAATAATAGCTATCAAGCTAGCATTCAGATGGCACCATTTGATACACTTTATGGCAGAAGTTGCCGATCTCCAATATGCTGGTATGAAGTTGGCGAAAAACAAATGTTAGGACCAGAGATGATAAGGGAAACAATCGAGAAGGTAAAGCTTATTAAAGAAAGAATGGCAGTGGCACAACAAAGACAAAAGGCATATGCAGATAATAGAAGAAGAGACCTGGAATTTTAGGTGGGTGAACATGTATTCTTGAAAGTGTCCCCAGGCCGTGGGATCCGATGATTTGGCATTAAAGGCTAGTTGTCACCAAGGTTTGTCGGGCCTTTCGAAATCCTCGAGAGAGTCGGCGAAGTGGCATATCGTCTCACTTTACCACCACAAATGGATGGAATACACAATGTGTTCCACATATCCATGTTGAAAAAGTATGTACGAGATCCATGGCACGTCATAGAATATGAGCTTCTGGAATTCAACAAGGACGGAACATATCAAGAGAAGCCAATAAAGATCGTGGACCGAGAACTGCGCCAACTAAGTAACAAGGTTATTCCACTAGTAAGGGTTAGATGGAATCAACGCAGGGATGAGGACGAGACGTGGAAAACCGAGGAAGCAATGCGCAAAAGATACCCGGAGCTATTCACAAGTAAGTACACCTCACTTGCACAATAATCTCCTATGCATGAATTTGGGGACCAAATTCTCTTAAGTGGGGGAGGGTGTAGCACCTCGGAAATTTTAACTATATAAAAATTCGAATAAATGAAAATAAATATTTCCATAATATCAAGGTGTTTAAAACATACGTATCATTATCATATGTGCTAAATCACATCGGAAAAAATCCATGAAAATGGGAAACCAACCCCACACATTATTCTTAAGGGTTCCACAAAGAAGTTATGCATGAAAAATCTGATTAACCAAGTGAGCATCACATGGTGACCAATTATCCGAATTAAGGAAACAAGTCGGAAAACCGTTAATACGGAAATACGACGTAATCATAAATTAAATAAAAATGTTAGAAAGGCTTATAACATTATATATTAATGACCCAATATCATAATTGGGCCAATGGATCACATATGACCCAAAAATCAAATAAAGCTAAAAAGTGCATGGAAATTCGTAACCATAAATAAGCTGAAATTAAAAAGGGGTAATTAGGGTTTAATTGGGATGCAATCATGCACTTTTAGCAACCCAAATTCGTGCCGGCCAAGACTCTCTAATGGAGGAAGAAATCATCAAAAATAGGAAACCAACATGCCAATCCCGCAACCCTTCTTTCCTAGTTACAATAGGACTCCTAAACACCATGGTTACTTAAATACTCTTCACCCAAACCCTAGGGACGAATTTAGAACTTGCTGGGGTCGTGTGGAGGAGCTCTTGGTGGCTGGAGAGTAGGAGATCAAGCATACCAAGCTCATCTTCTTCCCCCGTTCATCTGCTACGACATGCACAAACCACCCTCTTGAAGCCGATCAAAGGTAGGCCAAACCTAAATCCCATCATGCAAGGCTTATACCCCTGGAAAGAGGGTCGAGTCTACTTCCTAACCCAAGTGGAATGCCCAAATTCCATGCAGTATACACGGAGTATTAGGCGTTCTACAAACAGTGGTCTGAACACGGGTTTTCTGAAGAACGAGACTTCATCAACCCAAGAGGTAGGTTTTCTCGGGCCAAATCTTAACATCTCCTATACCAAACGTGTAGAGCATCAAGTTAGCTTTCATTTCCCTCTGATTTCATCGAATTTCATTGAGTAGATTTTGAATTATAAGCGTTTTCTCAAAGTCGTGCACTGTTAGGGCTTTTCCTGTTCTTCATATGTTTCACGTGATTCAAGACCGAATTAGGGTAAACTCATAACATGAAAGTTATTCTGTGTTGAACGTTTTGTCTAAATGTCATCAGTTGGAGAGTTATAAGTGTGGTAATAGGGTTGCTGCATGAAACTACGTCTTCAGGTTACACTTGGTCTTACCTTGTATTCAACTTGATCAAAACCTATCGAAACCATCCTTATTGTCCAATTCCGATTTACTGGAAGTACCCTTGTATGTCTAGGTTGTTTTAAAACTGGTTTCATTATTTTTCATGCACTGTACAATTTGTTCTCTATTTTAGAACAACCCTGTGTCAAAAGAAGGAAAGACTGGTCCGCAATCCAAAGCATTGTCCTTGCTCTGTCAGGGTCAGGCACGGACCCTGTGAACGCGACGGCCCGATAGGTCACGTTCAGAGGTTTGATTGCGACACCCCCCTTGTCGCTTTCTCAAGGCGACATGCGCTCCGTCGCTATCCGGCTACCTGATCTGACATCCCCATCGCGATGCTCACATCCCTGTGTCGCCTTCTGGTCTCGACCCATCGCCTTCCTTACAGGAGCCTATCGCGATCTGACCCCGACCTGACAAGACCCTATCGCCTTCCTCTTATGTGCCTGTCGCGATCTGACCCCGGCCTGAGAGACCCTGTCGCCTTCCTTATATGGCCATGTCGCGATCTCAGGATTTGCCATTTAATCTCACTTACTTTCTTGTAAACCTAACCACTATACCCGAGGTCTAGTTAATGTAATATTTAGGGTGTAATTCACATGTTTTGGGACTGATCATTGCATGGTGGTTATCTTAATGACTTAAAAAGTGTTAAACCCATTTAAAAGCTTTAAATTACATGAATGCTATTCTAAGTGCTCCTTAAATGTTATGATCCATTCATGCTTCTTGTGATTTAATCTTCCTACTGTTCTTCCACGTTTAAATGATAATTATTATCTTTAAATCTTGCAAACCCACGTGTGGTTAAATGCATGGTTTCATTGCATGCTATCATGTATAAGTGTTTTCCGCAAGTTTGAGAATTGAGACACGCGTACCGCACTACACACTCGCACTGTTAGGCAGCCCTTTCTTGGGAAATTGGAAACTCTCTACCGGTCATTCCGAATCGGTAGACTAGCGACCTTTTCACCAAGGCCTCCGTAAATCTCCTCTGACCATGGATTCCCACATGGCCGACGAGTTGGTTGTACCATTGAAGTTCCCTGGAGATAGCGTGCACTTCCTTTCTCTTCTTGTTCTCGTGAGTGTGATTGACCATCTAGACTAAAGCCATTAATGTAAAGATTTAACTAAAGTACAAATTGTACCGTTATGCTGCCGAATTTATCTCTTGACCATTGTTATCATGAAATCATGTTCAATTACTTATTACTTGTTCCCATCTTCATCATGAACATGACATTACATATGCTTACTTATTGAAACTCTCATTGGCCATTATTAATGACTGTGGGTATCTACATTTAAAAATTTACATGAGATGCTGACAGAGCACGGTGTGTGTCCAAGGGCTCCAATCTAGCCCCAATGACAGCGAGTCATAGATATACTGTTAACCATGGGGTATAATGATTACTGGCGTTGCATCTGCGCTGGGAGTCTTGCTTGCTTGTTGAATGATAGATACAATAACCACATACACGTGTCCTAGTGTACATTCTTGATGGATCTTTTCTGGGTGTACATTAGTGTCTACGTGCCTGATTAGTGTTACTTGATCGTGCTCGTACATTCTTGCTTGCTTGCTTGCGTGATATGGCCATCCTGCATTTAATGCAATTAGTGATATCTTGCGTTCTTGACATCAATTGAAATCTTGCGTGCTTGTACAATGTGATCTATTGCTAGTTCTATCTTGTCATATTGTTCATCAATCTTACTCTATCATAATCACTCTCTCTAGCTTGTTTTATATATCATGTTTTAACGAGTTTTATTCGTACTTGCATATCATTCATCGTACTTGCCTAGTTCTAAAATGTTAATCACTTATATCATTGCCCGCACATTGAGATATAAATCCTACCGGGCTAGTTTGCTCATCCCCTACTTTTACCCAATCTAGGTGACTATGAAGTTCAAGAGGAAGAGCAAGTCGAGGATGGGAATGTGTCCGAGTGAAGAGCGTTCCAAGCATGAGTCTATTTATAGTAGGTTTCTTTGAGTGTTAGATTCATGTAGTAGGAAGTGAGGAATAAATGTACTTTCCTTTTTATTGAGTCTTAGTCCTATACTAGTATCCATTTAGAACACAATGAGTTGAGATTGAATAAAAGATTAGTTGAGTTCAATATTTGGGCCCTATGATGATGTATGTTGTTATACATTTAGTGCGTGCTAGATAGAGGCTTATTTGCCGACTGTTCACATCTCGGGACATCGACTTTATTTATTCAATTAATATCCGCTGCGAAATTCTCGGGACCTGACATTGAGAGCGAACACCACTGCTGCCAGCTCCAAGTCGTGGGTGGGGTAGTTCTCCTCATGCTTCTTGAGCTTCCGAGAAGCATAGGCAACGACCCCACCGTGCTGCATCAGCACGGCACCCAAACCGGACCTAGACGCATCAGTATAAACCACAAAACCTCCACTGCCCGACGGTAAGACTAACACTGGCATTGAAGTCCACCTCGCCTTCAGCTCTCAGAAACTCTACTCATAGTCCTCTGACCAAACAAACTTGACGTCCTGCCTAGTCAACCTGGTCAACGGCGCTGCTAACTTGGCAAAATCCTGAATGAACCTCCAGTAGTAACCGGCCAAACCCAGAAAACTGCGGACCTCTGACACCGATGTGGGCTGCTCCCACGACAACACAGCCTCCACCTTGGCAGGTTCCACTGCCACACTAGAACCCGAGATCACGTGCCCGAGAAAGTGCATCTCCCTCAGCCAAAATTCGCACTTGGCATAAAGGCGGTGACTCCGCAGGGTCTCCAGCACAATCCTCAGGTGCTCCTCGTGCTCCTCCTCAGAAGCCGAGTAGACCAAAATATCATCAACAAAAACAACCACAAAACGATCTAGGTACTCACTGAACACCCTATGCATCAGATCCATGAATGTTGCGGGTGCGTTCGTCAGCCCAAATGGCATCACGACGAACTCAAAGTGACCGTACCTGGAATGGAAAGCCGTCAAACCGACATCTGACTCTCTGATCCGCATCTGATAGTACCCGGATCTCAAGTCAATCTTCGAGAAAACTTTGGCCGACTACAACTGATCAAACAAATCATCGATCCTCGGCAACGAGTACCTGTTCTTCACAGTAACCTGGTTCAACTGCCGATAATCGATGCACAAACGAATACTGCCATCCTTCTTTCGCACAAACAAAACAGGCGCGCCCCACGGCGAACGACTCGGGCGAATGAAGCCCAGCTCAAGAAGCTCCTGCAACTGGCACTTCAACTCACGCAGCTCCGTCGGGGCCAACCGGTAGGGTGCCTTGGACAAAGGCATCGTACCGGGCAAAAGCTCAATGGAGAACTCTACCTCCCGCTCAGGCGGCAAACCAGGTAGATCCTCCGGGAAGACGTCGGAGAACTCAGAAACAACTGGCATGTCAAAAACTGAAGATCCGCTAGGCTCTAAAGAACAAACCGAAGCAAGGTACGCCACACAGCCATCACGGATCAAACGGCGAGCTCTACACAAGGAAATAAATGGCCGACGGGTAGACCGGATACCTCGGAAGCAGAGGATGGGCTCTCTAGGTATCCTAAACCGAACGGTCTTCCGCTGGCAATCAACCACGGCTGAGTGAGCCTCCAACCAGTCCATGCCCAGGATGACGTCAAAGTCGCAAAGCTGCAGTGCATACAACCTGGCCGGCAACTGGTGCCCCTCAACCTCGACTTCCACACCCTCCAGGTAACCAAAGGAACGCATATAGTCACCAGACGGGAGATCGACCATCACGTCACACTGCCCCTCAGGAGAGTGACAAGCAAGGGACTCAGAGAATTTCCCGGAAGCAAAACACAAAGAAGCATCGGGGTCGACCAAACCACGAGTAGCTCTGCCAAGGATAGGTAGAGTACCTATAACAAGGTTTGACACCTCTGCCTGCTCCCGGGTTAGCGCCATCACGCGACCACGACCACGCCCACGCTGCGGCGCCTACTGGGGCTGCTGCTGCTGCTGCGGCGGCTGCTGAGGGTACTGCTACTACTGCTGGTACTGCTGGTACGGCTGGTACTGCTGCGGCTGCAGAAACTACTGAGCCTGCTGCTGGTACTGCCTCCGCTGCTGCTGATGCGGTGCCTGCTGCTGAGGAGGGTACTGGTACTGAGGCGGCTGCTAAGCGTACTGCACTAGCTGCTGCTGCTGCGGGGCTTGCCCCATGGGGCAATCCCCCCTGAAGTGGCCCGGTAAGCCACAAGTGTAGCAAACTGCCTCCTGACCGCCCTGCTCAGCCCCCTGGACAACTGACTGCTCTGCAAACCTGGACTGGCGCTTCTGCTGCCGGCCCCAACCACCCCCACGAGTAGACAACTTCCTAAACTGCGAGCGAATCCGGCACTGCCGGAACCGCCCGAGCCAGAGGAAGAGGAAGTCGCACTACCGCGGCTACCCGCTGGACGCTGGTAAGGCGAGGACCTAGAAGAGGCTCCTCCCTGTTACTGCTGTTGTTGCTGAGGCTGCCAGGTCTCTCCGTCCAAGGTGGTGGCCTTCGCCATGGCCTCTCCCAAGGTGGTACACATGTGTGCCGTCACACCCCACCTCAGGTCTGGTCTCAATCCTGCTATGAACTTCTCTACACACGCCTGATCGCTGCCTGCGACATGAGGCACATGCCTCAACAACCGGACAAACCTCTGGTAATACTGCGAAACTGCGAGGTCGTCCTGAACCAATGCGTGGAACTGGTCCCATCTCTCACGTCGAGCATAGTCGGGGAAGTACTCACCGTGGAAGACCTCCGATAACCGCTGCCAAGTGATGTGATCCAACCTCTGCCCCTGAAAGTGCGTCTGCCTCTGAACTTTCCACCACTCATGGGCTGCTCCCTTAAGCTGGTACACTGCCAGTCGAACCTGGTCCTCCTCAGCGCACTCCATCGTCTCGAAGACGCGCTCCAACTCATGGGTCCAGCTCTCTGCCTTGTCTGGATCATACTCACCGTGGAACATCGGTGGCCGAAGGCGCATGAACCTCTCGAGGAGAGCAGTCCTATCCTCCGTAACCGCCGTCCTCCACCGCCCGGCCCGGGTACTCCCAGTGCCCGACCGCTGCTGACGCTCTGGCTGCTCCACCTCTGGCTCTACTTGCTGCTCCGGCACTACTGGAGGAGGTACTGGAAACTGAACACCTGCTGCTGCCTGCCTGGGCTGGTACGCTCTCTGGTACAAGTTCCTAAAGAACTGCTCTACTAAGGGAAACCAGTCTGCGTACTGCTGCGGCTGAGGCTGGTACTCTGCTGCTGCTACCCACTTGCCGCTGCACCCTGAGGTTGTGCCACTGACTCATCTGCCGACACCTCCTCCTGGACCTGCCCCTGCGCGGGCATCTCGGACTCATCCTGCTGCTCGATCAACTGTCTAGCCTAACTGTGCCTACACGGAGCCATGTCCTACATGACACACAACCAACAAGGGTTAACAATACCACTCGGGCGGCTAGCAGTGTACTTGTACTACTGTTGGGACTTCCTGTTGCAGTTCAAATCCATTACAAGTCCTGTCAGACTCTCGCCTTGATACCAACTGTAACGACCTGAGAACCCGACCCTCGGCCCACGCCGAGGACCCGATTTTCGTGGTCGCCACCCACGGATCCAGGGACCCGGAAGGGCTATAATCTATGTCTAACAGGATATGTAACGGAAGTAAACGTCAACTGCTAATCTATAAGTGTACGTGCGGAAACAGAAAAGAGAGTGAGACCATCACGTACCACTCTAAGTACAGTCCCAACGCACGCACGCTAGTACAAGTAAAAGGCAGGGGAAGAACAAGTCCCTTAGGGCATACCCTGAGGGTGACGTACACTGAAAAAGGGGAACCACTGCTAGCTACGAGGACTCCGACTACCGCCCCGTCTCCTCTGCCCGGCGCGCGCCCTGTCGCTGCTGAGAAGTCTCACCTGGGGAAAGGAGGGATGAGCTTCACAACAGAAGCTCAGTAGGGACTACCAATCTCCTACTGGTTCTAAACAGGCAGGAGAATATAAATATCAAATGAATGACAGTAGTTTATATCTTCTACCTACAACGGAAGTGCGGAAGCAAAACTACTACTAGCACGGTACGAAAAGTACACACGGTCGGAAACTCAGTACGACTGCTCGTCGTGACCACCACACGGCTAGTAAACACAGACGGAAGGAACTCCGCCTGGACAAGGAACACTAGCTACGGAAAGCACTACCAATAGTCAAGGTCAGGTGCGTCCACCGACGTCTTATCCTCGACCCGGGTCCTGACCCTCACGTCTCGTCAGAGCGAGGTAGGACACAAGTAACACAACAGTAACCGCCGTAGTATGGCCGGACTACGGTCCCACGCCTGACCTCTCCAAATGGTTCTGGGGCCATAAGGAGCGAGGCAGTGAGAAGAAGGATTGGCTGGCTTGCACCGGGTAGAACTCCTAACTGTCCTCGACGTCCCAGACCACCCATGAGAGCTCTGCAAGTGACTCACACGCCACTGTCCTAACCACCGTTTTCCCCTAAGCTCCAGAGTCCGCCTGGTGTCTGCCAACTCGAGCGCACTCGTAGCCCGGAGTACTCCCTCAACAGGCTCCCGAGGATGGGGGTCCCAGGCAATGGTAACAACCTCTCACACGGAACAAGCCCTCAAGTGCCGAGCACTGGGCGAAGGACTAGTGTAGACCGCACTAGGAAACTAGCACAGGTGCCACGGGTAAAGTAAAAGAAAAGCGGAAATGGGAAAGACCAAAACCTGTCTCTCGGTTGGGGTTGCGACGCAGCGGGCTGTCGCGACGCCCAACCTGGTCGCGACACTGTCGTGGCGGCCTAAGCCGACGCGACCAAGTCGCGACATACCTGAGCGCCGCGATGATGTCGCGGCGGCCTCGACGGCCGCGACATCATCGCGACCCCACGATAGGTCGCGTCTTCAGTCGAAGGGCGTTCCAGAATCACCTCTTTCAGGAATCACCCCAAAATGTGGTACAACCAAATCATTGGGGAAGGGGAGCATGCTCAACATGTATTTAAAGCTTTAAGTCATCCAAACCACCCACAACCCCATGAAAACATGGATTTATACAAATCTACGCTCGAAGGAAACCTCACCCAAACTCGAGCATGGAGTTCTCACACTTCCAAACCGCAAACCACAGAGGAAACACAGTCTAGAGGGGGAAGGGAGCATGCTCAGGGCAATAGGATCAAGGGTCCCTACCTCCACACGAAGAACGAAACTGTTAGGGCCTTCTCGTAGGAAAGAACGCCTTCTCCCCGCACCGGACAACCCGAGCACGCGCCCTGCATGAACAGCACGTCCACTCCTCAGCACGAGCACCACGAGCAAGGAGAAACACCGAGAAACTGCGAGAGAGCTCGAGAGGGAGAAGAAGAGGTAAAAGGGGCGAGAGAGGGAAATGGGGCGCGCCTTCGGTTTTGAATCGATGGCCCCAGAACGCGACGTAGCGGCCAGGCGCGACAATGACACTGTCGCGACGCCCATAAGCATTGCGACCATGTCACGACCGCCCGCCAAGGCGCGACACCAAAAGCACGGTCAAACCTCGAAGACCGAAAAAGCAAACGCGACGCCCTGGCAGGTCGCGTCAACGCTGTACGAACTTGGCACCCGACACGACCGTTCTGACAGACAGAACAGCAGTCAAGTACTATCAGAACACAGTCGCGACAGCCCAGAGCGTCGCGACGAAGATCAAGTCGTGGCAAATGGGGTCGGTGCGTCACCAAACCCGTCGCGGCAGGTCGCTCTGGCGCGACCATGTCGCGGCCAGGGCGCCTGTCACGACCCTGAGGACGGGGCCAAGGGCCCAAGGGGGCCGAGTCTTACAAGAAGGGTTACTGGAAGCCTATTGTGTATCCTGATCCCCCACTCTACTGCTCTTCTTGAAAACGACTTGGGCATCTCCTATCAAAATGTAGAAAGACAACTGCTAAGTCGACCAAACAATCAAATGGCCCAGGTTAATGCCAATCTGAGAACGCCCCTGCACATAAACCTGGCACAAACTCTGAAGGCATGGCTCCAGGACAGAAAGGAAAACAAGCATGGTGACCCGTTCTCAATCAATCCACTGAAGTAGCTGTGCGCCAACCTATCAATGCAAAGGATGCTAATCCTCTTGGTGAGCAGACTGGTCACCTGTCATGTGTTAATGTTGTGTGTCCTGGTGACTTAAACACCAAGATGTCCTCCAAGACAGTTGAACAAAGTGATGCCCACCCAGTGTTCGATGAAGTGCCAATACAGAAATCTGAAACAACACTTGTGACTGGTGTGCCCATTACTACTCATTCTCCTGTAGTGCCACCTCCCCTTGCTGCTGCACAACATGGTTCTGTCCCAGGAGAAGACCATGCCATGTCGCTAATTAGGGACCCAACCACACATGCCCCTGCCCTTGCAGCCCTTTATGATGGCCCTCCTATAAATGATGCCCTCACAGCTAGTCAGATCCAGTAGGAACACCAGCCATTTACATGTGTAGTGCAAGTGTTTGATGGAAAGCTTCCTCAACAATCTGCTGAACAAAATACAACTGCCCCTTTGGTTCCTGCCCCGGTGCTTCCTAGAGGTGCAGCACATCATCAGTCAGGGAGCAGTGCAGTGCAAAGGCCCAACGAAATACCAGCTGCCCCTTTCAGCGAGACATGCAGAGCAGTGCATGAGCTGCCTCTGCCAACTACCCCATTGCAGCCACCCAGCAGCAAGCAGCCCCTGTTGCACCTAAAAATAAAGGTATATCGCCTTCAGTTCTGAACGTTGCAGCCCCCCCGTGGACCACGCCCCAATCTTTTGCGCTGCAAGCTTCTTCAGCTGAAGCCACACCCTCCACCCCCAAGATCAAGGGCGTTGCACCACTGGGCACTCCATCCGGGGTGGAAGCCTCGACATCTCCATCAGCTCCCCAGCTGTCCTTCTCTGAAGCACTATGGAAAAAAACTAAGAAAGGTGAGATCTGCATGATTACAACAACCACCCCCCCTTCCCAAACGCAGCTTCCCCTCAACCGGGAGTGAAGGGGCCCGCCGGTGGCCACGTAATATGTCTCCCTGTGCAATACAATATCATAAACGTCCCAAGCATCGAAGCTGAGGAAGTGGATTTGCTGACTCTACACAATAATTGGGTTGGCCGCACTCGTAGCATCGCAATTCGAAGCGTAGATTCTGATGAGGAATTTGAGTACTTTGAGGACTGATTTCCTATTTTTGGGCTGATGTGTCATGTAATGGTGACCCCTCTGCGAATGGAGTCTTTAGCTTGTGCCCTCTTGTTCCCGATATCCCCGTTGTCCCAGCTGCCCCGCAGCCCCCGTGGTCTATGTACTCCTCTACTTTATGTTTTTAGATATAATAGAAAAATGATCAGCTGATCATGACTTTGGAGGCCCCCTCCATTGTCGTATCCAATTGAAAAAAAAAAAAAACCTACACTGTTACAGTATACGTAAGAATCTTTTACAATATTTATTTATTTTGATTATAGTAAAGATAATGGCATGTTATAGTATGTTATTGCTAACATGTTGAGTTTGTATGATAGAGAGCATATACAATGGATTTTATATCGGGCATAGAAGACTACATAAAATGAAAATATATTGCATAAACAAGCCCCGTTACAAGAACTCTTTAAACTCCCTAACCCGACCACTCGGTGGAGGAGGGAGGGGAGGAGGAGGAACGGGCAGGGGAGGGAGGGGAGGAGGAACAGATGGGTTCTGCCCTAGGGCCGATGTCATGGAGGATGTTGGTGAGGCCCTTGTGGCCGTACAGCCGAGAGGCTTTGGCTAAAGCCATCTTCCAGCCGATGTAAAAACTGTTCCAATAGTTAGGGCTGAAGGTCGGTGGAGAAGTTAGAGTCTGTGGCGTCGGGACAGCCGGGGGCGACGGTGGCACCGGTGACGCAGGTGTCTTGCCATCCCTGTGGGGAGCACCGTCAGATGAAGATATCTGCAAATAAAGAGGAAGAAGACGAGTAAGAAAGATAGGAAGAAGAAGATTCAGGGAAGCTTGTGAATGATAAGTATGAGGATATCTGCAAATAAAGAGGAAGAAGACGAGCAAGAAAGATAGGAAGAAGAAGACTCAGAGAAACTTGTGAATGATAAGTATGAGGCCCTGAGTTCTTTTTATAGTTGTGAAGAACAGTTCACGGGCCTTCAAAAAGACCCGTATAAGTGATGTCAATGGTTGCTGTAAGTGTGCTCGACACGTTATATAAAAGCAACTTTCTATCGATCAGAGTTCACGGCCGTTCGAAAGGATAGAAGCATGAGTGTCGATTGGGAAAAAAGACATTTGAAATGACGGAATGATTAGACGGAAATGAGAAAAAAGACAGATACAAAAGACGCGGAACTCGTGAATCGAGGGTCATAAATGGTAACGTCTTAAAAGTAAGGACTGAAAATTAAACCAGACAAAAAGTAAAAATTTTACGTCTTCTAATATTCTAATAGAGACGAGGAAAAAAATATCACCTTCTAATAGAGACCCCTAATTAATTTTCCTATTAAAAAGTAACGACACATCTTTACTAAGTTCGGTGTACAGATTTACCCGAATGCCACGATCCACTAACGAGCTAGCCAGCCGCTACACCAGTGGCGGCCGTGCGGAACTCCCCGTCCGTCTCGCTTCCCGGGCTGGGCTCTCTCTATCTCTCTCTCTCTCTGCCAAAAGATAAGAACAAGTCTTCACACAGCACACAGCAGAGCCAAAGCATCTCACATCTGGAAACGAACAACTGGTCTCCCTCCCTTCCAAAAAGGTCCTTCTTCTGTAGCAAGAAGAAGCCCAATGCTTCTCCAGCCTTTCTTGTCGCGATCAACTACTGCAAGATAAGAACAAGTCCTCCTGCTAGTACAGCAGAGCCGAAGCATCTTCTATCTGAAAACGAACAACTGGCCTCCCTCCCTTCCAAAAGATTCTCGTCCTGTAGTGGAAGAAGACCCATAAGAGTCCCTCCAGCTTCCCTTCTTACGATCGACGACTGGTGCGGGGACGGGGCAAAGGGGGTGGAACAGAGAGATACGCACTGATGGGTTCGACGGCGGATGGCAGCGGCAGCTGCAGGGGGATTGGGGGTAGGTGGTCCTTGCAGGGGATGACGGCGCTCGTGACCGGGGGAACCAGAGGGATTGGGTACTCCTCTACATCCCTCACTCTTCTTCCAGCACGATCCTATACTTCCCCCTCTGCGGTTCTTTGATCGCCCATGCCTGCCCCCCCCCCCAACCCCCGCCTTCTTCTGTTCGTTGTTCGTGTTGGATTAACTTTTTGCTGAGGGGTTTGCAGGCGCGCGGTGGTGGAGGAGCTGGCGGAGCTGGGGGCGTCCGTGCACACGTGCTCCCGGAACGAGGCCGACCTCGATGACCGCCTCCGGCAGTGGAAGGCGTCGGGGCTCACCCGCGTCACGGGGACGACCTGCGACGTGGCCTCCCGGGCCGACCGGGAGAAGCTCGTGGAGGTCGTCTCCTCCATCTTCGGCGGCAAGCTCAACATCCTCGTAAGTATCGCCAACAGACCCACCTCCCCCCCAAAAGGGAAAATTAAAAAGACTTCCTCGGGCACTAGCAAACAAATTAATCTGAAATCACGCTTTTGGCTGCGCTCCCCATTCTTGTCGATCCCATAAAGAACATCTCTTCAGATATGAGAAGAGGATTCTCTGGCATTCATATATGCAGCTGTCATCACCTGCACGAATTTGCTATTTCCATGTCGAATTCATGTTTTTTGTTTCTTTCCTTTAGACGGAGTCGAATTCAAAAACACATTTTTGGGAACATTTGAAAGGGAATCAATGTGTCGGAAACTGGAATTTCTCTTTTCCCTAATTAGTGCGCACTCTGTTTCACGATGATGAACCTCGCGAGCTGTAAAGTGGGCATCCTGTATTTTTTTTCTCTTTGTACGACACCAAGGAATTTTTCGGGAAAAGCAGCAATCCAAAGCCACCATCCTGTTGGATTCACCCCAGGGCCGCCTACTGAGCTATATTCCTGTTGTTCATCAGTGTTAGCAGGAGTTAAGTGTATGTAACATTACGGATTTCTACAGTTACAGTTCCTCCAGCATGTTCTCTTATAGGTGAACAATGCGGGGATGAGCCTGTGGAAGACGACCCTGGAGCACAGCACGGAGGAGTTCTCCGCCGTCATGGCCACCAACGTGGAGGCCTCCTTCCACTTGTGCCAGCTCGCTTACCCCCTCCTCAAGGCGTCGGGGACGGGAAGCATCGTGTTCATCTCCTCCGTCGCCGGCCTGGTCGCGTTGCACAGCATGATCGCCTACGCTGCCAGCAAAGGTTGTGAAGTCCACCTCTTCCTCGCCATTCGGCAGCCGAAACCTCGGCGGTTACATCCCCAACAGGCGTTTGATGCGGTTCCCCTTTCTCTATGCGCTCTGCGTTGCAGGGGCGCTGAACCAGATGACGAGGAACTTGGCCTGCGAGTGGGCGAAGGATGGCATCCGGACCAACTGCGTCGCGCCGTGGATCATCAGAACGTCCTTCGTGGAGCCTGTAAACACCGGCTCTCCCCACTCTCCTCCTTCCCCTGCAACTCCATCGTTGGGTCTTTGACGGACGGCATTGTCCTGGACATGATGACCTCCTGAGACTTCCGTCTGTTGTGCAGGCGCTGCAGAACGAGGAGATCCTGGAGGAAATACGCTCGCGGACCCCGCTCCGACGAGTTGGGGAGCCGCGGGAGGTCTCGTCTCTGGTCGCTTATCTCTGCATGCCGGCGGCGTCGTACATGACGGGGCAGGTCATCTCGGTGGACGGCGGGATGACTGTGAATGGGTTCTACCCCACACATGACTAATAAGAACAGCAAAACGCCATGGACAATGGGACTCTGCGCAGCTTGCTGCCGCCTTGGATGTACATCACATACGAGGCATGTTATAATCTCTTTTATGTCATGTTTGATATAGCTCAATAGGGGTGTTCAAACTTTGGTCCAAACCGAAAAATCGAACCGGCTGGTTCGGTTCGGTTTGGGGGACCACACAGTTCAGTTCGGTTCTTGGCTGGGAAACCGAAATGAACCGAATGTGTATATATAATTAATTAATAATATATTTTTACAAAGAAAACTGTTGTAGCACAGTGGTTGTGAGCGCGCTGCTGTTTGCGCGACCTCCGTGAGAGGTCGCGAGATCGAATCTCGCTTTACACATCCGGTTTGTGCATATTTTTGTACTGAATATGTGTATATAATTATTTAATTATGCATATATAACTAAAGGCGCTTGTAGCGCAGTGGTCAGTGCACCTTGGGCATTTCTTCTCGCGGAGGTCGCGAGATCCATTCTTGCGGCCGCCCGTGTATAACCCATTTTTTTATATATTTCGGTTCAAACCGAACCGAATCGGGTTCGGTTCGGTTTGCTACAGTACTTCGGTTTGGTTCGGTTCCTTAGAAAATAAGGGGTGAACCGGACCGTGTTCACCCCTATAGCTCAATTTATTCTTTCTCTATCTCAATATTAAACGAGTCTTTTACTTTCGTCACTCTAGCTTGTAATCTATAGAAATCAAATGTCACATAAATTTAATTTTTAACTTTTATAAGAAGAAACTTTACAAAGATGTTTGTGTCAAAATAAATGTGACACATTAGTGCCATCTTAACGTTTTACAATTGTTCATATGATAGAGCCCACACTAATGTATGAGATGCACTTACTATCTGCCCAAATGATCCGCTCTCTTATCTGCTCCAAGTGCAAGTGTGTTGTGGGCCCCTTCTTTGTGCCTGAGACGAGGTAGAGGGTGGGTCTTTTAGACGGATAATAATATTTTCATCAATTTGTCAGTATAATGAAAATTAGAATCGCATTGTGTTGAGTAGAGACAAAAATAAGATATACATCGAGTATAGCTTAAATTTTGATAAAAAGTATAGTCTAAATTTACATCTCGTTTAGGAGAAATGTTTTGCACTGAACCACGAAAATATTCGACCATCCATCTATAGACACAAGTAGACGAAGTCTGCTATCAACATGACAATGAGACTCACATCCACTTATATCTGTGGGTACTTATGGCTGCGTACTTCCTTGGGCGTAAAGCATTTCTCCTTGTTCAGTTGTAGTATTAAGTGTTGGTTATAGGTGTTCGGTAAATCAATTTACATGAGTGATGACACTTGTAATTATGTACAATCTTTTTTGGTAATATTATAATAACATATTTTCTCACTATATATTCCATACGTATGTATATTGTGATGTCCATAGATCTGTGTAATGGGAATTGAATCATGATGAGATCATGATAATGAGGCAAATCCTTTTAAAACATAGATCCTAAATATTTCTAGTCATAAGTTACTCAAGAAGGACATTGAAATGATCAGATAGACTGGTGCGACATATATCCGTCTATGTGATGGAGACAGTTGGTCTCATAGCTATTTTTGTAGAGATACTAGAGATATGGTGCAGGTGCTCATTGGAGAATGAGTTCATTAAATGATCCGCTCTCGGAATGTTGTATGATTGATGATACCTGATTGTCATATAGCAATTCCGTAGTCATAGCTGTGTAACTGGTCTTTAGACTTGAGACACTAAAGATGTCTTATTTGAGTACTTCATTCTTTGATACTGGAAGGTCTAAATGTTTTAGGTCTAGTATAGTCAGTCATTGAGAATGGTAGCCAATCTTACGAAGGTAATTGTGTGTCAATAGATGGTCATCCACTCTCGGTATTGTGAGAGGTATATCTCATATTGTCTTACTCAAGTATATCTCTGGCTAGGGTTAATCAAATTTAAAGAGAATGAGTTCTCCGGGAGAATTCTATAAGAGTTCGACTTTAATAGATTATGTATATGCCTAACAACACCATGTCTAATATACAATCTCTGGGATATTAGATGTATGAGAGACTATAAGTATACGGTAATTGTGGGTAGAAAGGTCCAATAGATTTGATCACTCGTTCGTCTGGGGATTATGGCGTAGTGACCTAGTATGCCCATAATCGACGAGTAGAGTGAATTACTATGGAGTAATTCACTAAGTAAGAAGGAGTTCTGAGTCAGAAAGAGTTCTGACGGGTGCAACTCATGGCTAGCTCGATATTGAGTCTAGAGGATCACATACATAAGGTGGATAAAACGATGAATAGATGATTGGATAAAAGTTATCCAATAAGTCTTCTTTAACTCATTATAGATCTATTGGGTGAGACTCAATAAGTCTAGACCAAATGGATAGAGATTCATGGGTTATTGGGTCTATGGTGAAAGGATCCATTAAGGGAAGTATACTAGGATCATGCCACCTCGCCCCCTTCTAGAAGGACACATCATCATTTTATATGATGACAAGTATCACCCCTTTTAAAAGGAGGACACCTCATTATCATTAGCCATGATGACATGACGAGGTGTTCCTGCGAGGTGTCCTTCATCATGATGACATGACGAGGTGTCCTGCAAGGTGTTATTAGTCATGATGACATGACGAGCTGTCCCTACGATGTGTCCTTGTAACGATGACATGATGAGGTATCCCTGATGATGTGTCATGTAAGACTCTCTATAAATATAAGGGGTTCTCCTAAAGATCATACGTTAGATCTCTAGGAGAAGCCTCCTTCTTCCTCCTCCTCCTTCCCATCTCTTCCTCCCGTAGCCTCCCTTGGCGAGAGGGGATATAAGAGGGCTATCTCTCTTGTTGTTGTTGTTGCTTGCTACTACTAGCTGCTATGTGGCGTTCAACAACGTGAAGGAGAGACCCCTTCGGATAAGGAGGTGTTGTCATCGCTAGTCATCCACTGTGTGGATACTTCTAGAGGGAGTCTCGCCATAACTCCTTCAAACTGAGGACTAATTCTGCGCTTCAGGGGATATACGATCTCCCCTAGGTGGGATGGTCTCACACCTTGTTTGTATGTATATTTACATGCACCGCACATCATATCCCGATCAAGTACTTAGATGGAAATCGATTTTTTTTTTGTTTTACTTTCATTGTGTATGTGATGCCCTGAGTCAATTTGTAGCATTAAGTATCAACATTACTTTTACTTTGGGTATTAATTTGAAAAGAGTATGGAATGAATATCTAGAGGGGAGGAGGGTGAATAAATACTAGCCTCTTAAAAAATTAAAACCATAAATCAGACCTTAAGATATATAAGAGCTAGCAATTTCAACGACACAGAACAGTTGGACAACACACCACACAATGCACACAAGATTTTAAAGTGGTTCGGCTCTAGTGTACAGACCTACATCCACCCCTCACTAAACTAAGTGAGGCTTCACTCAACGAGCCAAGAGTGTGAAACACACACACATCCGTTGATTCATAGCTTCATACAATCTGCTGATACACAGCTTCAACACCGCTAATTCACAGCTTCAAGATTATGACAATCTCACAATCCTAACACACAAAGTGTAGGATCTGTGCCTCTACTTCAACCGGAGCAGACAACCAAATGATGTAACGTTCAGAAGAAACTAAAAAGATAGCACAAGAGAAATCACTAAAAGTGGGCATAAGTTTAGCAAACACTCTTGCTGCAGTTTTACAAGAGTTGAGATCTGGTCAATTTTCTACTGAAACTCCCAATTGCTTCTTCTCCAGACTTGGATTCATCGAGTCTGGCCGCAGCTTAAGAATCAATTGCCTATGATTGGAAGGAAATTCCGAAGCTCTGCTTCAATTGAACAGTGATAGGGCTTCACACAGGATGAAAAAATGATCCAGCATCTTTTCTTCTTGTTAAGTAAATTGTTCCGAAGCCTGTTCCTCTCAGCTATCTCACCCTCTACTCCTTTTCTCTTCTTGGCTATCTCACCTTCTGTGTGTGTTACCTCTCGAAGAAGGCGCCGCGCACCATATTGATTAGCATATTAGAATCTCTTTGGTGGGCCCCATCAGAATCTCCAATTCGTTGGGAGATGCTTTGCCGCCAAAAAGGTTCTCTTCCAGAACCTTGTAAGGTGTGCCTAGAATCCCCAATTATTGGGCCTCGGATCACGTGCCCAGAAAAAAGCACTCTGGCAATATCTTTTCTTTATTGGAAAAAAAAGATTAGAGTGTGGACACCACTTGTGCATAGTGTCGACACACAAATAACCTGGCTTAGATCAATGCAGATGCTTCAGTAGAGTCGATTCCATGCTTTCATGTGTTGACCTTATCCATTAGACTACTATAGAGACTGGTTGTTAATAAGTTTAGTGTTGACCTTGTAGCAGCCAAGTGTCGACCTCTTGGAGTAGTAGAGTCGACCTGATCTTCATCTAGAGTCGACCTCATGAGATTCTTTCCTTTCAGTGCTAACAGGAAAACCAACTGGGGTCAACCTGATCTTCATCTAGAGTCGACCTTATGAGATTTTTTCCCTTCAGCGCTAACAAGAAAACCAACTGGTGTCCACCTGATATTCATCTAGAGTCGACCTTATGAGATTCTTTTATCTTCTCCTCTTACTGGAAAACTAGCATGTGTCGACCTATCCTTTGGGTAGTGTCGACTCAAGTGGTGCATTGAACTCCAATAAGTCACTCACTGAGCCATGTGTGTTGACCTTTAAAGTAACATGTGTCAACACACACAAGATCTTTTGACTTTGTGAATTTTCCTGTCATATAAAAACATGTGTTAGATGATTCTTAAATATTTATGACAATTTTGCTTGGCTCATGACATCATCAAAACTAGGGACACAACAATCTCTCCCTTTTTGATAATGACAACTATGATTCATAGAGGTTTTAACTGTGACTTAATTGATTATATATGGGCATCACACAAGTACACAAGTCATCATATAGGCACAAGCAATTCATACAGAACAATCCACACATGATAAGATGCAACATAGATGATTCCATTTCATGTAAAAAAAAATTCTACAAAATGCGGGCATAGAAGCATCTGAATGGTAGATGAACAATGATCCTCCGCTCAATTCGTGCCAGTCTTGCTTCCAGATCATCATAGTTCTCTCTAAGATAAATCTGAACTGCATTCAGTCTTGTATTAAGATTGTGTGACATTTCCTCCAATTTATCAGATACAAGGATAAAGATTTGATCTACACTATGAGGCATGGGTGGTGCAGCAGTAGAGGAAGTAGCATGGGTGTTGTTAGCTGTTTCTGTGTCTCCATGACGCTTCCAGACTAAGTCGAAATCGTGTCTCATGGATCTAAGATGACCAGACATGGCTATATGATAGTCTCTGAGTGTGTTCAAACTACTAGCCATTTAAGAGTAAGAACTTTTTATAGCTGGAATATCATCTAGTTTTTCTGAGCCCTTAGACAACATCTTTTCAACTGACTGCAACTTCTCAAAAATCTGAGTCTGAGTATATGTGGCATGATTAAACACTTCTCCAATCTTTTCAATCAACTTATTTGATCTTAAGGCTGCAAACCTTGCTGCTTGTACTTGTCTGTCAATGTTCTCACTGAGCTATTTTTCAATTTCTTCAAATTTATTCTCAAACCTTAGAGACTGTTCCTCAACTTTGGCATTTAGCTGGCTAACAGATTCATGTAAGGATGCAAATTGCTCCTAAAAGAACTTTAAAACATATGGAGGAATTACAAATTCAGTTGTTGATGTGGATGGTGGAGCTTGCTGAGTAGTAAAAGTATCTTGTTGAGTGTGGGTAGCAGGGGAAAATTGAGGTGGATCCACACCCAGGTCATCAAACCTTGGAAGTGGAGTGAAGGATCTGGGTGCAAAGGATGGTGTGGGTGAAGGATTATCCTCTACCATCTGATATCCTTGATTATCAAAATCATTTTCCTGTTGTCAGCATAGGACTGACCTTCATGCTGTTCCTGAGGTGGCTATTCCACAGCAAATTCTTCAGACAAATTAACTTGAGAGGGAGCTAGTCCTCTCACCAACTGGACTCCTTCCAGTTTGAGTTTCATAAACTTCACTATATCTGCCAGACAATAGATATTATATTTTGGATTTGTTTTTTATTTTGTATTCTCAAGAGGGATCTTGGCTTTCAGAAAAATACTAGACAAATGGGCTGCATATGGCAGACTTCTTCTAAGCACAGGACTGGTGGATTCATGAAGTAACTGGCAAAAGATACTTGCCAAGTTTGCCTTCTCTCTAGTTATTAGACAGTAGAGAAGAAATCTCTGAAGGCCTGTTACTATGTGACTCCCTCCTCCTTGAGGTGTCAAAATTGTAGTGCAAATGTGGTGAAGCACTCTATTTAGAGAAGAAAATTTGTTTGCATTGATGTTGGACACTCTTATCTGTACAATATTCCCCTTATCATGTTCTAATCCTATCATGAGAGAGTATGCTTCATGCAAACATAAATTGTAGTCATGAGGATTTTGACCAACATTTGGAATGTTCAAGGCCTCACTCACAAAATCTGTGGTGAGAACTATGGGAATCCCTCGAACAGTGGTCTCCAGGGTGTGTTCTTTACTAACCAGATTTTTATAAAATTCTTGAACGAAGATTGGATAAAAATTCTATGTTCAGTAACAAAACTTTTCCAACCCTGAAACTCAATCATATCTAATAGTTCTGGAAAACAGTGCGCATACCTTCATCATGCATATCCATAGTTCTCGGAAGCAAAATCTGTTTGCTTTCAGTTGTCTGTGGGATTGCCTCCTGTGCCTGACTGCTTTCAAAGTCTGTATCTGTTGCCCCAATTTTTGATTCTCAGGGTCTGCCTATGCTGTGTGATTTAAACTCACTACTTATTGTTGTCCCAGACATGTCCCCAATTTCAGTCTTAGCCCCTTGAGAATCTTCATTTTCAGACACATTAGTACCAACATTTTCTTCCTCGAAACATTTGTGTCACTGAACTTTTTAGAAGGTGAAACTTCTTGTGCATTTGAGCCTTGATCGTCAGAAGATTAGTTTGAACTCTGAGCATTCGGGTTTTCTTCTTTAGAGTCTTCAGAACGCATGACATGAGGTGATTGAACATTTTCTTCCTCGTCAGAATTGCTCAGATCAACAAACTCATTCTTCCTTTTGCCCTTGGAGAAAGTCTTTTCCTTAGCCGATCTTGTATGCGAGAATCGTCGGTTGGAAAAAGAGGGAACTTCATGTTGTCTCTTATGTGATGTTGTACTCTTCTCACTGTCGTTCCTGGCCTTGGTACGACATTCAGAAGAAGCCGATTTTGTGTCCTTCCGCTTTCCACCTCGTCATTTAGACAACTTGGACACAATGATGAAAGTCGAGAGAGAGAGAGAGAGAGGAGAACTTTTGCAGACACGGAATGAGGGTTTGTGGACGAAAGAAGAGGAAAAAATAGTTTGATTCAAAAGAGTTCAAACGGGCACATGAGTTGAGACTATTTAGGAAAGCGGAGCGTCAAGCGTCGACCTACCCTAGGTGGTACAGTAATTACGTGGAACAGTAAAAAGTAACTTGTTCCATTGAAGGTAATGATCAAGATGTGTCGACACTAACAAAACATGTGTCGACTCAAGCAAGAAGGATTCAGTGAATTTGTTCAGAAAAAAAAAGGATAAGAGCAATTTACCATGGTTAAAAGAATATTTGGGAAAGTTTGAGAAAGTTAAAGAAGTTATGCTCTTCCCTCACTTTATACTCCTCTTAGTGAAATTTATGGTTTGAAAGTTATAAGCTTTAGTTTATCCAATTAACAAACACTGAAACATTAAGAGACTTAAATAACATAATTAAAAAAAATCTCTCCAAAGTGAAGTTGCAGTCTTATTAACTCTTACTCAGCACATGTAAAATGGAGACCCTGGTTATATATTGAAAATAATTCAAGAGGTATTGAAATAAAATTATCTTGAGATTTTAGTGCTTTGAATTTCAATTTTGAAGTGGCATTTTGCTTTTTCATAAAATGTTGAACATTCAGATTTACCTTTTTCTTTTCATGCAAGAGCTCGTGCTTTTCACACACCGGAGCTCCTGATTACTCAAGTGAGATAATCATCTTGTCTGTGTTCGACTTTTCATGTGAGGATACATGTTGGTTAGACACAAGAATCCCCAATTACTCAGTAAGCACATAAAAAAAATTCTTATCAACCCTGAACAGAATTAACTAGCTCGTCATGACATACAATAAAATCAACTGATTTTATCAGGATTTGCAGTTTCTAAGAGCCTAGTCATTATTCTGCAACAACAAAATTTTATAAGAATATTCTTGAACACTTTTTTAAAACTCAAGAGAAGTTTGAGATCAATACAATTCAGATGATTTTTAGTATTTAATCAGAGAAACCATAATGCACAAGAATTTCAGAAGTGAATATGGTGCACTTTTCACTTGGTACAATATTTTTAGAAACTATTATTTACCCTCTTTTAAATATTTTCAGTGAGTTTCAAGGTTAAACATAATAGTTTATAAATAACAAACTATTTATTTTACTTTCAGAGATAATGAAGATTAGAGTATAAGGATTTTAACTCCACCTTAAGAGTTGCCCAAATATAACAATCTTCATTGTTAAATTACTCCCCCTCAAAGAATGAATCTATGGAAAAGAAGGAGTGTAAGACCCTCGAATTTGTTGCATTATTTGTATTGCATGTGAATGCTTCATGGGTGTGTATGTATGTATGCAAATGTATACGTATGTACTAGTTAGTATATTATTGCATGCATGTGTATAAATGGTTGTAAATAATGTATGAATGGTATTATGGTAATATGTACATAATAGTAACATATGACACTTATATAGGTGCAAGTTGTGCATGGTTTCTGCAAGTTTTGGAGTTCTGGCCGAAGGCCAGCTTGGCGTCAATATCAATGGCGTCAATATCAATGGACGTTAATTTCTCTGACCTGCATGCGTTGCAGAGCCAGAAATTCCGGGAACAAGTTACCCCAACCATTGGGGAGCTGTCTCCAACGGTCTTAAAGCCTTCTTGTCCGACTTGCGTGAGAGGAGAGCTTCCTCTCCTCTATATACAAGCCCTTTTGCAACCCTCAGCCCTCTCTTGGCTCTCCTTGCAAGAGAAGAGGAAGGAGAAGGAGACAAACCCTAGTTTCTCTGAGAAGGACTAGACTTTGCAAGCCTAGATCCGGGAATTGGGAGCTTCATCCGGCCATCTACAATGACTGGGAGATAGCTGGAGCATCAGGGAAGGCTTCCCCGACCTCGCTTTGGTGTCTACATCAGTCAAGAACCCGGAGGAAGGTGTCTTTGGAGGCTTCTTGGGACTGCCCAAGGAGAGCTTCACTGCCATTTTAGATCCCTTTGGAGTATTTTTCGGAGGCAAGTAACCTACCCCTATCGTCCATGTAGATGTCAAGTAGGGTTTTACAATTTTTATGTATTTTTCCTCATGTCCTAGATCCCCCATTCACCCCTTTATTTGAAGTTTGGTCTGTGTTTCTGCACAGACAGGAACTTGGCGTCAATGCCCTTGACGCCGAGATCCTTGGTGTGCGTCCAGCAATCTTGCCGTCCACTTCTGGAATGGCCAGAGAGCGCCATTAAGTTCTCCAGGACAGAATAGTGAACTATTCTGCTCTTCTATATGATTAATTTCGACGTGTTTTGCGATGAGGATATAATGTAACTCTTATATGCTATGTATACTAGCTAATGTGATGAATGGGAGAATGAATGTACATTTATTTTGTGGGTGGTTGAGTTTATTCGTCTATCTAATGTGTATGCGAAAAGAATGGCAATGTATATTCACCATGATCCTAATGATCCGTGGCAAAGTTTTGTTGTCCAAATTTGTTAGACCATGTATGTATGATCATGTCTGTGCTCTGAGTTTCTGACATTTTCCCCCATGCTTGTATGGTTATTGAAATTTCTATTTTGGGAAATAGAATTCATGCGTAGGTCATGTTAAATTCCAGTAAATTGCATGTTGCTCAGTAAATTCGGGAATAAATTCTGTGACCCTGCGCATGCTAGGGTGCAGACAGTGAGCTGTTAAATTTGTGATTATGTTCAACTCCATGTTAATTTGCATTATGAATAGTAATGTGAAATTGATGTTAAATTTTCTATAACTTCATTTTGAGTCAGAAAAATCTGAAAATTTTCATGTCGAATCATAAACCTGAGATCCGCATGTGGTTAAATTTTCAAGTCGTTTGGACAACTATATAGTGAAATATGAATTTTTCCATGCGAGAAATGTGAAAAAAAAATGCAAGCTAATGTGGGAATAATGTGACGTGTGTGTGTGATCTGATTCATGCAAATTTCTGAAAATGAAGTCCCTGTTGACTGTAGAATCATGTTAGGAAGCAAGTGACATGTGTAAAGATATGTGTTAAAAATCGGTAAGTGTGTAAATTGTGCCAAGTGTGACACTGCTTCCATAGAGGGCAGTGGAACCGTATCAGGGAAAAGTCCCCCTGAGAAGGTTCAATATGTTGTGATCCTAAGGGCATTAGGATGAAATCCTGGAGGTGGACAAGTACCACTGGTTAGGGTGGAGACTTGTTCTCCCGGTCTACGCAGTCCAAGAGTCGTCACTCTATTGCCTAGGTGACGTCTATGTGTATGTGATGTGATGTGTCCTTCTTATGGTGGTTTGGACTATGTGTCACGGCACTAAACGTGAATGTGAAAATGTGTTTGTGTTCATGTGTAAGAACTGTGGATGAGAACAATGTGTAAATGTGCATGTGTAAAGTGTAAATTATGTGAATGAGAAATTGTGTAAACATGTGAAACCAAAACGTGAGGGGTTGTGAATTTGTGATCCATGTTGTAGTAATCTGAAATCATGTTAAAACAGCAAACTAAATGTACTTATAATCATGCTTTACATGTGCAAGTTGCTTAGAATCTATGTTAGAAATGATTCTTAGTGGTATGTAAGTAATCCCATGCTTGTTTGCCTTCATGTTGTAACTTTAATTGATTAAGTAGCTCTCATGTGTTGGATTATGGTTCCTAGTCTATGTAAAACCAGCAAGCTTAAAGAGGATGAAATGGTCATGAGCATGTATAGGAATGTATAGAAATTCATGCTAAGTGTATTCTTTTCACATAGGCATTGAGACCATGCTAAACTTGCTTCATGATTAGTTTAATTGAAATAGACCTTTCATGTATTGGAATGAGTAGAGAGCATGTGATAGGAAGTTTTATTGTGGAAAAATTTGAAAGCATGAGCCATGTGTTTAATTGGTAGAGTCATCATAATAGAGTGTTGACCTTCAATGTTAAGTATGTCATACATCGTATCTTGTAAATGTGTATGTAAAACCTGCCATGGCGTGTACATGTATGGTATGTGTAGAGTTATTTGCTGAGTCTTTTAGACTCATTACTTACTTCGACGTACAGGTGTAGTTGGTGACGACACCCTTGCGGAGGAGGTAGTGGAGACCGACTCTGAGCGTGGAGATTAGATCGCCGGTGTACTTTACGATATTTGACTTCATAGTATGTAATTGCAACATTGTACTAGCATTATCATGGAAGAATGTTTAAGTGTGGACAATTATGTATTTGATTTTCAGCAAGTTACTTATGTGGACTTTTAGTTATTTAAATGTCAATGCAATCATGTATGTTGAATGTGGATGATGAATGAAATGAAGACAGTGGTTCTTTTGTTTCCGCTACTCTGTTCTTATATTCACGTGTATCTCAGCTGAATGTTATTGTTGGGTAAATGTCCCACTGTGGCAACGTTCACTATACCGACGTGGGTTGGTATAACCGTACCGGTATAATGAGGGTCGCTACAAGGAGAATGATCAGAAGTTGGATAACTGAAGAGATTTCAGAATCAATGGAGTTAGTGCCGACTCACATTGCCATTAGTGTCAACCTTATTCAAGCCAAATCACAAACTTTCTGAAGGAATCTTTCTTCCCAGATAGCAGTTATTGTGAATCCAATATTCCCAGCTTTTCTGAAATCACTAAAACTTCTCTTTCTAGTCAATGAATTCTTCAAACTACCTCCCCCTCACCAAGTGCACCAAACATTGATGTGAAGTGATCAATCAGCAAGCATTATCAAGTCATATGATAAGAAATCAATCAAGTAAACATTTGCAAGCAATTCATCAAACAATCAGTCATAAATCAAACAAGCACAGTCTAAATTCTTCTCTTAGATATGAAAATCTTTCATTGCACAATAGTTTTGTAAAAATATCAGCAATTTGCTTAGTTATTTCAATGAAATGTAGATCAAAAGATTTCTTGCTGACATCATCTCTTAGAAAATGATGTCTGATTTCTATGTACTTAGTCCTAGAGTGCTGAATTCATTTTTTAGCTAAATTTATTACACTAGTGTTATCTCACATTATTGGGATACATCCAAGATGTACTTGATAGTCTTGGAGTTGGTGTTTAATCCATAACATTTGAGTGTCACAACTCCTTGCAGCAATATATTCTACTTTTATAGTAGAGAGAGCAACTGAGTGTTAATTTCTTGGAAACCCAAGAGACTAAACACCCTCCTAGAAATTGGTAATGGCCACAAGTACTCTTTCTATCCAATTTACAGCCAGCATAATCCGCATCTGAATAAGAGATCAACTTGTACTCATTAGATTATGGATACCATAATCCTAAATCATGAGTTTCTGCCAGATATCTAAAAATTCTTTTTGCAGCACTCATGTGGGATTCTCTAGGACTAGCCTGAAATCTAGCATACATGCACACAAAGAACTGTATATCAGGTCTATAAGCTGTAAGATAGAGCAGGGATCTGATCATATCTCTGTAAGTTTTTGGATCTATCAAGTTACCATTCATATCGGCATCCAAACTCAATGTTGTGCTCATTGGTGCTGCCATGGCTTTAGTATTTTCAATTTTGTACTTCTTCAGCAATTCTTGTATGTACTTTGATTGATTGATGAAAGTTTCTTCCTTAGTTTGAACTACCTGCAATCCAAGGAAAAATTTCAGTTCCCCCATTAAGCTCATTTCAAATTCACTTGCCATTAAATCAGAAAATTCCTTACACAAAGAAAATTTTGTTGATCCAAATATAATGTCATCGACATAAATTTAGACAACCAAAATATCACTTTTCTACACTTTAGTGAAGAGGGTTTGATCTACTTTACCTTTGGAATACCCTTTACATGTAAGGAATGAGCTTAAACTATCATACCAAGCCTTGAGAGCTTGCTTTAACTCGTAGAGAGTCTTGTCAAGCTTGAACACATGGTTAGGAAGATCTGTGTATTCAAATCAAGGAGGTTATTCAACGAAAACTTCCTCTTTTATTAAACCATTTAAGAAGACACTCTTTACATCCATTTGCTACAGTTTAATATAATGAGCACGTCCAAATGATAGCAAAATTCTAATAGCTTCTATCATAGCTATAGGAGCAAAAGATTCTTCGAAGTCTATTCCAAACTCCTGATTATAATCTTTTGCAACTAGCCTAACCTTATTTTTTATTATCTTACATTCTTCACCTGTTTTATTTCTGAAAACCCATTTAGTTCCAATGACACTTTGTGAGGAAGGTCTTGTAACTAAATGCCATACATTTTTTCTCTCAAATTGATTCAGTTCTTCTTGCATAGAATTTATCCAAAAAGTATCTTTTAGAGCATCTTCAACATTTTTGGGTCCAGTTTATGAAACAAGAGCCATTTGATTTAATTCAGAAATAAGTTTGAAATGATATCTTGTTCTGGATGGATCAAGTAGGTTACCAATGATGCTATCTTGAGGGTGATCTTTTAGTATTCTGATATTCAGTTGATCTTTATTCTCATTGACAGTTGTTGTTTCTTGCCCATCTACATCACCTGATTTTTTACTTGCAGTTGATTCCTCTCCTTGTTGGTCGTTAGAATCTTCCTTTTCCAAGAATTCTCCATCATCATTTTTCCTGCACACATCATCATGGGGTTCATCAAAGGTTATGTGAGGGGATTCTTCAACAATTTGATCTTCGAAATTGAAAACTCTATATGCTCTAGAATGATTTGAATAACCAAGAAAAATATCCAACTCACTCTTGGGTTCAAATTTATCCAAATCATTTTTATTGTTATTCCAAATAAAGCATTTTACTCTAACCACTTTAAAGTGAGCAATGGAAGATTTCTTACCTTTTAGAAGTTCATAAGGTGTCTTTTTGCATAGAGGACTTACCATTGCATGATTTATGATGTAACAAGAAGTGCTTACTACTTCTGCCCAGAATTTTCTAGGCAAACCACTCTCAATCAACATAGTTCTTGCCATTTCAACCAATGTTCGATTGCTCCTTTCTACCACTCCATTTTGTTCAGGAGTTCTGGGTGATTAAAATTTGTGAGATATTTCTTCTTCCCTGCAAAGATTTTCAAAATCAGTGTTTTCAAATTCACCACCATGGTCGACATAGTTGAGATTATTTTGAATTTTCCTTCCTGTAGGATTTTCTTATAGAATTCTTGAAATTCCATGAAAGCATCACTTTTGTAAGCAAGAAAGAATATCCAAGTAAATCTTGAAAAGTCATCAAAAAGTACATATCCAAACCTTTTCCCATTGAGACTGTTTGTCCTTGTGGGTTCAAACAGTTCCATGTGAATAAGTTTGAAATGTTTAGAGGATTGACTTTCAGATCTACTTTTGAAGGATTTTCTTGTTTGCTTGCCCTGAGTACATGCTTCACAGATTTTGAAGTTTCTCTTGAAGGAAATTTATGGTAAACATTTTACAATGTTGAATTTGACCAGTTTATGTAGCATATTGTAGCTAGCATGACCTAGTCTATGATGCCACAAACATGGAAGATCATTTTTATTAGCAGCAAGACAGAGATTTTTATTTTCAGGTTCATCCAAGTCAACCATGTAAACATTATTGATTCTTTTACCAGTGAATTTTACACAGTCGAATTTAGCTCAAAAATTGTACAACTAAGAGAATCAAAAATTACCTTGTGACCTTTGTCACAGAGTTGACTTAAGCTTAATAGGTTGTATTCCAACCCTTCCACTAGAAGCACATCATCAATTGAGTTTGAAGAACTTTTATCCATTTTACCTGAACCAACAATTTTACCTTTGTTGTTTCCTCCAAAGATCACATGTCCAGTTTTCTTTTCAGACAGTAAGCAAAATTTATCTTTGTCCCTTGTCATATGTCTTGAACGACCACTATCAAGATACCACTTGTTGTTTTTGGCTGTAAGATATACCTACAACACATTCAAAGAAAACGTTTTAGAACCCAAGTACATTTGGGTCCCTTCAAATTACCCAATTCAAGAATGTATGATAACAGATTTTTTGGAAGGGTCCCTTCAAATCACCCAATTCAAGAACGTATGATAATAGATTTTTTGGAATCCATGCTTGCCTTTTTATTGTGGGTTGAATGGTATTTTTGGTTTCATTTTGTCTTTTATTTATTTTGTTGTTTCCAAAGATTTTTGGATCACTGTTCCTTTTCATGTTCATAAAGTTACCTTCAGATTTGCCTCCAATGTTCTTTTGAAGGAACCATGAATAATCATGACAACTAGACCTCTTGGGATATCTTGGATGACCAGATTTAGCAAAATTGTGAGAGTGTGTTGACATTCTGTAAAGATAGTGTCGACCTGTTTGAGTCCATCTAGACATTATATGAGGTCTGGTAAATGAAAGTGTCGACCTGCCATATGTAGTGTGTCGACCTTCACAGTCATATGGTTACCAAGATTTATTCCATTGAGATATCTTTGTTGATCTGAATCCAGCACTTACCTTGCCCTTTTCCTTGAATTTTCTAATTTCAGAATGTTTTAACATATTTTCTTCTCTCATTTCTCTGAATTTTTCTCCCATTGTGTTGATTTCTAGATGAGGAGGCTTCTGAGTTTGTAGACGAAACAATGTTATTATCTTCAACCCAATTTCTTTTTCTTTGAGGGATTGAAGCCCAACCCTTCTTTGTTGAAGTTCACCTTTATTCCTAACAAGGCTTCTAGATTACTTTTTCCACTCACAAACTTTTCCAGAGCTTCTTGTCTCTTGGTTACTTCTTTCTGAAGATTTTCAATTTCTTTTTTCATTTCAGTATTTACACTTTTGATGTCATCATACTTTTCAGCAACCAGTTTCATTTCTTTGACATGCTCAACCTCCTTAACTTTCAATTCACTAACATTTTCTTTTAACACAGAAATTTCTTGGACAAGTTTTTTTTTCTTTCTCTTCCATTAAAGTATCACGAACAATATGATTCATTTTTCTTTTGAGCACATTGTTTTCCTTTTTTATTTCTTCATATTGATCAAGTAATTCAAAGTAAACATATTCCCAATCACTGAATGAAAAATCTTTAAATGGAGATGCTACCTCTTCTTCATCTTCTTCTTCTCCTCTAGCTATCAAAAATATTTTGGTGTTTGTTTCATCAGCTTCTGAGTTTTCTTCTTCATCATCATCTTCCTCTTCGCTCCAATTTCCAATCATAGACTTTTGCTTGCTCTTCGCCCATTTGGGTTGAGCTTCTTCAGGGGCTCAGGACATTCTGATTTAACATGCCCTGGTTTTCTGCAGTTGTAATACACAACCCTGTCAAATCTTTTATTCAAATATTGTTTAGGCTTTGAAGAATTATTCACTTGCAGTTTCTTTTTTAGAAACCCCTTATCTAAACTTTCTTCTGATAAGAGCAAACTCACCTGAGTCATTTTCTAAACTGGATGACTCACTTTCATCAGTTACTTCCTTGATGCTTGGACTTGCCTTGAGAGAGAGTGGCTTCTTTTTCTTGACATCTTCTTCTATTCTCTTTAAGCCCAACTCATAGGTCATCAAAGAACCAATTAGTTCATCAACAGTTGTAGTTGACAAATTTCTTGACTCTTCCACTACAGTGGCCTTTGTATGTCATAGAGGGGTCAAGGATCTATGAATCTTTCTAACAAGTTCTTGTTCAGTATAGGTTTTTCCTAGATTCTTTAAACCATTTGTCAACAAGGTTAGTCTGTCGTTCATCTCCGAGATGGTTTCATCATGTTTCATTTTAAATACTTCATACTCAGAGACTAACATGTTAGCTTTTGTTACTTTCACTTCAGACGTACCTTCATAGATGACCTTTAAGCGATTCCAAATATCCTTCACACTAGCACATGAGGAGACTCTTGAAAATTCTGTGGGATGAAGAGAACATTACATAATGTTCATAGTGCTCCAATTTGCATTTGGCTTCTTGATTTCTTCCAGAGTCTGATGATCAGTCCACCTCTATATAATTTTATTTATTATACGTATTTTTGGTGATTAACAAAACCATTGAAAACATTATCTAACATATTTCTCTGAAGATTATTAATTGGCATCAAGTCAATTAGAATCAGTAAGTTATCTACACTCAATGTTATTTGAAGTTTAAAGCATGAATTTTGTCTAAGTATACATCAACTTCCATATAGTAGCTCACAACGATTTCGTTGAATACATCGATTTCGTTGCTACATCGATTTCGTTAAATACATCGATTTCATATCACTTAAACATCGATTTCGTTGCTACATCGATTTCGTTGAATACATCGATTTCATATCACTTAAACATCGATTTCGTTGCTACATCGATTTCATTTCACTTGAACAGCGATTTCGGTAAAACAACGATTTCATTATTGAAACAACGATTTCATTATCGATTTCACTTAAACAACGATTTCATCATTGAAACAAAGATTTCATTATCAATTTCGGTAAAACAACTATTTCATCATTGAAACAACGATTTCATTATCGATTTCACTTAAATAACGATTTCATCATTGAAACAACGATTTCATTATCGATTTCACTTAAACAACGATTTCATCATTGAAACAACGACTTCATTTGTATATCGATTTCAATTAAACAACGATTTCTTCTGTACATTGATTTTAGTCATACAATGACTTTGTACAGAACATCGATTTCATTAATATACGGATTATGCTCACATCGATTTGATTTCAACATGGATTACATTCTCACTTAACTTATGATTATAACAATGATTTATTATCAACATCGACTCTCTCTGAGTACAGCCTATCTAAATACATCAACCCTCTATTATTGATTACATTTTAGACTGCTGTCCAACATTCTCGTTTAAATCTTCTTTTAACCATTCTTTAGTTCGATTCCACATGATATTCAAATGTATTTCAAATCCTTGTAGATTTCAAAATTTTCCCGCGAAAGCATGTTGTATCCTACATTGTCTAACATTTATTGTGACAGTACACAACTCTGCACGATATGTCTTTTACCTGTCTTACCTATTCACACAAAGTCAATGACAGAATGACATTTCCCTTCTAGTGTATCTTCATGCAACACAACTACTAATATTGACTGACAGTTTAGACAAAGATAAGTTGTCTAGATGTCAGCATTTATTGTGTGCAGGGTTTCCGGAGGAAACACACGTCTCAAAGTTGGACCTGTCAACCTGACTAGAGGATAGAAGATTCAGACAATCTTTCCTCCTGAGTGTATGCATCTATCCGAGCATTAATGGCTGCAGGCTCACTAGCTCTTTCTTTTGGACTAGACATCCCAACGTGCATGAAGATGTGAGACAACAGATATTTCAACAGACACTACAACGATCAAATTATTTCAAACAAGATAAATATAAGACTGGTGACTCCACAGATGAGAGTTTGAATAGTTTTTCTGAAAGAAAATCTTAGTCACCTGAAGAACAACGAGAGCCAGCTCCTCCATTCCATTTTTTCCATAGCTCTTAGCTCTCTGTAAAAATATTGCATCACTTTTGAGAGCTTGCGTAGATCTGAGAGAGAGTTCATTCTTGAGATAATCTTGTGTCTCTCAGTCTTCGCCTCAGATCAAGCATTGTCTATAAGCTTGGTCTTGGGGCCTTTCTCGTTAAATTCATTTTTCTATGATCATTGCTCTTCGAGTGTGAAGAGAAGACCTGTTGCATTAGGTGGTGTGATTCCTCTTCTGGTAGAGAAGAGAAGGCCAACTGCTGCTGGTTGTGTAAGTGTTCTTAAGGGGGACTGTACCCTTATTTAGTGGAATCTCAAGTGGTTGCTTGGGGACTGGACGTAGGACTCCTTGGGATAGGAGATCCAAACCAGGATAAAATTTCCTATTGTCTACGTGACTGTTCTCTTTGTTTTGATTAACACTAACTCTAACTATCGATCTTAGTGTTGTGTGTCAAGTGTGATTATTTATAGAAATTTTTAGAAGAAGAATTTTTAGCAATCCATTCACCCCCTCTCTGGGCTTGTTATCTGGGCAACAGAGTCCTTTTTTCATCATCTTTCGGTAGCTTATAGGGTCCATTACTAACTACCCTCTAGATTTGATGATCATGTGCTTGCAAGAACACCTGCATTCGAGTTTTCCAATAAGCATAGTTAGTTCCATCAAAAATAAGGGAGTTTGTTTACAGAATGACCTTCTGTAATATATCCTTTGAAATCCATTCCACACAAATCTCTCCTAGTTGTTAAACCAATAAATGGAAAACCTATCTTTGATACCACGTGTTGGGTATGGAATGAATATCTAGAGGGGGGGGGGTGAATAGATATTAGCCTCTTAAAAAATTAACAGTATGAATCAGACCTTATGATATATAAGAGCTAGCATATTCAACGACACAGAACAATTGGACAACACACCAGACAATGCACACATGATTTAAAAGTGGTTCGGCTCCAGTGTGAAGGTCTACATCCACCCCTCATTAAACTAAGTGAGGCTTCACTCAACGAGCCAAGAGTGTGAAACACACACACATCCACTTATTCACAGCTTCATACAATTTGCTGATACACAACTTCAACTCAGTTGATTCACAGCTTCAAGATTATGACAATCTCACAATCTTAACACACAAAGTGTAGGATCTGTACTTCTACCCCCACCGGAGAAGACAACCAAGTGATGTAACGTTCAGAAGAAACTAATAAGATAGCACAAGAGAAATCTCTAAAAGTGGGTGGAAATTTAACAGACACTCTTGCTGTTGTTTCACTGGAGTTGAGATCTGATCAATTTTCCACTGAAACTCCCAATTACTTCTTCTCTAGACTTGAATTCATCGAGCTCTTCTTCTGGCCGCAGCTTAAGAATCAATTGCCTCTAATTAGAAGGAAATTCTGAAGCTTTGCTTCAATTGAACAGTGACAGGGCTTCACACAGGATGAAGAAACGATCCAGCATCTTTTCTTCTTATTGAGCAAACTGTTCCAAAGCCTGTTCCTCTCAGCTATCTCACCCTCTACTCTTTTTCTCTCATTGGCTATCTCACCTTCTGCGTGAGTTACCTCTCGAAGAAGACGCTGCGCACCTTATTGATTAGCATATTAGAATCTCTTTGGTGGGCCCCAACAGAATTCCCAATTCGTTGGGAGATGCTTTGCTGCCAAAAGGTTCTCTTCCAGAACCTTGTAAGGTGTGCCTAGAATCCCCAATTATTGGGCCTCAGACACGTGCCCAGAAAAAGCACGCTGGCAATATCTTTTCCTTACTGGAAAAAGAAGATTGGAGTGTCAACACCACTTGTGCATAGTGTTGACTCACACATAACCTGGCTTAGATCAATGTAGATGCTTCAGTAGTGTCTACTCCATGCCTTCATGTGTCGACCTTATCCATTAGACTACTATAGAGACTGACTGTTAATAAGTTTAGTGTTGACCTTGTAGCAGCCAAGTGTCGACCTCTTGGAATAGTAGAGTTGGCCTGATCTTCATCTAAAGTCAACCTCATGAGATTTTTTCCTTTCAGCACTAATTGGAAAAGCAACTGATGTCGACCTGATCTTTATCTAGAGTCGACCTTATGAGATTCTTTCCCTTCAGTGCTAACAAGAAAACCAACTAGTGTCGACCTGATCTTCATCTAGAGTCGACCTTATGAGATTCTTTTATCTTCTGCGCTTACTTTTTTTTTTTTTGGTAAAAAGTCCTCAAGGCCTCAAACTAGGAGAGTGCACCCTCCCCCAAAGGGGGAGAATGTTCTCACTCCACTAGTGAGGGCGACCTGGGCCAAAGCTATTAGATAAAGTGAAAGTGTAGCAACCTGAATTTTTACGAAAAATAAAAATTTAAATAAAGAATTTAAAACCTAGCTAAATAGATATTTAAATAGAGCATTAAATAAAACCCATTAGATGGAAAAGAATAATGGGCTTTGCTTAATGGATCTTCTAGAATTTATTGGGTCAAAAATATGAATTTACAAAGGGAGAATAATAGAAAAATACCCTAAATTCGTAACTAAATTATTACCTAAATAGAAAAGGGGTATTTAATGCATTAAATAGCTAGTTTGAGTTATAATAGGATTCCTAAACCTACCCCATATGGGTTAGCACGAATTTGGATCTCTTCCTAGTCTAAATAGAGATTGGAAAGCAAGGAAGGAAGGAGGAAGTAAGGAAATTTCGGAATTAAAGAGGAATTAGAGTCCTATTAGGAAATAGAAAGAGGAGAAGCTTAAATACTCTCCTAAAACCCTCATGGCCGACCCAAGCTCGTGCCAAAGGATTCCTGGACCAGAAGGAGAGGCCAAGGAGGAGGAGATTTCATGGGGAGAAGAACCTTTCAAGCTCTCAACCCCGTTCTTCAAGTTCTAGCCCTAGAACAGGAAATCGAGTCAAGGTAGGCATTCTCACAAGCATAAACTGTGAAACTTTTTCTGTAGGATCTTCCTACCCTCTTGAACGAAACCCCCAAGTTTCATATTTTTCCATCGATCAAATCTTTTCTTATGAATTTTCAAAGTTCTGTACACTTCATGACCCCGAGCCCTTTTCTTAAATGCATATCTTTGAATCCACTCGTCCCCTTGTCATGAAACTTTTTGAGTAAATACTGATGCATGATAGGCATCTTTTGCCCCTAAAAGCCCTAATTTTTGTTGAGCATGTTACTCGAATTAAATCGATCTTGCTCCCTGTATCATGTTCTATGTTACTTGTTCTTGTTCGTCCTCAAACCATGTTCAAACCATGCTCTCTCTCGAATTCCTATTTACTGGAAGTACTCTCGCATGTCTAGTTTCATTTGCCCCTGATTTCATGATTTTTCATTGTGTATGTAATTAGTTATGGATTTCTGAACAACCCTCTATCAAAAATTGAAATCCCTGGTCCGCAATCCAATGTCTGGTCTGACTCCTGTCAGAGTCAGGCGCAGACAACCAGAAGGCGACACCTCGACATGTCGCTTCTGGGGCCTGATTGCGACAGCCTCCCTGTCGCGACCAAGAAGGCGACAGGTGAGCCGTCGCATTCTCAGAACCCGATTTGCAAGCCATGTCGCTAACCTTTTTAGGCCCTGTCGCGTTCTGCCCTGACCCTGTCGCATTCCTTACAGGCCTATGTCGCCTTCTCAGAGTTTTGCAGAAAACCCATGAAAAATATTTTTGTCGCTTTCTAAATAATCCTACGCCTTCTTACCGTTATACCCCCAGTAAAAACCCTACTTAAAAATGGTGCTATATTGAATGTTTTAAAATACATATTTCACGACTTATTTCTATCTATGATTTCTCTTGCACTTGCACACACATGAACCATCCAATTGTGGCTGAAATCTTGCAGAAAATATCTCATAATGTATCTGGTAATGTATTGAAATAAAGAATATTAATTGCCCTATTTTAAAGGACTTGTATTTGTTTCTCGCGTTGCTTATATACCGATACTGACGCTCCACTGTTCTAGAATTCCTCTAGAACGTCGAGCACATGTTTTATATACACACTTTACTTGGCTTGTGGTGAACTCTCCGTCGGATATTCCTTTCGCCGGACTAGTGAACTCTTGCACAAGGCCTCCGTAAGTCTCCTCTGATCATGGATTCCCACATGGTCGACGAGCCGGTTGTACCCTAATACCTATGATACCTTTTAGGGATCTATATGATCCAAACGGCTATTAGAGATTCACTCTCGTCTTAAATCACGCCGGACCTCTGGACCTGTGCATAACAAGGCCAGTGGTAGGGTCGTGAGTTCCACCTGACTGCCAACACTAAGTGCGCGTGTTGTGCAACTGTTACTATCGCCTGATTACTCGATGTATTACGTGCAATGTCCACTAGCTCTCATCTATACTCTACTCGCTCACCTATTCACGTTCACTCTACTAGCTCATCTATTCATCTAGTGCTCTTATCTATTTCTTGGTACTCTATATTGGCCATTGAATGATTGTCTAAAGATAAACAATATAACCAATGCTTGGCAATATATAAAGGGCCCGATCTGGTCCTGGGATGTGCGTCCGAAAGTGCTAGTGCCCATGGGAGTTAAATGATCAGAGTGTTTGGCATTACACTCAAGTGCTATCTATCTCGACTATCTATATGACAATCAAAACACAAAACGTGCTATACTCTCTCGATGTCTAGAATGACAAACAAGTGCTATACTCGTCATGCTATTACTATACTTGTGCTAGTTGTGCTATGGCCATCCTGCTATTCGTGCTATATTTGATACTTGTGCTATTTTTGGAAACTATCCTCGATCTCGTGCTATTGTGCTATCTTGTTACCTGTTGTGCTATCGCTTACTATATTTTGACTCTCTTGTACCTGCTATCTTTAGACACTCTGCCATTAAATGCATTAATTATTTAAAGCCTGCTTGAGCTTGAGATTTAAGTCCTACTGGGCGTTATCGCTCACCCTATGTTATTTGATGTTGTGTTCTCAGGTGAGACCGAGGATGACACCTACACTCACGAGGAAGGGAATTACCAAGAGTGAAGCCAGGAGTGCCCTCGAGTCGTTATGTTATCTTAGAGTTGTAGTTAGTCATTTTCCTTTTATTGCAATGTAATTGGGCCCTATAGAATGGCTCTGATATTAGTGGTTGTAACTAGACATTTGAAAAGTTATCAATGAGAAAGATTTGTTTTAGTAATATTCAATGTGCAATAGTTTGATGTCTAGTACTCACTCTATACCCGTTTCTTGCAACTGCCTTCGCGCTCCGATATTCCGCGTTGGGGCGTGACAGAAAGAAATTACATCATCCATGGGCATTTCCCATTAAACCATCCTAACATGCATAAGGCCAGATTTATCAATGACCATCGGGCCTTTACAAGGATAAGGTAAATCATGCGCCCCCCAAAAAACCCCATTACATTTAACCTTGATTGCAAAGTTTGCAAGGGCATCGGCCAATTGATTAGTTTCCCTGTACACATGGGATAGACGGATGGGCTCCTGGCTGATGAGAGATGTAACCTCTCTCCACCATCTGTATGACCGCTAAGATAACATCTTCTCCTCTCAAATGGAGTTAACAAGGACCTGGAAATCATAGTATATAATAGAGAGTTTGTAGCCTGAATAACTTGCCATCCGAAGTCCATCACAGAGCGCTCTAACTTCAGCGATCATGCTGGTTCCCATGCCATAGAAATGAGTGAAAGCCATGTGAACATTACCTTGGGGGTCATGAATACATCCTCCACCTCCACACTCCCCGGGGTTTCCTTTGCAAGCTCCATCCACATTGAGACTGAAATCACTTATAGGGGAGATCCATCTAATAAGCTTCAACATCTTGGCGGAACACCGAGGAGCATAATCGAATCACAGGAGGGTTTGCAAATCCTTGGGATTATGATCCACCTTAAAATGGAGGGTAGACAGGGAGTGAGCAACACTGGATTTTATGTTATTAATGATAGCCCCGGCAGAAGATTGGGTGGACTCAAACCTTCTTGAGCATCTTTCTTTCCAGATATACCACATCATAAGAATAACAAAATATAGGGAGACAAATCCATGGGGAGAGCAGGTATTAAACTCCTGCAAGAAACTCCACAGGCGAGCAGTGATGTGGCTGTGCAAGGTGACCTTAGGAGATACTAGGGGATGAAACCAATGCCATAGCGTGACAACAAGATCACTGTTGATGAAGAGATGGTCAAGGTCGTCAGTGTTAGGTAGGTGGCAGCAGGAGCAGCAAGATACCAAAGGTATACCAATTTCAGAAATGCAAGCATCAACTGGAACAGCCCGATACAACAATTTCAAAGAAAACAAAGATGCCCTTCTATAGAAAGAATTATGCCAAAGCTTAACAAGAGCCGGTCTATGAACTCCTCTGGATCTTATCAGATTATATGGAGACTTAGTTGTGAAGGTACCATTGTTAGAGGTCGCCCAGATGCATTTGTCTTCTTCAGTAGAAAGCTCCAGCCCTTCCATAAGAGAGTGAGGGATACTCGACCTGAGGGGATGAAAGATGTCAGAAGCCACATCACTCAAGGAGGCATCCACAGCCACATTGTCTGCCTAGATAATATCACGTAGAGGGATGTCTCTAATCCAAATATCTTGGAGGATTCTAATGTTTCTGCCATTGCCATGAACCCATATAGTATTGTCCCTGTGAATTTTCATAGCATTCATATAGACCGCCTTGGGGATGCCAGGAAGACTAGTTATGTTGTCAAGGTAGTACCGCCTTCTAGCATATGTGGCTCACATGTAGGAGCTTTGATTTAAGTTCCAGAGCTGCTTAACCGCCAGGGAAATCTGAACGTGCCACAAGCTGTGAACACCCAGACCTCCTTCATGTAAAGGCTTTTGGATAGACGACCAAGCCACCCAATGCCTGCGGTGAGAGCCATTTGCACCATCCCAGAAAAATGCAGTAGAAGTTCTGTTAATGTAGGAAATGATGGATTTTGGGATATAAGATGCAACAACGATATAAATAGGTAAGGAGGAGATGACAGAGTTGATCAAGTTTATTCTGCCAGCCTGAGATAATAATTTTGATTTCCAAGCATGAAACCTCCCATTCACCTTATCAACAAGAGATCTGTAGTCCACGCAAGACAATCTGCTAGGCTTGAGGGGGATGCCCGGGTAGGTAAGGGTATCAGATTGCCTAGAATAACCAGTTGCCTCTCTAATCTTGGTGGCGGTGGGAGCAGGAGCCTTAGGAGATAACATGAAGTAGCTCTTGTGAGGATTAATGTGTTGACCAGATGAGGTGGCATATTTGTTGAGAAAACCCTTCAGGCGTCTAACATTCCTTATGTTTCCGTTTAGGAAAACCAAAGTATTGTCCACATATAACAGGTGAGTAGGTGGAGAACAGCCTCTAGGACCAGAATAAGGTAGGAGATACCCAGAATCGACCATATTCTTAATGCCTCTACTTAGAGCTTCTTCCATAATAATAAACAAAGCTGGGGCAATCAGATCACCTTGTCGTAATCCCCTGGAAGATTTGAAAAACCATCCGATGAACCATTAAAAAGAACAGGGAACCAGCAGTTAGAAACCATCATACCAATATAGGAAATGAATCTGGAGGAGAAGCCAAATTTCTTGAGGATAGCAAATAGAAAGTCCCATTCCATGCTATCATAAGCCTTTTTAATATCCAATTTAAAGACCACATTATGTCCTCTAGTTTTGCTTCCAATATCTCTAACCAACTGTCTAGCCATGGACACATTGTCCAAAATGGATCTACCCTTCACAAAAGCTCCTTTCTCATCAGATATAATAATAGGAAGGATAGCAGTCAGTCTATCACACAGAATCTTGGATACAATTTTATAGGAGAAATTGCATAAACTGACAGGTCTGTAGTCATTAAAAGAGGTCGGATGATTTTTTCTAGGAATTAGAACAATATGCGTCGAAGTAACACCTCTTGGAAAAGAGAAGCCATTAAAGAAACCTTTGACCTCATTGACCACATCATTCTCCACAATGTCCCAGCAAGAAGTGAAGAAAGAACCAGTAAACCCATCCGGCCTAGGAGCACTGTTACCATTCAGATTCCACACAACCATTTTAATTTAATTGGTGCCCGATGACGTGCATAAGGCATTGTTTTGATCAACAGAAATAAGATGTGGAATAGTATTGAGGAGGGAAAAGTCAATGGTGTGGTCCGTTGAGTGGAGTAGCGATTCAAAGTAGATAACAGCCTCCTTAGATAGGGCTTCCTGATCCTCACACCAGCTGCCATTGACCTGAAGCCTGTGAATTTTGCTCCTTCTTCTATGGCCTTGAACCACTGCATGGTAGAAAGCAGTGTTCTTCTCGCCATCATCCAACCATTGAAGTCTAGCTTTTTGGGCCCAAAAAATTTATGCGCAGTGGATGGCCTTCTTAAGGTTGGCATTTGCAGCTCTCAGGGATGCGCGGTTGGTGACAGATGGGTTGTTATCATAGTCATCCTGTTTTACCTTCACCTCACCCTCCCATCTGATAACATTTGCATTTATATCACCAAATTCCGATTTGTTCCATGAGCGAAGAGCACTCCTTACCGCCTTAAGCTTTAGATGCAAAGTAAGAAACTTATTTGGATTATCACTACTCACATCCTTCCAGGCATTATGAACCGTGTTCATAAAAGAGTCATGTGTAGTCCACATGGATTGAAAAGTAAATCTGGCTGGGCCCCTAGGAGATATAGAGCAGGAAGCCACAAGGGGAGCATGATCAGATGGGCCTCTCACAAGGTGCCTTATTTGAAACCCAGGAAAAGAAGACTCCCAAAAATTATTGATAAGAGCTCTATCTAATCTCGCTTTAACAGCAGCCATGCCTGCTGTGTTATTAGACCAAGTAAAGTGATATCCAATGTAACCTGCGTCTGAAAGAGAAGAGGCCGAGATGCAAGCATTGAACTCCATCATAGCAGTGAGACTAGGAGGATGACCACCAATTTTCTCAACTGGAGAAGTGACACAGTTAAAATTTCCACCCACTAACCAAGGCACAGTCATATTAGAGGACATATTGAGGATTTCATCATAAAAGAGCCGTCTTTTGCTGAAGCTACAAGAGGCATACACCACATTTAGCATATAAGGGATATTATTGTCATTGAGAATGGATAAGGTAATTTGTTGCGCGGTATGGCTAACAGTTTGAACAATGTGATTGCGCCAGAAGATCCATATTTTAGAATTCTCCCTATTGTTGCCTGTAAAATTTTCCATCTTTAAGAGTCTACATATGTGAACAGCACGATGCAAAGGGACCATAGGTTTAGCTATAGCAATAATGTCAATATTATGTTGCAAGATAATTCTGCACAGAGATCATTTAGAGGCATTGTTGGATATGCCTCGGATATTCCAAAATACAATCGGGTTTATCATGAGGAAGAGTTTCTAGATTGGGACCCCACTGCCTTGGCTTTGGATCGGGTGCGTACCCCTCCTTCCTTCTGAAGTATTCCCCTAGCGGTTATTGCAACATTTGTCATGTAGATATTCTCCTTCATAGCAAGTTCCAATATGCTTGTATAAGAAAAATATGGAGGCCTGGATTTGGTAGATTTAGTGAGAGAAATTTGAAGTTGGGACGTACCTCCTTCTCCGGCAAGAACCATCATCAGAGCTTCCCTGGGCACGGCGGCAGCCACCGTCGCAGCCGGATCAATACTAACAGGCGCAGAACCATGCAGAACATGCGTTGCACTAGAGCCATGCAGCCCATGCAACGTAGCTGGGAGAGTGTGATTGTTGGTTGATGGTTCTTGTTGAGAAGAGACAGGGACTCCTATATTAGTATAAAAAAAACTCAGAATAGCCCGGCTATCTGTAACCATAGTTCTAACATATTCATGTGTTATCTGGGGCACCAAAGAACCCTGGAGAGAAGTGACCTGTTGAAATGTAGACGGACTGAAAATGAGAGTCTGATCAGAGAAGTCTGGGACCATATGATCTTCCTTAACCGGGGATTTTCCAGCAACCTCTAAATCCTTAGCTTCAACCTCCTGAAGTGGGGAGACCCTGGTTCCCGCAGTAATATTAACATGGGTATGTACCTGAGTAGCATTAGCAGCCTTCTGACGCCAAGTTTTTTTGAGCACTACACCATTATCATGGATCTCTTGCTCCTTAAAAGTAGGATCCTGCACATCAACTTTTTTGTTTTTCCTAGCACAATCAGAATTAGCATATCTGATCTTGTGGCAAAAGCTATAGACCGCCGGAACTATGTAATATCTACATTTCTGCCAGAAGCCATCAGCTCCAAAACCAATCCACAATCTCTCTGGTCTAGTCTTGCTAATATCCAACTCAACACACACAAAAGCTTCGTTGGTCTACGTAAGAACCAAGGTAGGTTCATAAATCCTCAGAACATGGCCAAGGTTACCCGCTATAGATTGCAGAAAGTCCTCATAATAATAGTTGACGGGGAGCATGGGGAATCCAATCCAAATGGGCATGATTGTTGGGTTAGCATCAAAGTCGAAGTGAGCATCCCATTTAAAAAATCTGTATAAGAAACCTTTTATGTATAAATTTCTTCTCTTAACAACAGTCAAATAATCCTCTTCTAAATCAAACCGAAGGAGCATGTGCCTTTTGTTAAGAACGCTGATGATGAAGTCCTCTTTAAGAAGTAGCCTTTGAGATATGACAGACTTAAATTCCGGGATGAAACACCGGCCATAAGCGCACCTAATGATCAAATCAAGCTTCAGAGTAGCAATGGATTTCCCTACCTCTTCATTGGAGAAGAAAACCGCTGGTTCCCCAGCATCTGTGAAGGACGGTGGTTTAACACCAATAGTAACTGTTGGGGGTGGTTTTGTAGTAGCAATTACTTGAGCATAGGATCTCCTTTCCGGGGTGCAAACCCGACCATCACCGCCAGCTCCCCCATTAGATGCTTCTGCTGGAGACGCCATAACAGGAAAGCATGCCGTCAGCCACCAGGGCCAGCGGCTAGGGAGAAACCGGCGAGAAACGCAGAAACCTCAGAGATTCTCTCTCTAGAATCTAGAGAGAGAAACCTCCCTCCTTCTACCTTGTGGTTAAAATTTTAAACTAGCATGTGTCGACCTATCCTTTGGGTAGTGTCGACTCAAATAGTTCACTGAGCTCCAGTAAGTCACTTAATGAGCCATGTGTGTCTACCTTTAAAGCAACATGTGTCAACACAAACAAGATCTTTTGATTTTGTGAATTTTCCTGTCATATAAAAACATGTGTTAAAGGATTCTTAGATATTTATGACAATTTTGCTTGGCTCATGACAACATCAAAACCAGAGACACAACATTAGTTAGGCTGTCAAAGTACTGAACTAGACAATCCATTATTTTGTCTATCCTACATGGCAATTTTTTTTTCTTTGGTAAGCAATGTTGGGATATCTTTGGTAGACATTAACTACTGAGCTATTATGTAGTGTATTGTTTATATGGTAACTATTCCATAAATATTTTAGGTTGTGTAACAGTTTGGATTTGAAGGTAGGTTAGTGAGATGGACAAAACCAGCTTGGCCTATTAAGGCCTATTTATCTAGTCTGCCAACATAGGTGAATAGGCCCAAGAACACCCCTAGCCCAGCCCTCCAATGGCGGCCAATACAAAGAGAAGATGGGTGTGGGATTGACTCATTATGTGATCTGAATTACCACTTACCCACTGGTAACCCGAACCCTGAACCGCCACCCACGAGCCAAAGCTCAGAAGGGTTAAAAGTAAGGGTCTGAGGAGATCATATAAGAAAATGTACAAACTACACGAACTAAAACAAACCACTATATATATATATATATATAACAACATGGTACAACTCAGAGTAAATCCAATAAAAATAAAGAGTACAGCAAGTACGTACACAAAAGGGTACCACTCTCAACAGCTAAGTAGGACCAACACCGAAGTGACTCGGCTCCTCAGCGCTTGGAGTCGATGAAGAACCACTTTAAAGGGAAGGGAGTGAGTCTCAAGAAGAGACCCAGTAGGGACACTAACCCCCCACCGGTAAACAGTACAAAAAGAAGTGTAGGAAAATAAACTACACTAAAGTACACTGCATGTAACACAAAAACCGACGGCGTGACACCCAACTCCTCGCAGGAGCTCGTCAAAAGACTGGAATCTCATAGGCTCAACAGCACACAACAAAACACAACAGCAGTCACAGCACACTCACACAAGAAAGTCGGACCAGCTATGGCCTATGGCTTGGCGCCTCGACACCATAGAGTCCCCCAACCCTAGCCACATGTGCACACTCAGATGCTCTCTCTCGCATCTAGTCCTCGACCAGTTTTCCCCTACATCAGACTCAAATGGTGGAGAAGGGGCCCCATGGAAACCGGCTTGTAACCACCATAAAAAGCACACATTTGGCGATGTCGTACTCGACACCCAGGCTCACTGGAGGAATAACTCTACGCCAGTCATCCAAATGAAGCCCAGCTCAACGCTCGATAGAAACACAACACAAACACTAGCACAGCATAGCAGTACATACGCATAGACAGAGACACTCTCAACTTCTAGCACATTGTGCCAGGAGGCAGACACCACGTGTCTACGTCTCATACACAACAAGAAAATTTAGACTGCTGGGACCTACTTGAAGGGTTGACGGCGACCCCAATTATCGTTAACTCTATGTAAACATCACAGACTTTGTCGTTAACCTCACATTGACAGCAAGGAACCTTGCCGTCAAGTTTATCCTAAAGAGCTTGATGTCAACAACCTTTGACGTCAAGTTCTTCAGCTTCCAACAGCTGATACGGCCCTAGGCTGCTCCCAAAGGCGATCCAGCCCAAAATCACACAATCTGATGATGGGAAATACTTTCTATAGCGGTCCTTGTCGTCCAGACCCGTTAACCCAATAACGTGCCTAGTCCGACTCCGCCTCCCGTGAACGAGACGAAGCCTCGCAAGGGATACCATTCACAAGTCCGTAGAAATATAAAGGAAACTACTGAAATATATTATAAGATTGTCATCTCACAAAAATTAACAAGGAATTTACATAGCCATTTCCCAATTGTAGCCAGACACAACTACAACAGTAACCTGGGGCATACCCCGAGGTGCACAAAGAAGGAAGATTACAATGCTGGAGATGCAGACCGTGCTTCGCTACGGTGCGGCTCGGAACTAGACGAAGGATGAGAAGCCTTCTGCTCTCCCTCACTGAAAGGAGTAGGGGTGAGCCTCACAAGTCACTAGCTCAGTAGGGAAACTCCCCTAGAAACCGAGCAAACCAAACTCACAAATAATAATAGCAAGAAGCTACACTAGCAATTTATAGAACTATCTAAGCAGGATATTAAAGCTGTAAACTATACTTACCACATGCTATTAATAAATACAACTTAAATAAATAAACAGCAAACCACAACCAGGTGTACGTGCTAAAGTAGGAAAATGCCACACTCGAGCCACGAAGACTGGTTCACGACACCAACTACTGACCCAGACAAACCACACAGGACTACCTCTCAATCTCGCAGCCACGAACGAAAAGGTCTAGCTGCCGCTCCACTAGAACAAGACAAGAAACTGTGGAGTCCAACCAACACCACTCCTGTGGACCACACTGCCGTAGGCCCATGCCTGGCACCTTTAGGGACTCCGGCCCGAGCTCCCTAAAGTGAGGCACTGGAAAACAGGATTAGCTGGGGCCCAATACGTCTACTGGTGTCCGTAACCCCCAACCACGAGCACGCTACAAGCGACAAAAAAAAAACTCTCACAAGTCGCAGTCCCACTGTCGTCTTTCCATCAGTCAGACGTACAACTCTACACAAGAGTGAGGGTGTCCAGGAAGACGACATAGATCTCGACGGTACAAAAGTACCGGGACAAACCCCAAGCACACATGTGCTAGGCTCACACAAAACCTGGGGCTCCCAACTAAAGAGGTATCCACGGTAGGCGTCATGCTACTCGCCACGCACATACAAACCACGTGCACACCGCACAAGTCTCGTGAAACCCCATGTCAACCGCGTGAACACCATGTCAACCATGCACACAACACGCTCCCTGAGCACTACACGTGCCGACACACCACTTACCATTGCCATTCACAACAATTCACGATAATCAGATAACCACACTAGCATGCACAGAAATACAGCCCCTCGGACATGTTGTCAAAACGGGGTCCAATGTCACCTTCTGAATGCGACACCCTGATATGTCGCATTCAAGAACCTGAAAGCGACGGGTCGGCCTGTCAAGTTTTGAACGCGATAGGAGGGTCCATCGCCTTCACAGGCTGGAACCCTAATCCAGGAACCCCTTGCCAAATCACCCTTACAAACCCTATAAACCGGTGTTTGCATCCATTTTTCATGCTTTAATGAGTGTCCTAGCATGATATCTATGGTTTGTAAAGCAAATAATGCATTAAACATGCCACACACACAATCCATGCACCAAAACAAGGTGGAATCTCCCTACCTCCGCGAAGAACGTGAAGAATGAGACCCACACGACATTTCCCTCACCCCACGCAACGTCCTCGCGGAGAGAACATGCCAAAAACACCTCCAAAATGTCAGATCGCCCTTCACCACGGCGAAATCTCCTTCCCTGGCTGAGCAGAGCTTGCAAAAGCTCCGTTCGGCCAAAATTTACTTAAAAATGCAGCTCGGTTGGGAACGTGACGTACCCTTCCGTCGCAACCTGAATGCGACGTAGGAGGCTGTCGCCTTCCCACTCATGACGTCAGCAAGCCACCCAGCGTGTGACATGCGGCTCTCATGCAGACGATGACTCAAAATAGCAGTTCCATGAATGCGACACCCAGGACCGTCGCGTTAAGAACGCGACATTCCTCACTATCGCGTTCACAAACAGTGAACAAGTAGGCACTTTGGGCCCAACCTGTCGGCCCACTATGCCCCATAAACCTGCATGAACACCTGCTACACACACTGATGGGTCACACATGGGACTCCATAACCATTAAGCCACGATCGGAATGGTCAATATGCTACATTACTATCACCTAAAAGAAATTTCGTCCTCGAAATTTAAAGCGGAAATTCAACACCAAAAACTTTTAATTAAGCTAGCATGGTACTATCACCTAAAAGAATTAAAAGCTTACTCAAACAAGTATGGATACGCTTTCATCATCAAATCTGCTAGTTCCCACGTATCCTCTCTGCCTTGGCTATTTTCCCATCTGACTTTTACTAGTTCAATTTCTTTATTTCTGAGCTTCTGGGTTCTGCGACCTGTAATCTGTACTGGATATTCTGGTAAAGTCATGTCTGGCATCAAATCATCTCTTTGATAACTAACCATCTGGGTAGAATCTTTAATGTACTTTCTGAGCATTGAGACGTGAAACACATCATGTGCATCTTTAAAATTTGATGGCAAATCCAATCTGTAAGCTGTTTCACCAAATCTTTCTTTTATTTGGAATGGGCCAACATACCTCGGACTGAATTTGCCTCTTTTGCTGAATCTAAGTAAGCCCTTGGTAGGAGAAACCTTCAAGAAGACATAATCTCCGACTTCAAACTGCAACGGTCTGCGTCTGGTATCTGCGTAACTCTTCTGGCGACTCTGCACTGTCTGAAGCTTTTCCTTGATAAACTTTACTGTCTCTGCACATTGTTGGATCAACTCTGGACCCAAAATCTATCTCTCACCTACCTCATGCTAATTTAATGGTGTCTTGCACGGTCTGCCATATAATGCTTCATAAGGTGCCATTCCTGTACTTGCATGATGACTGTTATTAGAGGCAAACTCTACCATACCCAAATAGCGCTCCCATACACCTCCCCAAACTAAGCAGCAAGTTCTCAACATATCTTCTATTGTTTGGATTGTTCTTTCTATCTGTCCATCTGTCTGTGGATGACAAGCCGAACTGTATCTCAATTCTGTACCAACCACTCTCTGCAAACTCCTCCAGAAGCCGGATGTGAACCTGGGATCTCGATCTGAAACAATGGTGACTGGAATCCCATACAAAGGCACAATTCTTTCTACATACAATTTGGCTAATCTATCCACGGACCATGACATACTAACTGGTAATAACCTGCAAGCTTTGGTCAATCTGTCTACAAAAACCCAAATACCATTATAACCTATTTATGATATGGGCAAACCAACAACGAAATCCATAGCAATATCGTCCCATTTCCACTGTGGAATGGGTAACGGCTGTAACAGTCCTCCTGACCTCTGGTACTATGCTTTTACCTGCTGACAAACTGCACATCTTGTTATGAATTCTGCAATTTCTTTCTTCATATTGGGCCATCAGAAGTGCTTCTTCATATCTTGATACATCTTGGTACTGCCTAGATGAATGGTGTATCTCGACCTGTGAGCCTCCTCTAACACTTTCTGCCTGACTTCAGCATCTGCTGGCACATATAACCTACCCTTGAGTCTGATCACACTGTCATCACTAAGAGTCACTTCTTCCATTCTTACGATATCTGCTAAACTATCATCTATCCTCTACGCTTCCACTATTTGCTAGTATAGGGAAGGTTCCACTGCACTGCTTGATAATATTACTTGTCGCTGACTATTAGGCACATATAATGAATTTTCTGCCACATTTTCATACAATTTTCATTCTCTGATCATAAGTTGATTCATAACTGCCTTTCTGCTCAGTGCATTTGCTATCACATTAGCTTTGCCTGGATGATATGCTAAACTGAAGTCATAGTCTTGCAAATATTCCATCCACCTGCGCTGTCTCAAATTTAGATCCTTCTGAGAGAAGATGTATTTTAAGCTCTTATGATCAGCGAATATCTCAAACCTCTCACCATATAAATAGTGCCGCCAAATCTTTAATGCAAAAACAACTACTGCTAACTCTAAATCATGCGTTGGATAATTTTCTTCATGCTTCTTTAACTGCCTAGAGGCATAGGCTACCACCTTGCCATGCTGCATCAACACTGCTCCCAAACCTCTCTTTGATGCATCTATGTACAAAATAAATCCGCCACTGCCTGACAGAATCTCCAGTATCGGTGCTGTGATAAGCCTCTTCTTCAACTCTGTGAAACTACGCCTGTAATCTGAAGACCATACAAAAGGTATCCCTTTTCTTATCAACCTTGTCATGGGAGCTGCTATCTTCGAGAAATCTTGGATGAACTGTTTGTAATATCCTTCAAGACCCAAAAAGCTTCTAATCTCTAACACTGTCTTTGGTTCTTCCCATTTCATTACCGCTTCAACCTTGGCTGGATCAACTGCAACTCCTTCTGCTGAAATAACATGACCCAAAAACTGAATTTCTTTCAACCAGAACTCGCATTTACTAAACTTACCATACAACTGGTGATCTCTTAATGTCTACAAAGTGATCCTCAAGTGTGCTGCATGCTCCTCTTCTGATACTGAATATACCAAGATATCATCAATGAAGACCATAATAAACTGATCCAGATACAGATGGAATATCATGTTCATCAAATTCATAAAGGCTGCTGGCGCATTTGTCAAGCCAAATGGCATTACCACAAACTCATAATGCCCATATCTAGTTCTGAAAGCTGTCTTGTCTATGTCTTCTTCTTTGATCCGTAACTGATGGTACCCTGACCTCAAAACTATCTTGGAAAAGGCCTTGGCTGATTGAAGCTAATCAAACAAATCATCTATTATGGGAAGTGGATAGTTAATCTTAATTGTGACCTTGTTCAGCTACCTATAATCAATGCACATTCTCAGACTGCCATCTTTCTTTCTAACAAATAATATTGGCGCTCCCCATAGCAAATGACTGGGTCTAATAAAGCCTTTCTCTAACAGCTCTTGCAACTGCTTCTTTAATTCCTTCAACTCAGCTGGTGCCATTCTGTATGGTGCTTTTGATATCGGCATACTGCCTAGCTGCAACTCAACTGTGAAGTTTACCTCTCTGTGTGGAGCCAACCCTAGAAAATATTCTGGGAACACGTCTGCAAATTCTCTAACCACTGGTACTAAATCTACAGACTTACCAAACTCAACTAAACTAACTGAGGCAAGGTACGCTACACACTTCGCATTAATCAATCTCCTAGCCCTAGGTGCAGAAATAATAAGCTTAGGAGTGTAAAAAGGCATACCTTGAAATTTAAACACTGCTCCACCAGGCATGCAAAACTTGACCCTCTTCTTTCTACAATCAACCAATGCCCCATAGGCTTCCAACCAATCCATTCCCAATATCACATCATAATCCTTTAGCGACAATGCATACAATCTAGCTGGTAACTGATTCCCATGAATCATTATCGGAACCTCATCTAGGAAACAAGAAGTGAGCACGTAACCACTTGAGGGAACCATTGCTACCAACTCACACTGCCTCTCTTCTAGGGGATGTACCATGTTATCCAGAAAATCTTCGGAAATAAACGAATAGGAAGCGCTCGGATCAATCAACACTCTAACAAAAAAGTCAAAGAGCAGTAATATACATTCAATGAGATTGGATGGCTCCGTCTGAGCTCTGGTAATTGCCATCACTCGACCCCATCCTCCTTTCTGATATGGTGCACCTCTTCCTTGCTCTGCTCGTTGCTGATATGGCTGCTACTGCTGTTGAGTCCCTCTACCGTAGCCGTAACCTTGAGACTGCGGACAATTTTTGGCTAAATGCCCTGGCTGACCACAGGTGTAACACCTGAAACCTGGAAAAGTTGCGGGCTGCCCTGCTGTGCTCTGCTGTGACTCCTCCAGAGTTGGCCTGTAACCTCGGCCCTACTGAAAACCCTACTAGAAGTCCTGCTGTTTGCCTCCACCCTGACCTCCTCCTTTGAAAATCTTCTTCAATTTATTACCCCACTTTGCAAATCCAGACGATGATGAAGCTCCTGAGGGTGCCTTAACCTTGCTGATGCCAGTAGACTACTGGGGAAGCCTAAAACTGTCTGAACCACCTGCCTGTGACTATCCCTGTCTTGCCCGAACAGTCCTTTCTAATATCACTGCTCTCTGCGCTGCCTCCTCCACCGTCCTGCACATGAGGGGAATCACGGCATCCTGCAACTCTGCTCGCAAGCCTCTAATGAAGTACTCCACCATCATAGTATTATCAGTCACCTCATTTGGAGCATATCTACTCAATGCCATAAACCTCATCTGATATTCTAACACCGACAAATTCCCCTGCTGTAAAGTCCAGAACTGCTCTCTCTTCGCCTGCTGAATCTGAACTGGAAAGAAAGTGTCGTTGAAGGCCAACAAAAACTCATGCCAAGTAATAGTATCCTCTGGCCTCCCTGCAAACACTGTCTGCATCTTCAATATCCACCATTCATGTGCAAAGCCTTGCAACTGGTAGGTGGCAAGAATTACCCTATCTATCTGCGAACACCTCATCGTCACAAACACTCTCTCTATCTCGTGCATCCAGTGCTCCGCTGTGTTGGGGTTGGGGCCTCCTGAGAACGTAGAGGGCAGCAACCTCAAAAACCTCTCCACAAGTGTCGTAGGCTCCTCTACACTGACTAATCGTGCCGGTGCTGTTGGGGGTATAGGTACAAAGGGTGGTACCCCAACTTCTGATGGTGGAACTGGTGCCACTGGCACTGCCTCCTCTACAACTGGTGGTACCGCAGCCGCTGGCTATACCGGTGCCTGCTCGTCCAACCTTGTCCTAATATCTGTAAGGCTTTCTTATATTCTCTCTATCATCCTCTGCGTAGACTCCTCTCCCGACTCATCTCCACCACCTCCCCAATCCCTCCTGTCTACCATTTCTAATCCTGCACAAACAATATTCCAACCATACATATACAACTTATCAATACAAAAACTAGGGTCACTACCAGCAGTGGGCTAAGGTAGAGAATAGGCTATGAAATTTCCAATTCCTTTATATTCTCACAAACCTTGCTTTAATACCAACTTTAGAAGTCCTCATCAACCAGACCCGTTAACCCAATAACGTGCCTGGTCCGACTCCGCCTCCCGCGAACTAGCCGAAGCCTCGCAAGGGATACCATTCACAAGTCGTAGAAATATAAAGGAAACTGTTGAAATATATTATAAGATTGTCATCTTACAAAAATTTACAAGGAATTTACATAGCCATTTCTCAATTGTATCCAGACATAACTACCACAGCAACCTGGGGTATACCCCGAGGTGCACAAAGAAAGAAGATTACACTACTGGAGGTGCAGACCCTACTCTGCTACGGTGCGGCTCGAAACTAGACGAAGGATGAGAAGCCTCCTGCTCTCCCTCACCTGAAAGGAGTAGGGGTGAGCTTCACAAGTCACTGGCTCAGTAGGGAAACTCCCCTAGAAACCGAGCAAACCAAACTCACAAGTAATAACAGCAAGAAGCTACACTAGCAATTTATAGAACTATCTAAGCAGGATATTAAAGCAATAAACTCTACTTACTACATGCTGTTAATAAATACTGCTTAAATAAATAAACAAGAAACCACAACCAGGTGTACGTGCTAAAGTAGGTAAACGTCACACTCCAACCACGAAGACTGGTTCACGACACCAGCTACTGACCTGGACAAATCACACAGGACTACCTCTCAGTCTCGCAGCCACGGACGAAAGGTCCAGCTGCCACTCTACTAGAACAAACCAAGAAACTATGGAGTCCAACCAAAACCACTCCTGCAGACCACACTGCCGCAGGCCCATGTGTGGCACCTTTAGGAACTCCGGCCCGAGCTCCCTAAAGTGAGGCACTGGAAAATAGCACTAGCTGGGGCCCAGTACGTCTATTGATGTTCGTAACCCCCAACCACGAGCGCGCTACAAGCGACAAAACACAAACTCTCACAAGTCGTTGTCCCACTGCCATCTTTCCCTCAGCCAGACGTAGAACTCTACACAAGAGTGAGGGTGTCCAGGAAGACGACACAGACCTCGACAGTACACAAGTACAAGGACAAGCCACAAGCACACACGTGCCTGGCTCACACAAAACCTGGGGCTGCCAACTAAAGAGGTATCCACGGTAGGTGTTGTGCTACTCGCCACGCACACACAAACCATGTGCACACCGCACAAGTCTCGTGAAACCCCACGTCAACTGTGTGAACACCATGCCAACCACGCACACAACACGCTCCCTGAGTGCTACAGGTGCCAATATACCACTTACCATTGCCATTCACAACAATTCACGATAATCAAATAACCACACTAGCATGCATAAAAATAAAGCCCCTCGGACATGTTGTCGCGATGGGGTCCCATATCGCCTTCTGAACGCGACACCCGGTATGTCGCGTTCAAGAACCTGAAAGCGATGGGTTGGCCTGTCGCATTCTGAACGCGACAAGAGGGTCCGTCGCCTTCACAGGTTGGAACCCTAATCCATTTTTCATCCATTTTTCATCGTTTAATGAGTGTCCTAGCATGATATCTATGGTTTGTAAAGCAAATAACGCATTAAACACTCCACACACACAATCCATGCACCAAAATGAGGTGGAATCTCCCTACCTCCGCGAAGAATGCGAAGAACGAGACCCACACAGCTATAGACACCCATTTCTGACCCATAAGTCGAGCAAAATCCCTTGTCGTATCATTGATGCCCCACGTTGGCTCATCATCGTCAAGCTGACTTTCTCCGATCATGACATCATTTCCATTAGTTCATCGCCCTGGAGGACCTTTCCTGGTAAAATCAATCTCTTTCACTATAAGCTCTCTGAATATAAAATCCGATATTTCATCCCGAAGGCTATGCATGGTTGATTGGACGCATTACATGCCAAAATGCAGAAAAGACCAGAAGGCGACAGGCCCTAGGTCGCCTTCCTGAAAACGACAGCCCCTATGTCGCCATCATAATTCCATATTTTAAAATCCTCATAAAATTGAAATTGACTCAAGTCACCTTCCATATGAGGAAGGCGACATATCGAGCAGTCGCATTCAGGAAGGCGACACGTAGGCCGTCGCATTCTGGACCTTAAACAGGAAACTCAATCCGAAGCCAACTTGGACACATGCTATTGATGGAAATTGCATGTTTTGGACGTCCAAATCACTTCCAAATCCTCTCAAATTCGGAGGAGACCTTCCTAACATGTCCCTTTCCAAGTTCCAATAGTTCTTGCACATCCATACTTACCCAGAGTCGGACTCTTGCCCATTATTCCTCTCAGACCCGAGTTGGGAATAATCACCCATAAGTACCTCATCTCTGCATCTTTTTGGGCAAGGCCGGAGTCATTAGTTCGCTGAGCAAGAGAGTTTCATCTTCCACGAAGAGAGTTCTTCCTCCAGACGATCAGCAAGAGCCCTCCAGGGCGTTTTCCCATCGGCTACACAATCTCTCTTCCCTCTTCTCTTTATTTCATTGATTTCATGCATGCATAGCTTCGTTTTCTTTCTAGCTTAGCATTAGATCACGACACACACACCCTTTCTTAACACCCACAGGGGTTAAAAGCCCCAATCTTGTGAGTTCCCCCCATAATAGCTCATGTTCATGTGTTTTTCATTGAATAGATTTCATACACACGAATTCTAATGGGTTTCTTGTTTGTTTAAATCACTTTGGCAGGTGTTTAAAGGTCAGAGCAAGGTGAGGCTCTTGCCCCTCGGCCGGCTGAGGAGCAGGAAGATGAAGAACCCAAGTCTCCATCCACTGAAGAGGAAGGCGACGACTACTGTGTCGCGATCAAGAAGGCGCCATTGCCTACGTCGCGTTCACATGAAAGCATAGCGACGCCCATCCTGTCGCATTATCAGGTACGCCTTCCCCTTCATCTTTCCTTTCCAAGGTAGTCATCCCTCCATCTGAAAATCAAGAGGCGACTGCATTGGTGGCAATCACGGTCAGTTCCTAATCCCTACATATTCACATCAATTCAAAAAGGGGATACCAATCCCGTGATTACAACAGCATTTCCCATGCTCCACGGAACGTCCTCACGGCAAGAACACGCCAAAAACACCTCTAAAATGTCGGATTTCCCTTCACCACGGCGAAATCTCTTCTTCCCTGGCTGAGCAGAGCTTGCAAAATCTCCGTTCGGCCAAAACCTACTTAAAAACGCAGCTCGGTTGGGAATGCGACGTACCCTTCCGTGGCAACCTGAACGCGACGTAGGAGGCTGTCGCCTTCCCACTCATGACGTCAGCAAGCCGCCCAGCGTGTGACACACAATGTGCATGTAGACGACGACTCAAAACAGCGGTTCCATGAACACGACACCTAGGACCGTCGCATTAAGAACCCGACGTTCCTCACTGTCGCATTCACAGACAGTGTGTAACTACCCTCCTTAAATAGGTACGAGTATACCAATCCACATCGGTGTGGAGAACGCAGTCACAGTGGGACATTGACCCAACACTAAACGATAGGTTGATATGTACATGAATAGTAAAGAGTACATCAGAAATAAAGTAACAATTTCATTCCATTCCATCATCATCATTAATATCCACATTCTGAATAACATAAGATGAAAGGAAACACTAAAGTCCACATTAATACAACTTTCAAATGAAATACATTGTCCATCCTTAGTTACACAATTCCAAATTACATACTATGAAATGAAAGATATAACATAGAGATCCCCATAAAATGGCTACTCCTCATGTTCGGAGTCGCTCCTAACTATATCCTCCTCGGATGTGGCGACACCTGTCACACCTGTACGCCGAAGAAAGTAATCCATGAACACAAGCAATCCATCAACACAACCATACACATATCACCTACACATGCTAGAGTTCTAAATAATTAAGCACTTAAGGATAATCATGGTACATGCTTTACATAACTTAAACAACAAAATATAAAACATATAACATGCTTCCTACATCTTTTATTCAACATGCTTCAAGATTTAAATCTCATTCAAACCCTTTTGCAAGTATACATTCTTTAATCATGGAATTAAACATAAAGTAAATAGCACACCTAGTATGAATTCTAATCATTTTCACATGCATTTAACACCAATATACGTACCTTTGGCTTGCTATTTTGACATGAATTAAACACATTCATATGGGTTTACACTTATTCGCATGCTAACACATTCATTTAACAATTTCACATTGCACATCTTTCACATTTCACATTCACATGATCATATACACATATTCACATTTTACTCTTAGTTGCCGTGACACATAGTCTAAACCACCACTAGAAGGACACACATATACACATTCACATACCTATCACCTAGGCAACACAGTGATAGATCTTAGTTTACTGCGCAGAACCGAGAGAAGCACTCTCCACCCTAACCAGTGGTACTTGTCCACCTCCAAGATTTCATCCTAATTGCCCATAGGATATCACACACATTGAACCTTCCTGTAGGGACTTTACTACGGTACAGTTCCACAGCCCTCTATGGTAGCAGTGTCACTAACGGCATATATTTACTCAATTTACATTTAACACATTGTTTACACACTTCTCATGCATCATTTAAACACAATGACATTTACTTTTACACAATCACTTAGGCTTCAGTTCTCCTAGCATGATGCGACTGTTCACAGTGTTAATCAGGTCATAACATCATCCTAATCATACTACTAACCACTGAATTATACATAATCTAATTCAACATGCTCAATATATTCATTCTTATGTAATAAATCATTAACATCACTTATTGTTATCCAAACAGTGCGAGATTTTTATCACAGGTTCTAAACAGACAATATGTTACATGCTCAATTTTCAAGAATTTTCAGATCTGTACACTAATTATAAATATTAAAACAGATCATAGGCATATTTATCACTAATTTCACTTAAACAGGTTCCACAATAAATCAGTTATTTCCTATAGTGTCAACACATGTACACAGTCATCATATAATCATATAAAATTTATGAAATCCTAAATCACATCAGATCTATTTTTACAAGATTAAACATGGTCCTATTATGCTCAAAGTACAATTTCAAGAATTTTAATAATTAACACAAATTGTATAAATTTGGTACATCTTCATGATATGACCTACTGATTAAACCTGACTCAACATAAATTTTATAGTAAACACAGACAACCACAAATCCGAATATAATCATACATACGATTTAAAACTAGGGTTCTGTAAAACCCAGACAAACTTGGCATCACACATGTTGCCGCCAACAGGGGTTAACAGCACCATCTGTTACCGCTAACCATGGATCTTAACGGTAGCAACCTGGTTGTTAATCTCCTGTCTGCAGAAGTGCAGACTGCACACATAAACCATGAGGAATGGGGGTTCCAGGACACGAGGGAAAATCGGTAAAAATACCTGGGACCTACTAGACATGGGTATGGACGATGTCCAAGGGTTACTTTCCTGAGACAAATTGTTAGACGAGATTAAATTGTCGAAGAAGCTCTCCTCAGCCAAGCCAAGAAGCGCCCCAAATCTTCTCTCGAACTGGTTCTGTGTTAATGTAGCTTGCACACCAAGGTCGGGGAAGCCTTCATCTATGCTCAGAGCTCCTTCCAGTCGAAGGGGATCGCCGGAAGATGAACCAAGTCGCCGGATCAAAGTCTCCAAAGTTCCAGGTTCGCACAAAAGGTTCTAGGGTTTTGACAAGAGCCAAAAGAACCTAATTCGCCTTAATCTGGTGTTTTTATACACTAGGGGAGTCGGGATACGCGTTTAGGTAGGGATCCTACCATTGGAAGGCAGTTTCCTAAACAAGGGACGAAGAAATTGCGGTCATTTCTAGATCTAAAACCGCACAATTATGGGGAAATAGATGTCCACATTCCTGGCCATCTACTGGGAGTTGGCGTCCATCGATCTGGACGTCGACTCACCTCTAACGTCCATGCATGTTGACATCAATTGGCCCTTCGGCCAGAACACAAGAATATCCCGAATTATATATATACACTATTTACATACATGCGATTGTAATGTACAGCTTAAATATTATATATACTATGTAAATACAACAATATGTACATTGTAAACTCATATAACATCATAATAATACAATATGTACAGAATAATTAGATATACATGTATGCATATACATATATACACAAGACAACTAAACATCACATGACCAAACAAGTAAATAAAATGGCAAAATTCGAGGGCCTTACACCCTCTCCCCCTTAAAGAAAACTTCATCCTCGAAGTTAGAATGACACTACTCAAACAATTGGGGATACTACTTCATCATAGCATCCTCAAGCTTCCAAGTAGCCTCCTCTCTCGAGAAGTTCCGCCATAGCACCTTCACGGATGTAATAATCTTGTTTTGGAGATGTTGAACCTTCCGATCAAGAATAGCTACTGGTTGCTCAACATATGATAGATCTGGATGGATCTCCACTGGCTCATGACTAATAACATGAGACGGATCATGCACATACCTCCTGAGCATAGATACGTGGAAAACGGGATGGACACTAGCTAACTCTGGGGGTAAAGCTAGCTCATATGCCACGCTGCCCAAACACCTCAAAATCTCAAACGAACCAATGAATCTAGGACTCAACTTGCTATGCCTGTCAAATCTAACAACACCTCGGGTAGGTGAAACCTTTAGAAAAACATGCTCACCCACCTCGAACTCTAAATCCTTCCTCCTGTTGTCGGCGTAACTCTTCTGCCTATCTTGCGCCGCAACAAGCCTCTTCCTGATAAGCTGGATCTTATCCGAAGTCTCCTGCACTAACTCCGGACCAGTCAACTACCTATCACCAGTATCCTTCCAACATAAAGGAGATCTACAAGGCCGACCATACAACGCCTCAAATGGAGCCATACCAATACTCGCATGAAAACTGTTGTTATATGCGAACTCCACAAGAGGTAAATGCAATCACCCTTCCAATCCATCACACACACTCTCAACATATCCTCGAGAGTCTGGATAGTCCTCTCGGACTGTCCATTAGTCTGAGGATGGAACGCCAAACTAAGCTTCAATTCGGAACCCAAAGCATCCTGAAGACCCTTCCACAGCCTCGAAGTAAATCTCGGATCTTGATCCGAAATGATCGACTTCGGCACACCATGGAACCTAACAATACTACTAACATACAACCTAGCTAAGCTCTCAACTGACTGTTTCTTCTTCATAGGCAAGAAATGCAAAGTCTTAAAGAATCTATCTACAATCACCCAAATCGAGTCATTGCCCTTCACTGATCTGGGCAAACTCGTTACAAAATCCATAGTGATGGCTTCCCACTTCCATACTGAGATCTCCATCTTCTGCATTAGACCAGATAGTCGCTGACGCTCGGCCTTCACTTGCTGGCATACTAAAGACCTGGATTCAAAATCCGCCACATCCTTCTTCATGCTAGACCACCAAAATGATCTCTTTAAATCCTAGTACATCTTAGTGTTACCTGGATGAATAGAGAATCTCGACCTATGAGCTTATGCTAGAACATGCTCACGGACATCTACAACATCGGGAACACAAACTTGGTGATGAAATCTAATCACCCCATCCTCATCACGAGCAATTCCCGCCTTGCCTACTAATTCCTGAAGCCTAGGATAAGCCTTCTGTTTCTCAATCACCTCATCAAGCACAGTAGACCGAATGGACAACTGAGCTACAAAAGTTTGACATAATAATGGCTCTAGCTCGGTCATCACACAAACAGCATCCTCCAACATGTTCCAATCCTGCTGGAGCAAAGACCTCTTGCTAAGAGCATCCGCAACGACATTCGCCTTTCTTGGATGATACTGAAAATCGAAGTCGTAGTCCTTGAGGAACTCAATCCATCTCCTCTTCCGCAGGTTTAATTCCTTCTGCGAGAAGAGATACCTCAAGCTCTTGTGGTCAGTGAACACCTCAAATCTGACACCATAAAGATAGTGCCTCCAGATCTTTAGTGCATGAACCACAGCCGCAAGCTCCAAATCATGAGTCGGATAGTTACGCTCATGCTCCTTCAATTGTCGAGAAGCATATGACACTACCCTTCCCTGCTGCATCAACACACAGCCTAAACCAATCTGAGATGTATCCGAATAGATGGCAAAACCCTCTACACCACTCGACAAAATCAACACCAATGCAGAAGTAAGCTTAGCCTTCAACAATTGAAAGCTACTCTCACACTCCTCGGACAATACAAACTTCACACCCTTTCTAGTTAGCATAGTCAAAGTGGCGGAAATAGAGGCAAATCCCTCAATGAATCGTCGATAATAGCTCCCTAAACCAAGAAAACTCCGAATCTCTGATGGGGTCCTGGGGATCTCCCAATCTAATACAGCCTGGACCTTCGCTGGATCAACTGCTACACCAGCACCGGAGACAACATGCCCAAGGAAATGAACCTCGCACATCCAAAAATCGCACTTGCTGAATTTTGCATACAGCTTGTGTTGTCAAAGAACTTCTAAAATAACCCTTAAATGCTGACGATGTGTAGCCTCATCCGGAGAATGGACTAGCACATCATCGATGAACACCACTACAAAACTATCTAGATAAGGTCTAAACACCCTGTTCATGAGATCCATGAATGCTGCAGGGGCGTTTGTTAGACAAAACGGAAGAACCAAAAACTCATAATGTCCATAACGAGTCTTAAAGGACGTCTTGGACACATCCTGACTCCTAATCCTCAACTGATGATAGCCAGACTGCAAATCTATAACGACCCAACCTCTCGGACCCCCGCCAGGGACCCCGAAGGTCGCGTCGCCACCAACGGGTCTGAAGACTTGGAAGGGTTAGATTTTAGTCCAGTGAGATAAGTAATGAATTCAAATAACTATAAAAATAAAATTCATACATTAATAACAAATTTATGTACAACATGTCCCAAATAAAAGTACAGATACAGAAACAAAGGTGCAGTCCTTAAGGGGCATACCCCGAGGACTTGCAAAAAGGCCACTCTCAACTCACGCTACCAGCGCTCACGCTCACAACTCACACTGCTGGCAACGCACGGCGCAACAACCGCCACCACGGCCGTCCGACGATGAACTCATGCGACAGAGAGTCCCTACCTGAAGAGAGTAGGGGGTGAGCCTCGCGAACAAGGCTCATTAGGGATTACCAGTCCCTTACCAGCCAAAGCAGTAGGAACTGCAATAAGGCGGAAGTAAAACTACTCTACAAAGTAGTAAAGCGAGAAACACCTACTGCATAGTACTACAAAGCAGCAGAATCTGAGTAAACGCCTCGACCACAACCCGGGTCAGGCCAAAGATGACTCCCACAGAACCAGCAGAGTCAAACACATGCGGAAGCAACTAGGGCAATGCCATGACCTGCAACCAGGGTCGGGCCAGAGCAACACAATGCGGAAGCAAACCCTCGGCACACACCCGCCGAGACAAAGAAGCTCAAGGAACACCGGAGCAACCACGAGAGACCAGAGTCTCAAGACAAGCACCAACATCCCAGACCTCCACAAGGTCGGGTAGGAACAACCAGGTGTCACTACGAGAGACACCGATCAACCACGTGAGAAGCACTGTCTCACCACAGGCACGGCCACTTCAGACCTCCACTAGGTTGAGGGCCCACAAGCAGAACCACCCTATACCTCGGACACTCCACGAGGTCAGGGAACTACACACTCCGGTGCCACCACAGACGGCACCAAGGAATAGGTTACCGAAATAGCAGTTGGGTGTCTACACAAGACACTTCGAGAGAACCCACAAAACGGAAACCACTAAAGATGGCCCACAAGGCCAACCGACAAAGCCCAAGAAAGTGAGACACAGCTAGGCTACAACCACTGTGTAAACCAGGGCAACGAGAACATAAACTCGGAAACAGCGTGTAAAGCAACGTCATAGCAGGAACAACCAAGCCACTGCCACAAGTGTCTTAGTCCAGGTCTACCCTCCCGTCGGAGTGAGTCGCGTGGACTAAGCAACCACAACCACCGAAGTCCAGCCGAACTACAGCCCAACGCCTGACCTCCCTATGTGGCTCCAGAACCAATGTAGAGCGAGGCAGTGAGAAGGACTAACTGGTCTGCACCGGAAGAGCACCGAACCACCTCGGAGACCCAAACCAGCTAAGAGAGCTCTACAAACGGCTCACGCCACTGCCCCACCGTTTTCCCCTTCTACTCCAAGTCCGAGACTTGAGCACGCCCGCCGCCCAGAGCAACAACCTCTGTCATACGCACGCGGGGCTAGGAGTCCCAGGAAATGGTAACAACCTATCTAGCAGACAAGCCCTCAAGTACTGAGCATCGGGCGAAAGAGAACTGGCGTGGCAACCACCATAGAAACAACACAACTGGCTTGTAACTAAGACAATCCTAGCTGGCACAAGCACGCACTGTGGCAACCCTAAATTTTTTGGAAAATAAAAATTTAAATATTTATATTATTTAATTAGGAAATCAAATAAAAGGAATATGTAGGAAATCAAGTAAGAGAGAATTAAATAAAACCCATTAAAAGAAAAAGAGTAACGGGCTTTGCTATATTGACCCATTACAAATTAGTGGGCTAAAATAGAGATTTAAAAAGGGGAATAATAGAGAAAATACCCTAAATTCAGAGTTTAATTATCTCCTAATTAGAAAGGGGTTATTAAAGCAATAAAAGTGGCAATTAGAGTTGGAATATGACTCCTAAACCTACCCCATATAGTCTAGCACGAATTTAGATACTATCCCAACCCAATTAGAGAATGGAAAGTAAGAGAGGAAAGGTGGAGTTAGGAAATCTCGGAATTAAGAGGAATTTGAGTAGTAGTAGGAATAGGAACGTGTGTTTATATAAATACACCTCTTAAATCCTCATGGTCGACCCTAGCTCGTGCAAAGGGGTTCTTGGAGGTGGAGAAGAGGCCAAGGAGGAGGAGAAATCGAGGAGAGGAAGATCCATCAAGCTTCTTCCTTTGTTCTTGAAGTTCTTAACCCTAGAAGACAAATCGAGTCCAAGGTAGGCATTCTCACAAGCTAAAATTCTGAAATCTCATCTGTAGGTTCTTCCTACCCTCTTGAACGAAATCTCCAAGTTTCATATTTTTCCATCGATCAAATCTTTTCTTATGAATTTTCAAAGTTCTGTACACTTCATGACCCCGAGCCCTTTTCTTTAATGCATATCTTTGAATCCACTCGTCCTCTTGTCATGAAAATTTTTGAGTAAACACTGAGGGTTGATAGGCATCTTTTTCCCTCAAAAGCCCTAATTTCTGTTGAGCATGTTACTCGAATTAAATCCATCTTGCTCCCTGTGTCATGTTCTATGTTACTCATTCTTGTTCGTTCTCAAACCATGTACAAACTATGCTCTCTCTCGAATTCCTAATTACTGGAAGTACTCTCGCATGTCTAGTTCCATTTGCCACTGATTTCGTGATTTTTCATCATGTATATAATTAGTTATGATTTTCTAAATGACCCTGTATCAAAATTTAAATGTTTTGGCCCGCAATCCAAAGCCTGGTCTGATTCCTGTCAGACCCAGGTGCAGACCACCAGATTGCGACAGGCCGATATGTCGCCTTCTGAGGTCCGATTGCGACAGCCTACCCGTCGCGTTCAGAAAGCGACAGGTAAGCCGTCGCTATCCCTGTGTCTGTCCTGTCGCGACCCTTTCCCGCCTCTGTCGCGTTCACAAGACCGTCGCGACAGTACCCATGTCGCGATCTGCCTACCCCTGTCGCAATCCTCATTGGCCTATGTCGCCTTCACAGGTTTTTGATGAAAACCCATAAAAATTATTTTTGTCGCTTTCTAAATAATTCTTACGCCTTTTTACAGTAATACCCCCAATAAAAACTTGTTTTAAAAATGGAGTTTTATTGAATGCTTTAAAATACATATTCACGACTTCTTTTCTATCTCTATGATCTCTCTTACACATGCACACACATGAACCATCCATATATGGCTGAAATCTGGCAGAAATTATCTCATAATGTATCTGGTAATTTTTTTACAATAAAGCATATTAATTGCCCTATTTTAAAGGACTTGTATTTGTTTCTTGTGTTGTTTATATACCGATATCGACGCTCCACTGTTCTAGAATTCCTCTAGAACGTCGAGCACCTGTTTTATATACACACTTTACTTGGCTTGTGGTGAACTCTCCGTCGGATATTCCTTTCGCCGGACTAGTGAACCCTTGCACAAGGCCTCCGTAAGTCTCCTCTGATCATGGATTCCCATATGGTCGACGAGCCGGTTGTACCCTAACACCCATTACACCTTTAGGGATCTTTATGATCCAAACGGCTATTAGAAATTCACCCTCGTCTTGAATCACGCCGGACCTCTGGACCTGTGCATAACAAGGCCAGTGGTAGAGTCGTGAGTTCCACCTGACTGCCAACACCAAGTGCGCATGTTGTGCAACTGTTACTATTGCCTGTTTACTCGTCGTATTACGTGCAATGTCCTTTACTCGCTCGTCTATTCACGTTCACTCTACAATCTCGTCTATTCATCTAGTGCTCTCATCTACTTCTTAGTACTCTATATTGGCCATTGACTGATTGTCTAAAGATAAACAATATAACCAATACCTGGCAATATATAAAGGGCCCGATCTGGTCCTGGGATGTGCGCCCGAAAGTGCTAGTGCCCATGGGAGTTAAATGATCATAGTGTTTGGCATTACACTCAAGTGCTATCTATCTCGACTATCTATATGACAATCAAAACACAAAACGTGCTATACTCTCTCGATGTCTAGAATGACAAACAAGTGCTATACTCGTCGTGCTATTACCATACTTGTGCTAGTTGTGCTATGGCCATCCTGCTATTCGTGCTATATAAGATACTTGTGCTATTTTTGGAAACTATACTCGATCTCGTACTATTGTGCTATCCTGTTACATGTGTGCTATCTCTTGCTATATTTTGACTCTCTTGTACCTGCTATCTTTAGATACTCTGCCATTAAATGCGTTAATTATTTAAAGCCTGCTTGAGCCTGAGATTTAAGTCCTATTGGGCGTTATTGCTCACCCTATGTTATTTGATGTTGTGTTCTCAAGTGAGACCGAGGATGACACATACACTCACAAGGAGGGGAATGACTAAGAGTGAAGCCAGGACTGCCCTCGAGTCGTTATGTTAGAGTTGTAGTTAGTTATTTCCTTTTATTGCAATGTAATTGGGCCCTATAGAATGGCTCTGATATTAGTGGTTGTAACTAGACATTTGGAAAGTTATTAATGAGAAAGATTTGCTTTAGTATTATTCAATGTGCAATGGTTTGATGTCTAGTATACGCTCTATACCTCTTCTTGCAACTGCCTTCACGCTCCGATATTCCGCATTGGGGCGTGACACGCACGGCACCCCTTCTGGGAACAACCTCTAGAAGGGCCGTCGGCCAACGCTGGCACACACGACACGGCCCGAGAAATCGGAACACCACCAAACAGCGCGGAAACCAACGCTCTTCTAATAATCGATGGGCAACCAGACCATCAATTATTAGACAGACGCGAGCCTCCTAGTGCCGCCGCTAGGACACGGCCACGAAGGTGTCACCTTCGCTCAGTGAACATAGGGAGGCAACCTGCCGTGTTCCTACCAGAAGGTCCGGAGGGCAACCCTGCCCTGGGGCACAAGCCGACATGCCAAACAGGCCACGGAAACACCCACGGCAACACAAGTCTTGTCGCGCCCTCCTTGCCCGTCGCGATCACATCGCGACGGTCAGGGCCACCGCGACAAGAACTTTGTTGCGACGGGGAAGCTGGTCGCGACAACAGGGCTATCGCGACAGGAAACCATGTCGCGACACCCTTGTCGTGACAGCCAACCACGCCGCGACAGCAACCCTGTCGCGACAGGAAACAGGGTCACGACATGACCCTTATCGCGACGGCCACCTGCGCCGCGATAAGGTCACATCGGACCAGGGCGACGCCTTATCTGATGTCGCGACGCGCTCGGCAGTCGCGACATCAGCTAGAAGGCCGACTGCTGGGATGCCACATCCCGAGGTCCCCCACACGCTACAAATACTAAAACCATGGGGAGGGGAGCATGGTGAAAGCAGTAAACATATGCATTCCACAAAATGGACTCCCAATCCACACCAACAAGGAAGGGCACAAGAATCCCTACCGATGAATGAAGAACCAACCCACAAAAGGACCTTCACGATGAGCTTGCCACCTCCTCCTTGCTCCTCGCCGCCGCTCTAGCTCCGCCACGAGTCGCCGCCGACGCCACCGAGCTCCATCGCCAGAGAAGAATAAGGAGAGGCCTCTCTTCCTCGGAGAAGAGAGGGAGGGGAGGAAAGGAAAGAAAGGAAAAGGGGAAACCGGCCAAGGCTTTTGAGCCTCCGGTCCCTAGAACGTGACGGGGCGGGGCGTCGCGTTACCAACCGTAATGCGACGGCCACCCAGACCGCGACCAAATAGGTTAAAAGAAAAAGAGTTATTCAAGTGATAATCTTTTCAAGTGATCAACCAATTCAAGTTCAAAAACCTTCTTACTTATCAAACCATTTTAGAAACATGATAATCCACAAGGGAGTTATTCAAGTGAGTTAGGTTAAAATCATTAGATTTGATCAATGTTGTCTAGATGATAGAACCTAGACTCAAGCACAAAATATTATATCAAAATCATTGTGATGTGGACAATGTCGTTGATATTATGTGGATATGAACGATTATAACATAAGTAAGCACCAATTTACACCTTAGATACATTAGTGAAGCATGCTCATGAAGAATGTTGAGACAGGACAAGCAAAACTCAGCAAGAGGTGCATCTGTCGATAGATTCAGACAGTCTGAAGTAACTGAGTTCAGGTAGGTGGAGTCTGTCGACAGGTACAGAGTGGTCTGTCGATAGATGGGAACAGTTTGAAGAATGATGAGTTTCGGAATTGTGCCTAGCTATTGACAGTAGAAGAAGTGGCTGTCGACAGATGCACACAGGGTGCATTTTCTAGGTTCTGTGAAGGCATATCTGTCGACAGGCTGTTTGGGGCTGTCGACAGGGGCTTTGAAACTTCAGCTTTAAGGCTTTGAATTGAGACTGATGTGAACTAGAAGATTGAGGGATAAATACACATTGAATATGAAGGGTATCCGTTATGAATTTCACTCACCTAGCCTTAACTTACTCCCCCATAGTGTGTGCATGTGAAGACTCAACAAGCAAGCAATTCAAGACACATTTGCACAAGTTTAGCAAGCAATTGTAGACAAGTTCTTGAATAAGGACAGACCATCAAACAAAAAAACCATTTGTATGCAAAAGTGAATAGGCAAATTGAAAAGAATCCACATACCTAATTCAAAGTAGATGACCCTGATTTGCAACTTGACTATGGATACGTGGTGGAGAATGTTTTCTCACGCATAATGAGAGTTTCCAAACAAGCATAACTTGTTCTTCCACAGATCACCATTTGATATACCTCATAGTCGGTGCACACAAAGAGCATATACTTTAAAGTTTGGTATGGGCTTCATTGCATTTTACACAATCCTAATTCTCTTCTCAATGTTGTGAATCTATCCTCAGCCAATGGTTTTGTGAAAATATCAACTAATTGCTTATCAATGGGTATGAAGCTAAGGTCCAAGGATTTGTTGGCTACTTCATCTCTCAAGAAGTGATGACGAATCTCAATGTGTTTTGTCCTATAGTGTTGGACTGGGTTCTTGGAAAGATTGATGGCACTAGTGTTGTCACATAAGATAGGTGTGCATCCAATGTCAATATTGTAGTCAGACAATTGACTTTTTATCCACAACACTTGAGCCGCACAACTCCCCGCAGCAACATACTCTGCCTCTGCAGTGGAGAGTGCAACCGAGTGTTACTTCTTGGATGCCCACGAAACCATGCAACCACCAAGTAATTGGCAGTACCCACTAGTGCTTTTCCTGTCTATCCTACATTCAACATAATCAGCATCAAAATATGATATCAAGTCAAAACTACTTCCTGCTGGATACCAAAGACTCCAATCATACGTACCTAAGAGATATCTGAATAACTGTAACCAAATGGCTTTCCTTTGGACTAGATTGATATCTAGCGCAGAGGCAAACACTGAATTGTATATCGGGTCTACTTGCAGTAAGATAAAGGAGTGAGCCAATCATACTTCGGAATTGCTTTGCATCTATTGGTTTACCTTTCTCATCATTTTCTATTTTTATGCTTGTGCTCATGGGTGTTGAAGCAGGTTTGGCTTGCTCAAACTGAAAACATTTTAGAAGCTCCTTAACATATTTCTCTTGATTAATGAAGAAGCCATCTTCATGTTGCTTCACCTACAAACTAAGAAAGAATTGAAGCTCCCCCATTAGACTCATCTCAAATTCACTGTGCATATGTTTGGAAAACTCCTCATACAGTGATGGGTTAGTGGAACCAAAGATAATGTCGTCCACATAAACTTGAACAAAAATTATGTGATTGCGAACTTTCTTAGTAAATAGAGTTTGGTCCACTTTACCTCTTGAGTAGTTTTTACTCACCAAAAAGTTGCTCAGTCTGTCGTACCAAGCTCGGGGTGCCTATTTCAAACCATAGAGAGTCTTGTGCAGTTTATAAACATGGTTGGGCATTTCAGTATTTTCAAAACCGGGTGGTTGAGAGACATAGACTTCCTCTTTGATGTAGCCATTCAAGAAGGCAGTTTTAACGTCTATTTGAAAAAGTTTGAACTTATGTGAGCATGCATATGTCAATATGATTCTCACTACTTCGAGTCTAGCTACAGGGGCAAAGGATTCTTCAAAGTCCATACCAAATTCTTGATTGTATCATTTTGCTACCATTCTAGCCTTATTTCTCATAACTTTACCCTCTTCATTTAGTTTATTCCTAAAGACCCATCTTGTTCCTATGACAGAAATTTCAGGGGTTTTGGGAACTAAACTCCAGACATTCTTTCTTTGAAATTGACCAAGTTCCTCATACATAGCATCAATCCATGAATTTTCTTTTAGGGCCTCTTCAACATTTTTTGGTTCCACTTGAGAGACAAAAGCCAAATGATCTTGTTCAACTATTTGTCTAACCTGAGACCTAGTTTGAACTTTATCATTTATATTCCCTAACACATTCTCAAGTGGGTGATCTTTGGAATACCTCACATTAGTGATTGTTCAAGGACCAGGTTGATCTTATACTTGTGGAAGTTGATCTTGTGGAGGTAGTTCTGGAGGAGGGTGTGCTTGAGGAGTTTCATCTTGAGGCTCTTTCTCTTGTGGATCTTCTTCAGATTCAACATCTTGTTTTCTAAACAGATTTTCGTCATCTTCATCGTTGTACCGGCGAAGATATCCACTTTTATCTTTAGAAGCTACTTTAGAATTTCTTTTTGCCTTTACTTGTAGTTCCTCAAGTGTTGCTTCTGCATCTCCATCTTGAGTCATGTGAAGGTTTTCAGTGTTAGTTCTTGCATGATACTCATCAAAAACAACATGTGGAGTTTCTTCCACAGTTTTATTCTTAACGTTAAACACCCTATATGCTCTAGAGTGTTCTGAGTATCCAAGAAAATACCTTGATCACTTTTGACTTCAAATTTGTCTAGATTAGCTTTATCATTGTTACGAATAAACACTTTTGAGCCAAAAACTCTGAAATACACAATACTGGGTTTCTTACCTTTTAGCAGTTCGTAGGGAGTTTTCTTTATCACAGGTCTTACCATTGCTCTGTTGAGAATGTAGCACGAGGTGTTTACCGCTTCTGCCCAAAAACTCCTTGGGAGTTGGCTTTCGACCAGAAGAGTACGAGCCATTTCCACCAGGGTTATGTTCTTTCTCTCCACTACACCATTTTGCTCCGGAGTCCTTGGAAAGGAAAACAGGTGTTCTATTCCTTGGTGCCTGCAAAAATTAGAAAAAAAGTTGTTATCAAACTCTCCCCCGTGATCAGTGTGGATGGAGCATATCTTATTAACATTTCCATGCTCAATCTTATTAAAGAATTCTTCAAAGATTTTCAGTGCTTCATTTTTGTGAGCCTGAAATTTTACCCAAGTGAACCTAGAAAAATTGTCTACAATGACAAAACCAAATCATTTGCCATTGAGACTCAGTGTTCTAGTAGGTCGAAAAAGGTCCATGTGCAACAATTCATAAGGTTTAGAAGTACTTACCGGTGCTTTTGATTTGAAGGATTTTCGGGTTTGTTTTCCCTGTGCACATGCATCACAAAAGTTTTTATTCTTATTGAAGGAAATTTCAGGAAGTCCATTTACCTGTTTCAGCCTCATGATCTTATGCAAGACATTGTTGTTGGGTTTTCAATATATCATGTTCTTGATGATCACATTAATATCCTTGAACATTGATTTAATGCAAAATTGATGTGTTATTTAACATGAAAAACACCATGAAAGTGATTATGTTAAACATTGCCAAATCACACAATGTATATCACTAACAATGTATTTACATGTAGGTGCACAAGCATGAAAGATGGAGCATCAAAGAGATGAGTAAACAGACCAAGATAATGTCAAAGAAGTGTATCTGTCGACAGGCCCAGGGTATGTGTCGACAGATACACACAGACAACCCAAGACAGACTTCAGTTTGTATATTTCTGAGTGCACCTGTCGACAAATGCAAATTACCTGTCGACAGATACACACAGACAACCCATGACAGACTTCAGTCTTTGTATCCCTGAGTGCACCTGTCGACAGATGCAAATTACCTGTCGAGAGATACACTCAGAAATTCAGATTTCTGAAACCTAGTTCTCAGCCTGAGTGCATCTGTCGACAGATGCAAGTGCACCTGTCGACAGACGACGGAAACATGAAATTCAGAAGTTCTGATTCCGGCCCCATTTGGGTGTCTCCTTCCTCCACGACCCCCACCTTTACCTAACACTATATAAGCATCCTTTTGGAGCCAAATTCGCAGAGAGCAGCCTCCCAACCAAGAGCCTCCAAGGGACCAAGAGGAAAAGCCCCAATTTGCTGCTCTGCTTCAATCTTCCGCCCAGATCGTCGTGGAATCACCATCCATGCGAAGTTGAAGCCGGATCGTCGTCAATTCAACCTTCTACATCAATCAGTCTACATCCAATCGAAGTTTGAAGAGTGTCTGGATGATCCACGAGAAGAATTCCAACTGGATTTGTTCCCCAACTCTAAATTCTTCTCCATTTCACAATTTCCATTCCATTGTGTGTGTGTGGTTATGTTTCAAGCATCCCTTGTGCTTGATCCACGAAATTGTGGTTGTTCTGATCGTGGTTCATCAGACAACGTGTGTGTGTGAGTTGTTGTGTTGAACTCGCTCATAAGCAGTCATTTCTATGTGTGTGTGTGGACGGTGGATGTAGGATACACGAGTTGTGTACTCCGAACCACCTTAAATCATCGTGTCCTTTGGTTTGCTCGCATTTTGCGATAGATGATTGGTAGGCACGTTGTTCATACGCACGTTTGATACCATGTTCTCATTTATATCAACTCAAGCTTTCTTATACTCAATCGAATTCTAATCAAGTTTCATTAAGATCGTTGTAGCACCGAAAGGAAGCCATCAGTAATTAGAAATTGCCGTAATCTATTCAACCCCCCTTCTAGATTACCATATTGTGTTATTCCGCATAACCCTTCAATTGGTATCAAAGCAAGGTTTCTCCGATTTATAGTTTTCGTAATTTGATCTAGTGATCAGGAGATTCTCGATCTTATGGATTCTAGCAAAGGGTATATGGCCGAGGGACATTCAGTAACCAGGCCACCCTATTTTGATGGCACTAACTATTCTTATTGGAAAAATTGTATGCAGGTATTTTTGAGAGCTCAAAATTACGAGCTGTGGAAAATAGTCAGCAAGGGACCATATGAGTTGCCCGAGAACGAAGACACCTGGACGAAAGACCAAATAGCTAAAGGAACTCTCAACTGGAGCGCACTAAACATGATGCAATGTGCGGTGCATCCAAAGGAGTTCTCAAGAGTCTCCACATGCTCAACAGCAAAAGAGATGTGGGACAAACTTGAACTCATCTACGAAGGTACGTCCGAGGTAAGGGAAACCAAAGTTAGCATGTTAGTGTCTGAATATGAAATGTTCAAGATGAAAACTGATGAAAACATATCAGACATGTTTGCAAGATTCATGCTAATAATTAACGGGCTAAAAGGTCTTAAAAAGGAATACTCTGAAAGTGACTTAGTAAGAAAGATACTTCGATCTCTTACTTCATCTTGGAATACTAAGGCCACTGTCATTGAGGATTCCAAAGACCTCTCTAAAATGAAATTGGATGAACTAATTGGCTCCTTAATGACATATGAAATCAACATCAAAAGAAAAGAATTAGAAGAAAATCCTAGAAGTCAATTGCTTTAAAAGCATCCAACAAAACATCAACAAGCTCCAAGAAATCCATTCAACAAGATAGTGATGAGCAAGGAACATCTAGTGAGAGTGATAATGATGAAATGGCAATGCTCACTAGACAATTCAAGAAATTTCTGAAGTTCAAAAGGAGAGACTCAGGTAACTCCAAACCCTTTCAAAAGAAAAATTTTTCACAGAAATATGAGTCCAACAAAAAATCTGATATTGTTTGTTATGAATGCAAGAAACAGGGGCACATGAGAGGAGAATGCCCGAAACTCAAGAAGAAGCTGAAGAAAGAAAAATTCATCTTCAAGAAAGCCAAAGCAATGTTGGCAACCTGGAGTGATGAAGATGAAGATGCACAAGAAACATCCGATGATGAAGAAGTTAAATGCTTAATGGCAAGGAGTGATGACTCCACCGAGGTAAACTTCTCATTTGATAATTATACTGCAAGTGAATGGGAGGAGCATACACTACTCTATTTGAAAATTTTTGGAATATAGATCTGAAAATAAGGCATTGAAAAAGAAATGCAACTCCCTTGTGCATGATAAAATCACGATGAACGAATTGCATTCCTGACAAAAGAAATAGAAATGATGAAAATTGATGAAAAGACTCATAGTGAAGAGATGGATTGCTTGAAAATGAAATTACAAGAAACACAAAAGGAAAAGGACTGTTTAAGCCATTCTCTTGAATTCCTTCAAGAAGAACATCTAGAAACAAGAAAAAGTTGGAACAAACTGAAACAGAATTGAAAGAGAAATCTGAAGACTTGATGAAATTTGTAAAAGGAAAGCAAAATCTAGATGCGGTTTTGGGTGCTAAAATACATGTAACCAAGCATGGGTTAGGATATCAACCTGTCAAACAAAAGAAAATAGGAGAGTCATTGATCACTTCCTTTTTGATCCTAGCCCAAGCACAAGCAAGCATGTTCCCACAAAGCATAACACAAGTCATCTCAGACCAAAGTATTGCAACCCAAACAAAATGTTCCCAACAAACAAAAGAAAAAGCCACCTGTCGACAGATGGAATGGTGCCTGTCGACAGGCAAGAACAACTTCAACTAATAAACAGTCTATCAAGCAACAAAAAATTGAAAAGAAAATTCCTTCATGCAATGTGTGTAAAAAGATTGGTCATGATGAAAAACAATGCTGGAATAATCCAAAGAAACAGAAATTCAAACAAGTTTGGATTCCTAAGCATTTACTTTGTTGCATGAATGAAATTTTGGGACCCAAAGTAATTTGGGTACCAAAACCTCTTGTCTGATCCACATATGCAGGAATGCCTAGCAGCCCAACATCAAAACAAATGGTACTTGGATAGCGGCTGTTCGAGGCACATGACGGGCGACAAAGCTAAATTATGTTTCCTAGTGGAGAAAGACGGAGGACAAGTCATTTTTGGAGGTAACAACAAAGGCCAAATCATTGGCACAGGTAATGTTGGTAAGTGTCCCTCCAATTCAATTGAAAATGTACTGTTGGTTGATGGCCTTAATCACAATTGCTTAGCATAAGTCAATTATGTGATAGAGGTCACAACGTCATTTTTGAATCAAATTCATGTCAAATTGTTGATAAAGAAACAGGAAGTGTAAAATTTCTGGAAAAAGAGTGAATAACATTTACTTAGTTGACTTAGATGATCCAGAAAATGACAACTTGTGTCTTGTTGCAAATAGACAGGATGAATTGACATTGTGGCATCGTAGGCTTGGCCATGCGAGCTACAACGTATTGCACAAGATCATGAAGCTCAAATTAGTAAGTGGACTTCCTGACATTTCTTTTAACAACAATGAAAGTTTTTGTGATGCATGTGCACAGGGAAAACAAACCCGAAGTCTTTCAAATCCAAAGCACCGGTAAGCACATCTAAACCATATGAACTGTTGCACATGGACCTTTTTGGACCAACTAGAACTCTAAGTCTCAATGGCAAACGTTTTGGTTTTGTCATTGTAGATGATTTTTCTAGGTTCACATGGGTCAAATTCTTGGCACACAAAAGTGAAACACTTACAATCTTCCAAGAATTCTTTAACAAGATTGAGCATGGCAATGTGAATAAAATATGCTCAATCCGCACCGATCACGGGGAGAATTTGATAACAATGCATTTTCTGATTTTTGCAGGCACCAAGGGATTGAACATCTGTTCTCCTCCCCAAGGACTCCAGAACAAAATGGAGTAGTGGAGAGGAAAAACAGAACATTGGTGGAAATGGCTCGCACTCTTCTGGTTGAAGGCCAACTCACAAGAAGCTTTTGGGCAGAAGCAGTGAACACTTCATGCTACATTCTAAACAGAGCCATGGTAAGACCTGTGATAAAGAAAACCCCCTACCATTTGTTGAAAGGTAAGAAACCCAACCTTGGGTACTTCCGAGTATTTGGCTCAAAGGTATTTATTCATAACAATGATAAATCTGATTTAGATAAATTTGAAGCCAAAAGTGATCAAGGTGTTTTTCTAGGCTACTCAGAACACTCTAGGGCATATAGGGTGTTTAACAATAAAACACGCACTGTGGAAGAAACTCCACATGTAATTTTTGATGAGACTTATGCCAAAACTAACAGTTTGACTGTTAATAGAACTGAAAAAGAAGATGAAGGAACATCACTTGAGGACCTACAAGTCAAAGCAAAAGACAAATCTGAAGAAGATTCCAAGACCAAAGGTGGATATCTTCACAAGGACTATGATGAAGATGATGAAAAGCCTTCAGAAAACAAGATGAAACACATGAAGAAAATCCACTAGAAGGTGAACCTCCTGAAGAACAACATTCACAAGATCAAATTCCTCAAGGACAAGATGCTCCCGGCCCTTCAACAATCACAAATGTGAGGTATTCCAAAGATCACCCACTTGATGATGTGATAGGTAGTTTAAATGATTCTGTTCAAACAAGGTCTCAAGTTAGACAAATAATTGAACATGATCTTTTTGCTTTTGTCTCTCAAGTGGAACCCAAAAATGTTGAAGAAGCCTTAAAAGATAACTCATGGATTGATGCTATGCATGAGGAACTTGGTCAATTTCAAAGAAATAATGTATGGAGTTTAGTTCCTAGAACCCCTGAAATTTCTATCATAGGAACTAGATGGGTGTTTAGGAATAAACTTAATGAAGAAGGAAAAGTGGTCAGAAATAAAGCTAGACTCGTTGCAAAAGGATATAATCAAGAATTTGGTGTAGATTTTGAAGAATCCTTTGCTCCTGTAGCCAGATTAGAAGCAGTCAGAATTTTATTGGCATATGCATGCTCCCATAAGTTCAAACTTTATCAAATGGATGTTAAAACTGCTTTCTTAAATGGCTATATCAAAGAAGAAGTCTATGTCTCTCAACCACCAGGTTTTGAAAATTCTGAAATGCCTAACCATGTGTATAAATTGCACAAAGCTCTTTATGGTTTGAAACAGGCACCTCGAGCTTGGTATGATAGACTAAGCAATTTTCTGGTAAGCAAAAACTACTCAAGAGGTAAAGTGGACCAAACACTCTTCACTAAGAAAGTTCGCAATCACATAATTGTTGTTCAAGTTTATGTGGACGATATTATATTTGGTTCTACTAACCCTTCACTGTGTGAAGAATTTTCTAAACACATGCACAGTGAATTTGAGATGAGTCTAATGGGGGAGCTTCAATTCTTTCTTGGTTTGCAGGTGAAACAACATGAAGACGGCTTCTTCATAAATCAAGAAAAATATGTCAAAGAGCTTCTCAAACGATTTCAATTTGAGCAAGCTAAACCGGCCTCCACCCCAATGAGCACAAGCATCAAATTGGAAAATGATGAGAAAGGTAAACCGGTAGATGCAAAGCACTTCCGAGGTATGATTGGCTCACTCCTTTATCTTACTGCAAGTAGACCGGATATACAATTCAGTGTTTGCCTTTGTGCTAGATATCAATCTAGTCCAAAGGAAAGCCATTTAATTGCAGTCAAGAGAATTTTCCGATATCTCTCAGGCACATGCAATTTGGGTTTTTGGTACCCAGCAGGCAGTAGTTTTGATTTGATATCATATTCTGATGCTGATTATGCTGGATGTAAAATTGATAGAAAAAGCACTAGTGGATATTGCCAATTCCTTGGCGGTTGCATGGTTTCGTGGGCATCCAAGAAACAACACTCGGTTGCACTCTCCACTGCAGAGGCAGAATATGTCGCTGCAGGAAGTTGTGCAGCTCAAGTGTTGTGGATCAAAAGTCAGTTAGCTGACTATAATGTTGAAATTGGATGCACACCTATACTATGTGACAACACAAGTGCTATCAACCTTTCAAAAAACCCTGTCCAACACTCAAGGACTAAACACATTGAAATCCGTCATCATTTCTTGAGAGATGAAGTGGCCAATAAAACCTTGGAACTTAATTTCATTCCCACAGAAAAACAATTGGCTGACATTTTCACCAAACTCTTGTCTGAAGATAGATTCACATCCTTAAGAAGAGAATTGAGTTTGTGTAAAATGAAACTAACTCTCCATATTGGAGTACATGCTCTTTATGTGTGAATGACTATGTGGTATATCAAATGGTGAACTGTGGAAAAACAAGTTCGGCTTGTTTGGAAACTATCATCATGCATGAGGAAACATTCTCCGCCAAGTATCCATAGTCCCATTGCATATAAAGGTCCTGTACTTCACATAGGATTTTTAGTTTCCTTACATTTTATCATGTTAACTCCATGAAACAATGCTTTTTCTGTGACCATGTGCTTGTGTATGACATTCTTGAAATGAACATGTTTGCCTTGTATCAAATGCTTGTGTGAATCCTTGACTAGATGTTGTGTCAACACGTGCACACACTATGGGGGAGTAAGTTCAGGGTAGATGAGTATTTTCATGAGGAAACTCTTCCTTCACTTCAATTTTTAATCCTCACTTCCTTGAACTTCATGTGCACTCAAACTGAAACCAGAAAAATCCACTCTGTTCATATCTGTCGACAGACACATTCCATCTGTCGACAGGTACACTCAGATTTGCTCTGACTGAAACTTCAATTCATCAGTCTGTGTGCATCTGTCGACAGACAGATTCCTGCTGTCGACAGATACACACAATCTCACTATTTTCTCATTCCTTCTTCATACTTTTCAAGAAAGTGTTCATTACTTGATTTAAAGGTAAACATTGGATTGTTTTGTGCAATATAACCTTTCATATCCACTTCATGTCAAAGTCGTGAACCAAGTCTAAATGATGTTTGATGCAACACTTGATTGAGGACTATTTAGATCATTTTGAACACAATGAGCAAACCAAATGATTTTTAAACATCTCCTTTGAATAACTCCCTTGTCATTAAACATGAATCCAAAATGATTTGAAAAATCAGAAGGTCCTTGAATTTAATGTTCTACATTATCACTTGCCTAAAGAAATCTCATGTACTTGACGAAAAGTAAAAACAAAATAAAAGGGAGAAAAGCTACCTATTTCTACGTTTCAATCAAAAAATTATCTTTCATTTATGGGATGGAGGTAGAGCAATGATGAAAATCACTAAGTAACCGGGGACATGGGCATCACCAATGTCGGTCTTCGCGTCAAAAGGTTGTTTCATTATCTCTACACAATGGCTTGATGGACACTCACATTGAGTAACTGGGGGTATTGGCATCACAAATGTCTACCTTCACATGAAAAAGTGAAAGTGCTCCTCATTGCCACTCTTTCCCATCTTCGCTGTTTAAAGATCCTAAAATCATACTAGAAATAGAGTGAAGCCTCCAGAAAATTTTTTTTTGTCAAGTCCAATGCGCTTCTTATGGGTAAGATGTTCTTGTGGCCATCTAATTCAAATTTCATCTGACTATCATCTCTATTTTGATGCATGTTTTTCTTCAATGGCCTTAATCAAAAGAGTTATTTAATTTTCACTGGCTTTTATGAAATGTGTTCTTTATGATCTAATTAAAGAACTCATCGGTTTTATTTCAAAATCATTGTAGAATTGTGTCATGTCTTCATCATAATGGATATGCATTTTTATCTTGTACATACACCTATTTTACCCTAAAATGCCAAATGAACACTTGACCCTTGAAAAATCTTGAAAAAATCAAGTTTCTGCCAAAAAGCAGTTATCTGTCGACAGACAGATGGTCATCTGTCGACAGCCGACGTCCCACACCCGTTTTTGAAGCCAACCATCGCGCCGGTTCAAGTCTTTTGTGTGGGGCCTCTTTTCGAAATCCCTTCTAAACCTATTCTAAAGGCTTCCCACGACCATTTCCCCTCTCATTTCCTCCTCCTCTTCTCCAAACCCCTCTCTTCCCCCTCCAGGGCTCAAGATCCGATCCGTCTCCGACGATCTTGCTGCTCCTCGTCTGGGATCCCTCCACTCTCCCTTCCCAAACGCCATTTTCACCCTCCTTCCTGAGATGGCACCCAAGACCAAGATTCTCACTCGCCGTCGTCGCGCTTCGACGGACGCCGGAGAGAGTTCCAGGGCTCCTTCAGAACATCGTAGCAAGCATCGCGAAGATCGGTTGCCGGAACTCATTGTTCCTCAGGGTCTCCATCTCATCCGGGTACACGGCACCTTCAAGAAACTCGTCCAATCCCGGTATGTGGACTTTGAGTCCTTAGGATCGATGTTCCCCTCACTCCTACCCTACTTTGACACTCAAGGGTGGACATCCTTTCTATACTCGCACTTGCAATATTCTCCAAATGCCGTCACAGAATTTTTCAATAACTAGGGCTTTCCGATCAGGGAGATATTTTCTCTTCGGTGAGAGGCACTCGTTTTCGCCTCACCGCAAATCTTATCTCGACAGCCCTTGAAATCCCAAACTCAGGAGTTGAAATCTTCAACTATACTCCTTCCGCTTCTGAGTACTATGAACTTCTCACTTTGCAACCTTATGATTCCACTAAGGAAATTGCTCGTCTGAATGCCAACTCCTTTCCTCCTTTGATCCGGATGATCCATCATATCTTCACTACTTTGATCGTCCCGAAGGATGGAAGCCGAGAATTAGTCACTGAGGTTCATAAGTCTTTGTTCATATTCTTCCTCAAATGTCAACAAATCAATCTACCTGAACTCATGCTAAGCCTCATTCGTCGGTGTTTCTCCAACACCAAGAGATCAATGCCATATGCTTGCCCCATCACCTCTCTTCTCATTTTCATTGGCATCCCTATTCCTTCAAGTGAGCTCGTCTCCTTAAAATCCCGCAGTGCATTTGACCTCACTGCCGCTCACCGAATGGGCTACAAGTTTGTAGACGGTGTAGTGACAAGGACTCTCAAAGGGAAAGAACAACAAGGTGTTGAAGAGTCATCTGACAATGAAGACAATGAAGACAATGAAGATAATGAAGAAAGTGATGAAGAACCTCAGGATGAGCAAATGCCTGATCAACCTCAAGAATTTGCTGATGTACCTGTGCCTCAAGAACAATCCCTTCGTGATTACTTGGCACAATTGCATCAACAGATGACCTCAGGATTTGCTCAACTGAACACTAGATTTGATCAAGTGGATGCTCGCCTCAACTCTCTGGATGAGTCTCACGTGCATATCCAAGACAGGCTTGATTTCCTCTACTCCGAGAGAGCTGGATCCCGTCATCCTCCACCCGCTGGACATGACGATGAATAGAGGGTCTCAGGGTCCTTAGAGGTCGTTAAGAGTCTTAGCTGGGAGTTAGTCTCACTAGTCCTGTTATCTTTTTGCTTGCTCATGTTATTTCCCTTCCTTTTGATTTTTATTGAGTCATGTAATGATTGTCTCTTGTACTGTGAAATTTGAATGATCAATCAATGAAAACTCACAGTTCATGTTTATTTGTCTCATAATGTGCATGACTTGACTTTTTGTATGTTGTCAAAAAGGGGAGAACATCAATATTATGCATCAATTGAATTTTTTTGTCATCATCAAAAAGGGGGAGATTGTTGGGTTTTCAATATATCATGTTTTTGATGATCACATTAATATCCTTGAACATTGATTTAATGCAAAATTGATGTGTTAATTAACATGAAAAACACCATGAAAGTGATTATGTTAAACATTGCTAAATCACACAATGTATATCACTAACAATGTATTTACATGTAGGTGCACAAGCATGAAAGATGGAGCATCAAAGAGATGAGCAAACAGACCAAGACAATGTCAAAGAAGTGTATCTGTCGACAGGCCCAGGGTATGTGTCGACAGATACACACAGACAACCCAAGACAGACTTCAGTTTGTATTTTCTGAGTGCACCTGTCGACAGATGCAAATTACCTGTCGACAGATACACACAGACAACCCATGACAGACTTCAGTCTTTGTATCCCTGAGTGCACCTGTCGACAGATGCAAATTACTGTCGACAGATACACTCAGAAATTCAGATTTCTGAACCCCAGTTCTCAGCCTGAGTGCATCTGTCGACAGATGCAAGTGCACCTGTCGACAGACGACGGAAACATGAAATTCAGAAGTTCTGATTCCGGCCCCATTTGGGTGTCTCCTTCCTCCACGACCCCCACCTTTACCTAACACTATATAAGCATCCTTTTGGAGCCAAATTCGCAGAGAGCAGCCTCCCAACCAAGAGCCTCCAAGGGACCAAGAGGAAAAGCCCCAATTTGCTGCTCTGCTTCAATCTTCCGCCCAGATCGTCGTGGAATCACCATCCATGCGAAGTTGAAGCCGGATCGTCGTCAATTCAACCTTCTACATCGATCAGTCTACATCCAATCGAAGTTTGAAGAGCGTCTGGACGATCCACGAGAAGAATTCCAACTGGATTTGTTCCCCAACTCTAAATTCTTCTCCATTTCACAATTTCCATTCCATTATGTGTGTGTGGTTGTGTTTCAAGCATCCCTTGTGCTTGATCCACGAAATTGTGGTTGTTCTGATCGTGGTTCATCAGACAACGTGTGTGTGTGTGAGTTGTTGTGTTGAACTCGCTCATAAGCAGTCATTTCTGCATGTGTGTGGACGGTGGATGTAGGATACACGAGTTGTGTACTCCGAACCACCATAAATCATCGTGTCCTGTGGTTTGCTCGCATTTTGCAATAGATGATTGGTAGGCACGTTGTTCATACGCACGTTTGATACCCTGTTCTCATTTATATCAACTCAAGCTTTCTTATACTCAATCGAATTCTAATCAAGTTTCATTAAGATCGCTGTAGCACCGAAAAGAAGCCATCAGTAATTAGAAATTGCCGTAATCTATTCAACCCCCCTTCTAGATTACCATATTGTGTTATTCCGCATAACCCTTCAATTGTAGCTTGCATGCCCAAGTTGCCACAAGGTAAGCTCATCCTGTTTACTTGCAGAAGACACAAATTTTCATTTTCTGGATCATCTAGATCAACCAATAAATGTTGTTAATTCTTTTTCCAGAAAATTTAAGACTTCATGTTTCCTTATCAACAATTTGACATGAATTTGATTCAAAGACAACTTTATGACCGTTATCGTGCAGTTGGCTTATGCTAAGCAAGTTATGGTTGAAGGCCATCAACTATATATATTGTCTATTGAGTTGGAGGCATACTTACCAACCTTACCTGAACCAATGATCTGGCCTTTATTGTTACCTCCAAAAACACTTGACCTCCTCTTTTTCCACCAGCAAGCAGAATTTTGTCTTTGTCACCCGTCATGTGCCTCGAGCAACCACTATCCAGGTACCACTTGTTTTGATTTTGGCTGCTAGCATTCCTGCATATGTGGATCAGACAAGAGGTTTTGGTACCCAAATTACTTTGGGTCCCAATGTATTATTCATGCCAAAAGTAAATGCTTCGGAATCCAAACTTGTTTGAGTTTTAGTTTATTTGGATTGTTCCAACATTGTTTTCATTGTGCCCAAGTCTCTTACAGAAATTGCATGATGAAGATTTTTCGAAAACAGTGGGTTTTGTTATTCTGAGGAACATGCATGGGCATTTTACCCTTTTGTTGCCTGGTTAGCTTTTCTTTAGGAGCATGTTTCCAGACCTGTCGACAACCCTTCTTGGGGCTATTGACAGACTTCTTAGTTGTGTTAACAGCTGAACTGATTTTCTTGGGTTCCTGTTTCTTACCCTTGGCTTGACCTTTCTAATTCTTGGAAGGGACTTGATTTTTCTGATTCTTGGAAGGGACTTGATAGCTTGTGCTTGGGCTAGAATCAACAAAAGAAGTTATCAAAGTCTCTCCCATTTTCTTTTATTTTACTGGTTGATATTCAATTCCATGTTTTGCAACAAAGATATTTGATCATAGAATGGCATCAAGATTTTGCTTTCCCTTTACAAACCTTGTTAAATCTTCAGATTTTCCTTTAAGGTCTTTTTCAGCTTGTTCCAACTTATTCTTAGTTTCTTTATGTTCATTTTGACGAGATTCAAGAGAGTTAGTCAGACTTTCCTTTTCCTTTTGAATTTCTTACAATTTTGTTTTCAAACAGTCCATTTCTCCAATGTGAGCTTCCTCATCAATTTTCATCATTTCAATTTCTTTAGTTAAGACGACAACTTGTTCATCATTGTGTGTGTTATGAACAAGAGAATTGATTTTCTTTTTCAATGCCTTGTTTTCAGATTTGAATTCACAGAATTTTTCAAACAGGACAGTGTATGCTTCTTCCCATTCATCAACAGTATAAGTTTCAAAGGAAGAGTTTACCTCATTGGAGTCATCGCTTCTTGCCATTAGACACTGAATTTCTTCATCTCCAGAGGCTTCTTGTGCATCCTCATCTTCATCTTCATCACTCCAAGTTGCCAACATTGCCTTGGCCTTCTTGAAGGTGAATTTCTCTTTCTTCAGCATTTTCTTGAGTTTGGAGCATTCTCCTCTCATATACCCTTGTTTCTTGCACTCATAGCATACAATGTCAGATCTTTTGTTAGACTCAAATTTATTTGAGAAATCTTTTTTTTGGAAGGATTTGGAATTACCTGAGCCTTTCCTTTTGAATTTGAAGAATTTCTTGAGTTGTCTAGTGAGCATGGCCATTTCATCATTTTCACTATCACTAGACGTTTCAGGTTTATCACTTGCCTGTTGAACCTCCTTTTTGGATCTAGAGGAACTTTTTCTTGAAGCTTTTAACGCAATTGACCTTTTTGGGTTTTCTTCAGTTTCTTTCCTTTTCACATTTATTTCATATGTCATCAAGGAGCCAATTAGTTCATCCAATTTCATCTTTGAGAGATCTTTTGAATCCTCAATGACAGTGGCCTTAGTGTTCCATGAGGATGGAAGAGACCGAAGTATCTTCCTCACTAAGTCACTTTCTGAGTATTCTTTCTTAAGACCTTTCAATCCATTTATTATTAGCATGAACCTTGCAAACATATCTGAGATAGTTTCATCATTATTCATCTTAAACATTTCATACTCAGAAATTAGCATGCTTGCTTTGGTTTCCCTTACCTCGAACGTACCTTCATAGATAAGTTCAAGTTTGTCCCACATCTCTTTCGTTGAAGTGCATGTGGAGACTCTTGAGTATTCTTTGGGATGAACAGCGCACTGCATCATGTTCAGGGCACTCCAGTTGAGAGTTCCCTTTCCAATCTGGTCCTTCATCCATGTATCTTCGTCCTCGGGAAGGGTGTATGCTCCTTTACTGATAATTTTCCATAGCTCGAAGTTTTGAGCTCTCAGAAATACCTGCATGCGAATTTTCCAATAAGGATAGTCAGTGCCATCAAAGAAGGGTGGCCTGGTCACTGAATGTCCCTCAGCCATATACCCCATGTTAGATTCCATGAGATCGAGAATCTCCTGATCGTGAGATCAACCAATTAAGATAGTAAAACGGAGAAACCTCTCTCTGATACTAATTGAAAGATGTGCGGAATTATACAATATGGTAATCTAGAAGGGGGGTTGAGTAGATTACTATCAATTAAAAATATAATAACCTTCTTTTCAGTGGAAACACAGACTTTTGATATTTCAAACAGAATTTAAATCAAACTGAGATGTGTGTTAGTTGTAAGTAGATAGAATAGCAACTTATCTAGCGTCTGAAAGATCAACGTGCCTAACAAACATCTAGCGTGAAACGTTCAAACCACAGAAACGATGATTTAAGGTGGCTCAGAGTACACAACTTGTGTATCCTACGTCCACCATCTACACACACACACACACAAAGACTGCTTATCAGCAAGTTCACTCACTACAACACACACACACACTCACGTAGTCTGATGTAAACCACGATCAGAACAACGTGACAAACGTGAATCAAGCACAAGGACGCTTGACTCAACAACACCCACGCACAGATGTGAAAAACAGAGATAAAGAAGAGTTCAGAGTTGAGATTTCAAATCCTGATGTGGAACTCTTCAGATGATCGTCCCTATGTGCTTCAAGCTTCGTCTTGACAGGTGTCAGTTGATGGAGAAGCTTAAAGGATGGACAATCTGGCTTCAATCCCGTTCAGAAGATGTCTCTTTGGTTGCTTGGACGAACGGTTGAAGTAGAGCAGCAGAAAGATCTTCTCTCTTGAGACTTTGCTTAGGGTTTTCACATGTGGCTACTTCTTTACGAAAATAACTCCAAAGAGTTCCTTTTATATGGGTGTTCAAGTATGGAGAGTCGTGGTAAAAGGAAACACCCAAGTCGGAAACATATGGAGATCTTGTTTTGAGATTTTCTCTTCGTCTGTCGACAGCAAGAATTGCATCTGTCGACAGATGTAGACAGACTTGCAAAAGGCAGAAGACTGGCTTTCCGGGAGACAGTTCCCTATGTGGATCTGTCGACATGCGATTTGGGTCTGTCGACAGGCACACCTTTGCCAGGAGCCTGTGTGTTCTGTCTGTACAGATCTGTCGACAGGCATCATTGGGGCTATCGACAGGTACACCTTGCCAACACCCTATAAGATCTGTCTGTGCAGGGCTGTCGACAGGCATCTTGGGGGCTGTCGACAGGTACTTGTCTTTTGTGCTTTTCTTGATCTTTTTGCTCTTGTTTTGGTACATTGTCTTGCATGCAATCTCACCAACATTTAAGAACATTGTTAGTGAGATAATGTGAACATTTAGATAATCAAATTAAACATGTGATTCTTGATTAACATTTGCTTGACTTGTCATTCTTATCATGTTTCACACATACATATCACATGAAATTGTATTGTTCATGAAAAGCTCATTGATTGCTCATCATCAAAAACAAACATCTCAATTATGAATTCATGTAAACCTAACATTCTCCCCCTTTTTGATGATGACAAAATTTCAATTAATGCACATTGTTGTTTCTCCCCCTTTTGACAACATCCAAAAAGACACGTCATGCACACATGAATAGAGCAAAGTAGTAAAGTGAGAAACACCTACTGCAGAGTACTACAAAGCAGCGGACACAGAGTAAATGCCTCGATCACAACCCGGGTCAGGCCAAAGATGACTCCCGCAGAACCAACAGAGTCAAACACATGCAGAAGCAACTAGGGAAATGCCACGACCCGCAACCAAGGTTGGGCCAAAGCAACACAATGCGGAAGCAAACCCTCAGCACACACCCACCGAGACAAAGAAGCTCACGGAACACCGGAGCAACCACGAGAGACCAGAGTCTCAGGACAAGCACCAACATCCCAAACCTCCACAAGGTCGGGTAGGAACAACTAGGTGTCACCACGAGAGACACCGACCAACCACGTGAGAAGCACCGTCTCACCACAGGCACGGTCACCTCAGACCTCCACTAGGTTGAGGGCCCACAAGCAGAACCACCTTGTACCTCGGACACTCCACGAGGTTATGGAACTACACACTCCGGTGCCACCACGGACGACACCAAGGAATGGGTTACCGAAACAGCAGTTGGGTGTCTACACAAGACACCCCGAGAGAATTTGTAAAATGGAATCCACTAAACACAGCCCACAAGGCCAACCGACAAAGCCCAAGGAAGCGAGACACGGCTAGGCTACAAACACCGTGTAAACCAGGGCAACGAGAACACAAACTCAGAAACAACGTGTGAAGCAACGTCACAGCAAGAACAACCAAGCCACCGCCACAAGTGTCTTAGTCCAGGTCTCCCCACACCATCGGAGTGAGACGCATGGACTAAGCAACCACAACCACCATAGTCCAGCCGAACTACGGCCCACGCCTGACCTCCCTACGTGGCTCCGGAACCAGCGTAGAGCGAGGCAGTGAGAAGGACTAACTGGTCCGCACTAGAAGAGCACCGAACCACCTCGGAGACCCAGACCAGCTAAGAGAGCTCTACAAATGGCTCACGTCGCTGCCCTACCGTTTTCCCCTTTTGCTCCAAGTCCGAGACTTGAGCACGCCCGCTGCCCAGAGCAACACCCTCTAACACAGGCGCGCGGGGCTAGGGGTCCCAGGAAACAGTAACAACCTGTCTCACGGACAAGCCATCAAAAGCTGAGCACCGATCGAAAGAGAACTGGCATGGCAACCACTATAGAAACAACACAACTGGCTTGTAACTAAGACAAGCCCAGCTGGTATAGGCACGCACGGCACCCCTTCCGGGAACAACCTCCAGAAGGGCCATCGGCCAACGCCGGCACACACGACACGACCCGAGAAATCGGAACACCACCAAACAGCACAGAAACCAACCCTCTTCTAATAATCGATCGGCAACTAGACCATCGATTATTAGACAGACACGAGCCTCCTAGCGCCGCAGCTAGGACACGGCCACGAAGGTGTCACCTTCGGTCAGTGAACGTAGGGAGGCAACCTGCCATGTTCCTACCAGAAGGTCCGGAGGGCAACCCTACCCTATGAAAGGTTGCAGAATTCCCTATATGGTAATATAGAAGGGGGGGTTGAATAGATTACTATCTATTAAAATTTAATACAACCCTTTTAATCACAACACAGACTTTCTGAATTTTCAGTAGAATCAAAGTAAGACTTAGATGTGTGTTGGTGATGTGTAGATGAAAGAGCAATCTATCTAGCGTGTGTAGAGACAATGTGCCTATCAACCATCTAACGTAGAAACGTTCAAACCACGAGACACGAAGATTTACGTGGTTCGGAGTACAACTTGTGTATCCTACGTCCATGGACCACACACACACGCAGAGCAAACTGCTTACGTGCTAGTTCGGTGACTACAACTCACACACACATGTGTTATCTGATGTGCACCCACGATCAAAACAACACACACATGAATCAAGCACAAGGGTTGCTTGAGACACACCCACACACACACATATGATAGAAGAAAGAAGGTAGAAAGAGTTCTGAGTCGAAGGGATGAATCCTGATTGAGAACTCTTCTTGGAAACGTCTGGATGGAGTTCAAACTTCGTCTTGATGGATTCAGATCGATGGAGAAGCTTGAATCCATGACGTTCTATCTTCAGCACTGCTGAATCAATGGATCTTTCTATCTCTGAGTAGCAGGTTGAAGTAGAGCAGCAACAATACCTCTTGGTCTTGGACTTGCTTTAGGGTTTTGGTGGTGGCTGCTTCTGTACGGGATTTGCTTCAAATAGTTGCTTATATAGTGGTGTTTACATATGGAGAGACATGGGAGTTGGAACCACTATCTTTGATAACTTGGAAAGTTTCCGTATCTGAAGATCCTCTACGCCTGTCGACAGGCCTTGATCATCTGTCGACAGATAGCAACAGTTTTGCACAAGCACAGAAGTCTGGGATTTCAGTGAGCAGTTTTTGAGTGCATCTGTCGACAGCCGACTGGGCATCTGCCGACAGATGGCTGTTTCCTGAACTTGGTGTTTTCTGCCTGTTCACATTGTCGACAGGCACCTTGGAGTCTGTCGACAAGTGACAGATTTCAATGCTTTTGTGATCTGTTTCTCTTGTTTTGTGATAGCTTGGTTGTATACCTTCATACCTACATAATCAAACATGTATAGTGAGATATTATGAATACATGAAAGACCAAATATTGCATCAAGTTATTTGTCATGTATCAAACCTCAATTAAGATTGTTCATCATCAAAAACATGTTATTATAAACATTAGAATGAAAACCCAACATTCTCCCCCTTTTTGATGATGACAAAAAAATTCAATTAGTGCACAATTGAGGTTCTCCCCCTTTTGACAACATCGAAAAGTACGCACAACAGTCACACATGTAGATAGCAGAGACCTGTGAATTCATTAATATGATATGAAGCATACACAGGACAAAGAGTGTTGACTGAAGAGACATGAAAGGGAAGGAAATTACATGAACATCAAATGAAAGCAACATGACACAAAACAAGACAAGACTCAGACGGAAATAGGATAACATGACTTGACCCACTCCTAGACACATAAACTAACTAAGCAGCATCATCGGCAGGCGGTGCAGGAGCCCGACGGTTGTCATGAAGCTCAGTAGAGATTGTATCCAGGCGAGTGTCAAGTGCTGCAATGCTCGTATCCATTGTGTCCATACGTGCATTGAGCATGTTGAATCCAGTTGCCATCTGATGTTGGAGCTGAGCAATTAGATCACGGAGCGAGGGCTCAGCAGCAGCATCACTACCAACATCTCCTGGCACATCAAGAGGTGCAGACTGGGAGTCTTCATCATCATCGTCTTCATCACCAGGAGCTTCATCTTCTTCAGTGTCTTCATCCATTGCAGTAGCTGGTGCCTTACCCTTTAGTTCCCTGGTGACCACTCCATCAACCATTTTATAACCCATGCGATGTGCAGTAGTGAGATCGAAGCTATTGCGGAGGTAGCGAGACACACTCATATCTGGAATAGGAATGCCAATGAATTGCATGAGAGACGTGAGTGGGCAAGCAAATGCAATGGATCTCTGGGATTATAGTAGCATTGCCTGATGAGGCCAAGCATGAAGGCAGATAAGTTTATGGGTTCACAGTTAGGAAATGGAACAATGATTTGTTAACATCAGTGACTAGTTTACGACTGCTGTGCTTAGGTGCAATGAGGGTGGTGAAAATATGATGGATCATGCGGTTCAGAGGAGGGAATGTATTGGCATTGAGTTTAGCAATCTTCTTTGTGCCAACATAGGGTTGGAGAGTGATTAAAGGATAGTAGATAGAAGCATCTGGGTGATGTGCTAGAATTTCAGCCCCAGTGTTAGGAATTTGAAGGGCAGTGCTGAACAGATTGGTGGTGAGTTTGAAGGTAGTGCCCTTTACAGAGGTGTAGAAGTCCCCCTTGTCGGAGAGGCTGAGATTGTTGAAGAACTCAGTAACGACAGTCGGAGAGTAGGCTGTATGAGCATACAGAAGAACCGTCCAGCCTTGGATGTCGAACAGGGGTTGGAGATTCTGGAAGAGGTCGGCCAGAGAAGGGAAATCCACATACTGAGGAGGGACGAATGTTGTGAAAGTGCCCTTCACCCTTGTGAGTTTTAGACGGGGTGGGATGACGAGCTCGGGGAGACGATCATCCTGATGCTTCGTCCGGAGCTCATCAGAAGCTCGAGAGTCTTCACCAGCGTGAGAGGAGGCGGGACGACGACGAGACATCATCTTCTTAACCCTGGAAGCCATGAAGACGACAGAAGCAAGGTGTATGAGGGGGATGATGGATGTAGATAGTAGAACAGGAGAGAAAGAGCAAGAGAGGAAGGGACTAGGGTTCTCATCGGAGAAGGGAGGGAGGTGGTTTGAGGAGGAAAGGAGGATGATTTGGTGGGTGGAGGAGGAGAAAGAAACCGGGGGTTGCCTTTTGAAGAGATTGGAAGGAAGTTAAAAGGCAAGGGTCCCACCAAATCATCCCCAAACGGCGTGCCCGTTGGACTTCCCAATTTGGGCTGGCGCCAGCTGTCGACAGACGTCGTGGGGGCTGTCGACAGGCGCCTTCAAAATGCGCCAGACTGCTTTTTGTTTAGATTTTGAAGAGAAGCTTCTGAGCAGTGTATACACGATGTATATATAAGGTGTAAAATAGGTGAACACACATTGGAACCTATCATATGCACGGATATGTAAGCCATCCCATTGACCTAAATGGTTTAAACATAATGCCCAAGGAGTTTCAAGTTAGAGCATTAAGAGAAAATCTTACAGACATTGAGAAAAGACACCATTACCCTTGTTTGATTAAGAACATTGTAGAACAACACTGTCCCTAGTTTATGATGATCAAATGATGATTGAAATAAACGCCTAAATTTCTTGATAATCATAAACACCAATGACCCTGTGATTTGAGATACAGTGGAGGCTTCACTCTATTTCAGTTCTTCTTTGTTTGCAATTAATGAATGCAATGGGAGAAGGGGTAATTAAGAGAGCTTCACACCTTTTGACGTGAGGATAGACATGACAAGTGTCCGTACCCCCAGTTACTCAGTGGAAGTGTCCATCATACCGTGAGATAGAGTTGATGAGATAACTTTTTGACGCGAAGGCAGACATTTGTGATGCCCATCTCCCCGGTTACTCAGCAATACACATCATTGCTCTACCTTTTACCCAATTGTAGATTGACTTTTGTCTAATTTTTGTTGTTTTTCAGAAATAGGTAGCTTTTCTCCAATTTAGATTAAAATTCCAGATCCATAAATGTATATGCTTGGGAGTCAATATTAGACATAAAGTTCAATGACTATAAGACTTTTCAAGTTACTTGAGAATAGTGTTTGCCTTCAAGGAAATTATTTAAGAGAGTTAGGTGTTTATCCTCTAAGATAGTTCAATGTTTTCAGAATGATATAACCTAGACTCATTCATGAGTAAATCATGGTGGTTTAGGGAATAACATTAATATCATATGAATATGATGGAGTCAAACATGCATAGGCACCTAATAGACACCTTAGTGGAAAGACATGAACCTGCTCAAGAAGTGTGTGATGAAATAAGCATGAATTCCCTTGATTGAGGGTGGCTGTTAACAGCTAGAGAAAGCCTGTCGACAGCAACACACAGACAGAGTGTTGCCTGGTCAGGGATGTCAGAAACTATGGTGGTCTGTTGACAGATGAAATTTCGTCTGTCGACAGATGCACACAGATAGAAGATTAGCAGTCGGGGATAACAGAACCTGTGCATACCTGTCGACAGATGGATTTTCGTCTGTCGACAGATGCACACAGAGTGCAGAATCTGTGTACTATAGGGCTTGAGCTGTCGACAGAGTGAATGAGGACTGTCGACAGATGCCTGTGCAAAGCCAGTTTAAGGTTAGAATGAAGAATGAAATGACCATTGCATGTGAGGAAATTGGAGATACACAAAGGATGAGTGATTTCCTTTACGATGACAACCATCTAACCTGAACTAGCTCCCCCGTATTGTGTGCTCATGTGTACACTAACAATTAAGAAATCAAGACACACTTGCACAACTGGACCAATCAAATAAGCACACCAGAGTATGTAGGAAGATAGACCATGAAGATATTCAATCTTTCAAAACGATTAGAGAATGGGCAAAAATGTAAAGAAACTAATTCCCTATAAAAAATACATGACCCTTTCATGCAACATAAGTATGGATACATGGCGGAGAATCTTTTCTCACGCACAATGAAAGTTTCCAAACAAGCATGACTTGTTCTTCCACAAATCACCATTTGAATACCTCATAGTTGGTGCACACAAGGGACATATGCTTAGTATATGGATGAGTTTCATTGCAGTTTGCACAAGCCCAGTTCTCTTTCAGTGTGGTGAATCTATCTTCAGCGAGAGGTTGGTAAAGATGTCAGCCAATGTTTTTCAGTGGGTATGAAGCTTATCTCTAAGGTTCTGTTGGCTACTCATCTCTCAAGAAATGTGACGACATTTCTACATGTTTTGTCCTAGAGTGTTGAATGAGATTCTTTGATAGATTGATTGCACTAGTGTTGTCACATAGGATAGGTGTGCATCCAATGTCGAGTGTATAGTCACACAATTGACTTTTTATCCGCAAACACTTATGCCGCACAACTTCCTACAGCAAACATATTCTGCGTCTGCAGTGGAGAGTGCAACCGAGTGTTGCTTCTTGGATCCGACGTAACCATGCAACCACCAAGAATTTGGCAATAGCCACTAGTGCTTTTCCTGTCAATTTACAGCCAGCATAGTCAGCATTAGAATATGAAACCAAATCAAAGCTACTACCTGCTGGATACTAAAGACCCATGTCATACGTACCGAAGAGATATCTGAATATCTCTAACTGCAATTAAATGGCTTTCCTTTGGACTAGATTGGTATCTAGCACAAAGGCAAACACTGAATTGAATGTCCGGTCTACTTGCAGTAAGATAGAGGAGTGAGCCAATCATACCTCGGAATGTTTGGCATCTACGGTTTTACCTTTCTCATCATTTTCCAGTTTATACTTGTGCTCATGGGTGTTGAGGCAGGCTTAGTTTGTTCAAACTGAAACCTTTTCAGTAGCTCTTTGACATATTTTTCTTGCTTTATGAAGAAGCATCCTCCAATTGCTTAACCTGCAAACCAAGAAAGAATTGAAGCTCCCCCATTAGACTCATCTCAAATTCACTGTGTATGTGTTTGGAAATTCCTCACACAGTGAAGGGTTAGTAGATCCAAATATGATGTCGTCCACATAAACTTGAACAACAATGATATGAGTGCGAACTTTCTAGTGAAGAGAGTTTGTTTACTTTACCTCGTGAGTAGTTTTGCTTATCAGAAATGTGGCTTAGCCTATCGTACCAAGCTCGGGGTGCCTGTTTCAATCCATAAAGAGCTTTGTGCAGTTATATACATGGTTAGGTTTATCATATCTTCAAAGCCAGGTGGTTGAGTGACATAGACTTCTTCTTTGATGTAACCATTCGAGAAGGCAATTTTGACATCCATTTGAAACAACTTGAACTTGTTTGAGTATGCATATGCTAGCAATATTCCAATGCTTCTAGCCTAGCTACAGGTGCAAAGGATTCTTCAAAGTCCACACCAAATCCTGATATATCCCTTTGCAACCAGTCTAGCCTTATTTCTCACCACTTTACCCTCTTCATTTAGTTTGTTTCTAAAGACCCATCTTGTACCTATGACAGACATTTCAGGGGTTTTAGGAACTAAACTCCAGACGTTGTTTCTCTGAAATTGCCCAAGCTCCTCATGCATAGCATCAATCCATGAATTTCTTTTAAGGCTTCTTCAACATTTTTGGTTCCACTTGAGAGACAAAAGCTAAATGGTCCTGTTCAACTATTTGATTAACTTGAGATCTTGTTTGAACCGAATCATTATATCTCCTATCACATTCTCAAGGGGGTGATCTTTAGAGTACCTCACATTGTGACTGTTGAACACCCGGGTGGATCTTGCATTTGAGGAGGTTATCTGGAGGAGGAGGTGCTTGAGGAGATTCAAGTTGTGGTGTCCTCTTGTGGATCTTGGTCAGGTACATCTTCTTGATCTTTGAGTAGTATTCCATCATCCTCATCATCATGCCTGCGAAGAAATCCACTTTGGTTTTGAAACAACTTTAGAGCTTTCTTTTGTTTCTTTGTAGTTCTCCAAGTGTTGTTCCTTCAGTTTCATCTTCAAACCTGTAATCATTAGAAATG